>VXBC01006987.1:1195317-1212391 GCA_013399945.1 Ploceus nigricollis | reverse complement strand
GAAAAAGCTTTGAAGAGGTTTGAAAAAGCTTTCCATTCTTTTTGAAGCAAATAATGTGAAGATAGAAAATGTAAAAATAAAATTTCCATATAATTTTTTCCCACTTTAGCTAAAATCTTTTACTGGGAGATGTTTATAAAGTGAAATGCACCTTATATAAATGTGCATAGCTGCCAAAAAACCAAAACAAAATGCTTTTGCTCCTTTGGAAAAAAAAGGTTGTGTTAATTCATAGCATTAGTAAATAAGTGTGTAAGATTTCATTTCTTTAATTCTTAATGTTGATGTTTTCTCCTAGAACATTTCATTGTTTTTTCATTAAATCCTGACATTTCTTTTATAGTCATGTAATATTTCAGATTAATAATATCATAATTGATACTTTGCAGCCAGGCATTTTTGTTATTGTTGCAATTTTTTTCTTTTATTGCTATTTCTTAAGAATGACTATATTACTGTTTTCTCTTGTTTATTGTCTTTTATGGCTGTTTTACAATTGGATTATTTGAATTTTCTTTTCAGCAACAGGGAGGCATAATTTCATTGAAGTTTTTTTTGTGTGCCCCCACTTACCTTTTGGGTACCTCAGCATTGTGCTAAGAGCTGGAAGAAGATGCTCACTGTAAGGCCTGACTGTAGTGGAGTTCAAGGGTGCCAGTGTTGCAAGCTGATAGGCTGGTCTAAGTTTATTTTTTTTTATCGCCAGACACTGGAAATGTCCTGGGCCATTCATGTAGAGAATGCTCACCCTCTTCAGGCACTGCCCAGCACAAGTGCTAAAGGATTTGCTGTGTTTAACCGTTTAAGTATTTTCCTGATTTAAGGGCTGAGAGGTAGTTTCAAGAGAAAGGAAGGAAAGTCCCTTTTCTCATTTGTATGCAAATACTGACAGTAAGGATGAGAACAGTAGGAATGTGTGCATAGGCTGTCATTTTGATGTCTATAACTTCTTCTGTTGCTGTTGTTTTTGCTGCTGCTAGTGCCTTCTGTATTCACAAAGCTCCTACCACTGTCTTCTGTGTGATCTTGAAACCATAACTAGTTTGCAAAAATGGATGATGTTTTGTCTCTAGTTAAGATCTGGAGGTGCACAAGTCTTGGAAGGATGCATAGCAGAAATACACAATATCACCAGCCTAGATATTTCAGACAATGGTAAGTACACAGAACAGGAACAGAGACTTGTGCAAGTCAAGAAATGCTTTTTGTTTCAGCTCTCAGTGTAACCAAGGATGGTTGCTCTTGCTTTGTGATTATTGGCCATGTTGGTTATGGAAATGTCTCAGACCAAGACCTCCTATTAAGAAATGTTGAAAGACTAACTGTACCCTCAAAAGTTTTTTGTTTGAGGCCAGTGTAACACAGCAGAATAAAATAATGGCACCAAGCTCACACAGAGTAAATTGGGTTTAAGTACAAGAGGATGAGAAGCTGAATGAGAATTGGAAGTGTAGTGAAAGAACAAAGGGAAAGGTCTGGTACAGAATGAAGCTGAGGGGGAAAAATTTGAGCTAAGAGTCAAGAGCTTCAGGGCAGAAATGGCCTGCCTGAGTCTTTGGAAAAGTCTTCGAATATTTCTGCTTTGGAGTCTCTGTGCTTCCTAGCACAGGTGTTCCTGGGAATATGAGCTTGCTTCTCATCTTGCAGATTCAAGGTGTAGATGTATGAACTGGAAGAATTCACCTGCTGTGTTTGCCCCTCAATCAGCCAAGTGCAAAAGTTTTTCAGAAACAGATTTCCAGTACAGTGGAATGCCCAAGAAGAGTGGGATGGACAAGTGGAAAGCTGTGAGAGCTACTGGTCCAGCCCAGTTAGGCAAAAAGATTTCTTTTTATAAATAAAGATAGATATTTGAAATCTAAACTATGCTGTGAATCTGAATTCTAAATCATTGTAATCTAGCTAGTGGACTCCTCAAATACATCACTAGCTTGGGAATACTAAAGTTAATTTTCTTTTACTCAGGAGTAGAATAAAATTTTCCTTGTTTTTCAGGTCATTTTATTTGTAGTGTGTTATGTTAGCCTTTTTTGCAGGCTTTTGAAGGCTTTGAAATGTTGTTGGTACACAGCTCTACTAAGATAGAGATTAGCATTATTTCAGAATTCTCCAAGGAACTTCAAACTCTGCCTGACAGTGCGAGGAACTACCCTTGGGTGGTTGGAGTGTGGATAAGGGACTGAATTCTCTTCTGTGTTTCTGAGAGGTGCCTTTAATAGCTGATTAGCATGGAGATTTAAAGGGTTTATTTTAGAGAAAGCATTTATTCTCATAGAAAAGCAGAGGCACTAATGAGAAAAAGATTTAAAGATAGAAGAATGGAAATTTTTCCGCACATTTTGGAAATTAGTACAGTGGTATAATTACTTGAATATGGCATCAGTAATTGGACCTGGTTTGGGTCTTTTGTGAAACTGTGTTTTAATTCCTAATCTAATCTGATTCTTTACAGGCCTAGAATCTGACCTCTCAACCCTTGTAGTCTGGCTTAGTAAAAACCGATCGATAAGACACTTGGCATTAGGCAAAAACTTTAACAACATGAAATCCAAGTAAGGATTTTCTTTCCTCTAAATAACAAGAGAATGAATGAGGAGAAACTGCTGATTTCATCATCTTCCTAACTTTTCTTCCCTCAGAAATCTCACTCCAGTACTTGATAATTTAGTTCAGATGATCCAAGACGAGGATTCAGTGAGTATCTTTCTGCCTACTATCATCATGTGTATTTGTACCCTCACAGTCTATTTCTGATAATTTTTTTCTCCATGTTAATTTGCTGCATAAGATTTGATCACAACCCTGCACAGATACATCCAACATTTTGGATTTGTTTTTTTTTTTAGATTGTAATTTGGATTAACTTGTGGCATGTAGGTGAACATTTTCTGAGGACAGTCTTAGGATCTGTGGTTGTTGAAAAGTATTCATTTTAAATAGTTGGATGTGTGTAACCTAGTTATTTACGTCTAAATTATACAGCCCTTTAGGCACAAATTTTCAGAACTTTTGTGTCCTGATAACAGATTACAATGGTAGTGTTCTCAATAACAATGGTTTTTTTTAATTTATGGAATGCATTATTTCCTGATAGCTATTCTTGGGTATTAACTTTTTTTTTCTTGGCAAATTGCAAGGTCACTGCAGTGATCTCTCAGAACTCCTTCCTTCTTCAAAAGATGCAAATAAACCATTCACTGTGCTGGTTTTTACCTTTCTTAGTCATGGGAGCAATTTCATAAAACTTTTTCAGGATACCTTGCTGGGATGCTTGCCCACTTCCTTAATTTCTACACTCTTTTGTTATTGTGAAAGACTTTTGTGGTTGGATTTGTGTTCTTGCCAGTTCTTGGCATCCTAGTTTTTGTTAGAAGGGGGTCTTAAGGTGCTCTGTTAATCTCATGCTTGTCAGTCTTTATTTATCTACTCTTAGTCCTTTCTTTCTTCTTAATTTCCCGTGCAAGTACCAAGCAAGCTTTCCTCATTCTCCAGAGACAGCCGACTGTAGACTCAGGTTGTCTGAACACCTGCTGCTTCCTGTTGTCTTTATTGTCTCACCTCCAAGTTCATGCTCTCCATATTAACTGCTTGGCTGTCTTCTCCTCCCATCTGTGTCTGTATCCTGGCAGTTTTAACCAGGATTTCCAATATCTCTTTCCTTGCAAGGTCATTAGAGTCATATTCTGTGTTCCCTTTTTCTTAGTTCTCGATTGTATTTGAAGTGATTTATTAAATTAGTGCTCTGTGCTCTTTCTGTCCTCTTAAATGGGTTTAGTGGTACTGGTGTTTCTTGATTCTGTGCCTTCCTCCACACTTTATTCTTTAAAACATGGAATGTCAGTGTGATGTGGTAAAGTTCTACATACGGATACCAAAACTGATTCTAATTGAGGTAACACCTGTAATGAAAGCACCTTAATAAAAGTCCTTGTTTGCACAAGTTAGCTGTAGGGTTGTGCTGAGTAATGTATTGGTGGAACTCTGTTACTTGTACCAAGCTGGCCTTTTTGTTTTGTGCTGTGTGGCCACCTCCTTCTACTATGCCTCTAAAGGGAATGCTGCAGGGCTGCCTTCCCCTTCTTTCCTTTTCCTTTTGATCCTGTGCTGAGGGGTTTCATTTAATCAGATACCACCTGCTGCTTCTGTGTGGACATTTGTCTCTGTCCTGCCCTGTTTCTCATGCTTATCCTTTCACAGCTGTCCTGAAGAACTGAATCACAAGCAAATGTAATTTAGTATGTTTTCTATTTCCATTATTCCTTTGTTCTGTTGCAGGTGAACATTTCTTCCCACTTAGACCATACCCTAAAACACCTCCTCAATGCACTCTGTGTCCTTTCAGTACCTAAATCATCTTCTCAAATATGCTGTTGGGGTTTTTCCCCTAATTTATGACTCTCCTTTTCATGCTATCTTTTCTTAAGAACAAAAATTTCAACTTTCCCTGTGTTATTTCTATTTAAAGTTTTACAACCTTCTGTTTATCATCCCTGGCTCTATTTTTGAAGCTTCCAGGTAATAGAAAAAAGTAGCTGCTAAATTTTGTGTGTATCATTCTTGCAGCTCTGTCTTCTTTGCATCATTAGCTTCCACTTCTTGCATTCCTTTTCTTTTCTCAGCATCATTTGTTGTTCCACTTTCTGCCTTCTACACTATACACTGGTCAGATGTGCTCCTGTAATTCTTACCCACCATGTTTTCCTGACCTAACCTACGCAATGTATTCTCATCCTGTTTTCAAAGAGTGTTATAATGAAATAATTCACCAAAAAGTTGTTTTATTTAGATACTTAAAATAAACGTCTCTCCTTCATGTCACACATTAACATTTGGGATATAGCATATGATCCCTTTGGGGTTACCCTGCCTCTTCTTTCCCCATGTTCTTTTCTCCTGTTAATCCTCTTCAGTGAAGGAATCTTGTTTTTTCCTGTCTCATCAAGTGCTAAAACCAGCGTGAACCATCTCCTAGCAGCAAAAGAGTTGAGGACAGACACTGTAGCACTGTGGGAAAAATGTGTTGCAGAAAGCTGCCTAGGATTGTCCTCACTGTATCTTGATGCTAGAAGATTATTTTAAGTCTTTAGCTATTTCAGTTTGGTTTTGAATCTTAAATGGGGTGGTTCTCGTCCTAGCAATATTATGCATTTGCTGCCACAGGACATGAAAAAGTTAAGATGCAGTTGTAGAGACCAGGGTGTGATGTTGCCCAGAGCACACTGCACGGTTTAGGGACTGCACAGTGTCTGCATGGAAAGCTGAAGCAAGTGGCTTTAATCTAAAATAATCATCTCTAAATGCTTCTTCATGTATTTATGCACACTTTGAATAGCTCTGTTGCTATGTTAATGTGAGTCATGAATAAAATGATTTAAACAATCAGTGGCTTGGTTCTATGACTGTTAAAATAGTGATATCCAAATGTAATTCTGCATCATTTAAAAGCAGTAGTAGTAACCTACATAGCAGAACTTCACAGGTGTTTTATATAAACAAGAATGTAATATTTAGTTTCATTTTTTTGGTTCTTTCCATGTCTTTTCTATATAAATAGGTGCTATACTGTGCAGACTATTGTAATGTATTATTACTGTGCCATTCCTTTTCTTGTTGCAAAAATGGATGTTACACTGCAGGTGTGCAGTGTTGTTACTCAGAGTGGTAATCACTCCTGCCTAGATGCAGTGAATTTCTAGTGATGAATAGCTTTAGTTGTTAGTTCAGTGTTTGGTGCAGAGTTGGCTTTTTGAGGGCTTTTACAGCATTTTTGTTCTTAGGAAAAACAAATTTAGCTTGATTTAATTCTTAGGGTTTTTTTCCAGCAGAAGTTTGACTGAATCAATGAATAAAATAATGCAATTTCTAATTGTATATTTGTACTTCAAGACTTCCTCTTCCTTAAAAAGATTGTGGTAAGGGATCTTCTCTGTATTGGCAAAGTACCTGTTTTCTGTAGCAGGGACACTGAAAGTGCTCCTTAGACTTCTGTTTTTTCAGTATCTAGCTGAAACTATTAAGTTGTTAAAAGAGGTGTGTGTTGGTAGAGTATTGCTCATATTTGTCAGAGATTTGGTTTTGATGTTTCCTTTTTTTTTTGTTTTTTGTTTGTTGTTGTTTCATTTGGGATTTTTGATGTAATGATCAGATAATTTAATGAATATTTAGATGGTGCATAGCTGTCAATCCTTACAGAACACACTACAGAAGCGTTTTCTGTCATATACTGTTTTGTCAGAGTGTTGGAATGCAAGAAGTTTCCTGGGAGGATATTTGAGATTTAGAAAAATTATGTGGGAGGGATCATGTGCAGCTCAGTTACTCCCATGCCCATTTCTAAAGTGACACATGAAAAACAGAAACAATCTCACATTCACAAGTTTATTGCTGATTTCTCCTAGTGCTGCATGGTGCTGCTTTACTGTGAATCTGTCAGCAAAAGGGCTTCTCAGACTTCTGTCAAGAGCTCTTGAGTGCCATTCTAAATGTGATGTTAATATTTTTATGTTAATATTGCTTTTAAATTCTTAATAATTCTTTACATTCTTCTTCATGTCGTGCAATAAAATTGGAAAACAGACAGATTAAGGGCATTAGCATAGTAATTTAATAACTTCCATTTAAAATAAAACCAGCATGTGGCTTGTGTTATTATTAGGCTTTTTAATTATAAACCTGCTGTGCCTCCAAATTTTTGTTCTTTTCCTCATTAGTAAGTGCATTTCTTATTGTTGCAAGTTTTTTGGTTATCACTATAATCCAGTGGTTTCTGGAGGGTCAGATCCCATTGTATAGCAGGTATGATGCAAGCACCTTGGACCCTGGAAGGTGTGCAAAGTTTGATTGGTTTATTTTCGGTAATCTAAACTTCAGGATCTAACATAAGTGCTGTGCCTCATTGTTATGAGATGTTGATTTTCCTGTGCTGCCTATTTGATGACTTTAGGCTCCAAAATTTCATCCTTCAATACGTGCCTAACTGGGAGTATAATGACAATAGACTCTTCTGTATGGACTCACACTTGAGCAAGGGAAATGTTTTGTGGAGTCCTCATTCATCACCAAAGACAAATTACACTTTTAGGAGCTGTAATATCTATGCAAGGCATGGGGATAGATTGACTGTGGTTCTTGAGATCCTGCTGTTGAGTGTTGGGGGCATTGAGAGTGGAGGAAATATGGGCATTTTTAGAAAAGGTTTTTTTGAGGCTTGGAGTGTGACTTGCTGGAGCCAAATAAGGTAGTTTCAGCTTAATACGCTTCATAAAAAAAGATAGAGTTACTGAAAAATATTGTAGTTATGGATGTCAAAACACCATTGTTAATAATATTTATTGACTTAATCATTGTAATAGATACTCAATACTGCTTTGAATTTCAGACCTGCTACAGTTTTATCTTTTCTCCAAAAGTCCATGTCCTTTGTTGAAAGACCAGATATGCAAAATTTAAAGTTGAAGTAACAATAATAAAACACTTGAAACTGTTTATGTTTTGACAATGCCTTGGACTGTAATTTGCCCTTGGGCAAATCTCTCAGCCTGAGGGAAGGAAGGGGAGTGGTAGATACTTTCATTTCTCACTGAAAATGCGAATGCTGGTTAAGCAAAACCCACCGGACACTGGAAGTTGTCTTGTGAAGCTAGTTGTTGTTATCTTGCCTTTTTTGAGGTTTACACTGTATTCTGTACTTAGTAGAACTCAGGAAGTTGGAGGCACTGCCACTTGAAAATAATTTTTTTCACACGGTGTTGCAACTTAATCTGCTTGTGTGCCTGTGTTTGACACCTGTGCTGTAAGTTATTGACTCCCAATTTATCATGTGTTGTAGGATCTGCAGCTGACACAGAAATAACTCTTTGATGTTTACTGCTGTCCCCAAGAATTTGGGAAACTTGTAACTTCTTTTAGTTGGTGTTTGAGGAATGAGTGCATTATCAGCTTCTGTTATCAGTGCCTTTTCTATGATCCACAGCCTCTACAGTCACTGTCCCTCGCAGATTCCAAGCTGAAGACTGAGGTCACCATCATTATTAATGCCTTGGGCAGCAATACTTCTCTCACAAAAGTGGATATTAGTGGAAATGCCATGGGAGATATGGGAGCAAAGATGCTGGCAAAAGCCCTACAGATAAACACCAAACTCAGGTAAGGGAAATGTATTTGCAGTAAACAGTAGAATGGCTCAATAATACTGAAGTTGTTGGCTTATTCTCAATGTATTTCTCTTCAGAACCTTTCTACGTACAGCCACTTAAAGTGTGTCTTTATTTGGAAGGATTCTCATCCTTCTTTTTCTTAAGAGAAAGGAAAATAACAACAGAAAAACAAGAAAAGCAAGCTGTCCCTTCAAAAACATTTCCTTAACTGAAACTGGGGAAAATTTTCTACATTTGAACAGAAAGGCCTCTCATTGGAATCAAAAGACTTTCCAAATTTCTAGAATGACAGAAAAAATTACATTGTTACGCAGCTCTCTATTAATTAGATCCACTGTTCTTCTCAAAGGTGGGCCAACTTAAAGCTATGTGAGGTTGCTCAGGGACTTGTCCGTGCAGGTTTTGAAGATCTGCAAGTACCAAGATTCTAGAGTGTCCCTGGGAACTCAATTCTAGTGCTTAGCTACTCTCTTCTGTCCTGCTATCACTTTCTTACTGGAGACTTTCCCAGCAGAGAAAATTCTGATGTTTGGGTAGGAAACTGAAGTAAAATATTCTTTGTCTTCTTAAGTGTCAGTTTATAGAACTAAGAGCATGTGGAATTCAGAATGGGGAGCAGCATGGACCATCCATCCTTCCCTTCTCCCCTTCCTACTGTGTTGATGGACCTTGGCATATCTTCTCCACAACTTCATCTGCCCAACAACTTCATTGCTTTTTAGCATGTCTGGCACTGATGTCTTGAGAGTATCACTTTTTTTCTATCCAGCATGTGTTTCACAAACAGTAAAACCTTCAATCAGCATAAATCTGGATGGGGACCTCTCAATATGTCACCCTCATCAAGAAAGATAATCCTCCCTCCTCCTCGTCAGACTGTGCAGATGAACCTTCCGCAGTGTATTGTCAGTGTAAAAAGACCACTTTTTACTTGGTCTCCAAGTATCTGTTCCCTGGAGGATAAGAAATTCCCCCAAACAGTCTTGGCTATTTTCTTCAGAGGCAGGGATCCTCTGGCCTTTGTGTTGCTGTGCCCCAACTGAATATTAAAAATGTCAGGAAAGCACTGGAGGGATGGCTTAGGTTTATGGAATGTATTAACCTGAAATGACCACAATATCTGAAGAAATAAAGTCTTGATGCATTTCAGGGTGGCAGACTGAAACGTTTCACAGTATGCTGAATGTCACAATGACATAATGTCACCACAGTCTGTGGTGTGATTACAGACTGAATAATGCAATGGTAACTGGCTCTGCCAAAAATGTTATAAAATGACACCCAGGTAGAAATATAAACACACTTTCCAGTGGCAAAAATATTCAAGATTTGACTCTTAGCATATCTGATGTTTGCAGAGTGAGTGTAGAATCTCTCTTCCTCTCTTTATTACCTTTCATCTAAAAAACAGAGGGATAATTCTACAACAACAGAAGGATGTCAATACTTGTGAAAGCATGCCATCTATATTATTTTTTGTCTTTTAAACACCAGAAATCTTTGTTTGGTTTTGTGCCTTTTTTTTTATTTTAAGAACAGCTACAACTGGTGCTCTAGCAGAAGCAAGATTTATCTGCTTGTCTGTCTCTTCTGCCTACTAATGAGATCTTTGAACATGTGTTTGCAAATTGCCAGGCAGTCTGCTTGAGTGGTCTGAACTGGGGGAGGAGGGGAGGGTTTGATCACTCTTATCATTACTGTGTATTCAAAAGAGCTACAATTTATGCACCTAACCTAATGGTTTATTTTGGCAGCTACTTGTGTTGCATGTGGAATCATGTGAACAGTGTGATGAGCCTAGTGCAGGGTTGAATGTATAATAGCCTGCAAATTTTGACCTCTGATCAGCATGAATTTTTAAAATACATATAGCCTATGTGGAACAGAGATTGACCAGTTACTGCAATTTTCTGGTTTTTCAGTATGGCCTTGCAAAGCAGACATTTGAACTTTGGTTTTGATGCTATTCCTCAAAAAAGCAGGAATTTATGTCCAAATCTTTCTATTAATTGTGTTTTAGAAAAGTTAGGTGCTTATATTAGTGATAGGAAATACAGCAGAGTGCCCTTTAAAGTGAGGGAACCTGGATTTTGGGTATTTGTCCATAATTTCTGTAATTTCAAGGATTTAGTGTCTAAGTAAAGACAAGTTTTTAAAGTGCTGCCTTCTGCAATTTTGAATATTCAGCAGTGTGTTATTTCAATATGCAAAGTTTCATTATGGATTTATTTGGTGGTTCTTGTTTAACTTCTGTTTTTCTTTCCTCGTCCCGCCACCTCCCAGAACTGTAATATGGGACAAGAATAACATCACTGCACAGGGCTTCCAGGACATAGCTGTGGCACTGGAAAAGTAAGTCTCAAGTAATTGAATGTCTGATGAAGAGGCCAAAGATCCTGAATGATCTGAGCAGCTGCAGTTCTCACTGCAGTCAACATGATCTTGAAGATGCTGAGTGCTCTCAATTTTGAGCATCAAGATGTTTAATCTAAAGGAAAATTCATGACTTCACATCCTTCAAAAGGATGGGAAGAGGCTCTGTGACTCTTTCATCCATACTCTGCTATCAGCATTAAGGTCCTTGAGTTCTGCTCTTAGCTTTAAAATTCTGAATTTGGTAATATTTTCCCTTTGCTTCATTATCTTGTGTTGATAGAGTGCAGAAATTCTCTTCTAGTGAATGAAGCTGTACAGAATAACAGAAAATTACTGAAGTGTGCCTTTGCGGTCTGACTTTTTTTCTTTCCCCTAGCAAGTTGAAACAGAGAGTGATGATCTCAGGAGCTGCAGTTTCTCTTTGTAATTGCTGTGGTCTGGGTCATTTTGCTTCCATGAGTTTACTTACAGATGCAGCCATTACCAGTGATAGATGTTAAATTGCTTTCATCTCCCTCCACCTCCATCACATTTCTTTATATGTTATTATTACTTTTCTTAAGAGAAAAGAACTACAGATTTAAATTAAGCAGCATTTGAAGTTTTTCACATCATTAAATCCCTCAGACAGAAGCAAAGGCTCTCTTTAGAAAGTGAATGTAACCTACAATTGCTAGGCTCTAGACAAGGTATCTTGTGAAACTGTATAACTACTTAAGGGAGCATCTTAACCCTTGTAGGGGTTGTGAGGCTAGAGCTTATAAAGTTACTTGTTTTGTGAAACTATTGTAGTTTATATACTCGGTTTTGAAATTAATTCAGTTGCACTGATGTGGGAAATTAGATAAATGATGTATAAATAAGCAAATCTTGCAGTGATTCCATTGATAGTAGTGAATAATAATTTGCAAATGTTATTTGTCAACTTGCAGACATTTCTCTGTTAAAGGGCAATAGCATGGGGAAGTCTGGTAGAAAAGAAATGCCCTTGTTTTCTGGTTAGCATCAGCTTTATTTCTCTGTTCCGAAGTGTTTGGATGAGTAAATAGAGAAGAGGTGGAAATCCTGAGGCAAAAGCAAGTAATCTAAACAAAACCACCCCCGGAATGCCACAGTTAATTATGTGACACTGTACTTTTTCCAGGTGACATCTCATTTAATCAACTTGGAAGCTGAGGTAATTTTATGTTGCCTTAAACATTTTTAAATTGTCAAAAACATTGATAACATCACAAACTAAGCCACAAGCAACAGAGGTTTAAACATAAAGAGAGGGATTGTCAGTACTGGCTGAAAACAATTAGGCTGTAAACAATCCATCTTGAAGACATTTTGAGAACATTCTTCACCATATGTTTCCTAAAAATACCTGAAGCCATCAATATTCTGTAGAAAAGAACCATTGCTCAAAATGGAATGAAATATACTGAAGATGCTTGAGGATATGTGTTCTATGTTCTATGATCTTAAGAAAAGTAGTCATCTACCAAACCACAAAACAAGAAGAAAGGTAGACTTTAGTAGTATGGGCAGGAGGCTGAGGGGATTTGTAGCAGACTTTAAAACAGGCTGAAGTAATTGGAAGATTTTTCTTTTTTCTCTTTCCTCTTCTCCCAGCTTTTCTTTGTCTGCTTGTTGCTGTTTGAAAATGTTATTTCTGCAAGGGAATTCCAGGAGCATGGCTGTTGGCAGATTTTGCCCCAGGGGTGTCCCAGACAGGTGGTGTGAAGTGCTGAGAAGATTTTCTGCAGAGTCCCTTACAGGTGTCAGTTCAGGAGAGCATTTGAGAACAGTGGGCATCCTATTCAGATTGGCCATTAAGCAGGGTCTTGTATCTCTGTAATTTTAATAGGAAGATAAACATGTGATTTGCAGCCTAGAGCCCCCTCTGTGACAGGACTCTGCAGCACTGTCTCATGTTCATTTCTGAAAGATTTCTTTTCTATATGGACTGGCTGAAGAAATAGCTGAAGTTCTAGTATCTGAGGAGAAATGCTGGAGTTTGTTAGAGGGCTATGAATTCTTCCCTTAGCAGTGATGTGAAATTCACACACCCTGACCTGAAAAACAGATGATCTTATTCCTGGTTTTAAAAAACTAGTAAGTAAAATCTCCACTGCAGCAGAGAGCATCCATAGTGTGTGGATCAGAAGTTACTACAGGGGAAATAATGTCATGAAACGTAGGACTGTTCTCATACATGTTGTATGTAGAAGAAGAGGTTTTTGGTACCTCTTTTGGGACATCCTTTACAGTCTTTGAGCACCTCTCTGAAATTTAACATCCTTTAAATATAGGTATTTTGCTGAGTATATTGATGTGTTAGGAAATTACTGGATTATTGAGCTTGTAGCAGCATGTACTCCTTTACAAGAGACAAGTGGAGTGTTAATAAAAAGAAGAATGGGGGAATATTTTAGACTTCAAGGAAACAGAGAAAAACAAAGCATAACAATAAAGTTGAAAAGTGAGCTTTAAATTCTTGATATTTTCCCCTAAGGGCTGGTAAATTCTTAGATGGAAATAATACTGTGTGTCTGAAAGCAACCCAAGTACAGAGTGTTTCCTTCCTCCCTTAGGGTAGTGGTCTTCTAAAGTTTTGCCTCTGTGATTGTGTGTCCATGAAAATCTCCTTACCTTTCATTTGCCCTCCTCCAGCTCTGTGTGTCCATTTGTGTGAGGGAGGGTGCACTAAGCCTTTGACTAAATTGAATTTAGCATATAACTGCTAGCATGAGAGCTGGCAATTACAGATTTGGGATGTATTAAATGTCAAACAGCTGCACAGATCCTTAGAAATCTACCTTCTATTTTTTTTTTAACTAAATAAATACCCCACCTGTCAGGCAATCAGCAAGTTCTGTAATTTATCTGTCTTTGAGCTCAGTATCTTTGACATTTAAAAATTCTCCCCATGATGGTAGACACTGGTTAGTATTACATGAGGACACATAACAGGGTCTGTATAGTTTGCAATGTTCTTTTGAAGGACAAGACAACTAGAAAGAACAGTTAATTTTCTGACTGATGCAGTAGACAGCTGGACACTGTGGAAGAACAGGGACTTTGCCTGCCTCTGACAGCTATACATCACCATTTTTGCATTGGGGAAGAAACATAAAAGCCTTCCATTATCATTTAAAGTAAAATGTCGGGTGGTATCAATGAGGAATCGGTGTGTTTGCGGTTCAGGAGGACACTGCCCTTCAGAGAATGGTGTTGCACGTGTCCAAGCACCTGGTGGGAGAAGAAGTGAAAGAAGCCTGGAGTTTCACACTATTTAAGGTGTCTGCTGTTGCAGGGAGTAGCGTGGCCTGCTGTCACCAGTGGTGGTGACTCAATTGAAATTGCCAACTTTAAAGTGCTCAAGAATAGAGGGTTCCAAACATATTTGTGTAGCTCTGGATGGAATGGGAACAGACGGTTAGTGGGATGTTTGCAGAAGGAGGAGAAAGAAATGTTTGGAGGAAATAAAGGATTAATTGAAAATAGAAAGAATAATACCCTTTCCAGGTTTTAAAAACTTCCTGCTCTTTTTTTTCCCTATTTATTCAAGTCTGAAGTTGTGTGGACATACCACTGTATGTCCATTTTAAGTGTAACTGTGTCATGATAGTCAGTTTATGTTCTCAGAGTTTAAATGTCATTTTGACTCAGGACCAAACTCCTGTCTATAGTCTCTTATTGCAGCAGATGGACACAGCTGCAGAAATATTTTTCAAGCAAATAAGGAAAATGCAGGGAACAATTGTTTGTGTAAAGCAATGTGGAGATGCTGTGCTTGTTTTGTCAGCTTTTTATTAAAAATTCAGCAAGTGTCTTCAAATTATTGTAAACACGAGAAGTTATTAAATAGTAAATTTCTAAAACTCAGTCTCTTAGTTGCTATCTGTCTATTACTGAATGTTTCCATTTAGTCTTAGATCTGATACAGTTTCCAGCAGGCATTGATTCTCCCTGTTCTGTTTAGATACACAAAAATAATCTAACCTTGTGCACAGAGGTACGGAGGGCAGCTAGGCTTTTAATCAGCAGCCACTGGGCATCGACCATATAACTGTTTTTCAAAATCTACCCCTCTGTCTAGTAGTAAAGAAGAATTAGCAGCAAAAAAGAGCATGTATACTTTCAGCTATTCCACTTAAAAATATGAAAAATACTTTCTTAGTACCTTCCACGGACAAGCTGAATGCACTTTATTTCTCCCTTCTAAGTTACCCTTCATAAAAAAGGACAGTAATTATAAAGATATACAGTAATTAGGTTAACTTTCACCATAAATTTTTTTTCTTTAGGAATTATACATTGAGATTCATGCCTATACCGATGAATGATGCCTCCCAAGCACTCAAAACAAACCCTGAGAAAACAGAAGAGGCGCTGCAAAAGGTATTGCATATGCCACCAATGAACAGAAATAAGACCATCAAAAATATAGTAATTTTAAGTGACTGAGACTTCATGCTTGGCTGAGTGAGAATTCCATGCTGGATTCAAGGATTGTTTGGTTTGCATAGACATATACGTGGTAATCAAGTGCTGCAAGAGCTTTTTATTCCACAGAATGCTGGGATTGAAGGCTGATGGAATGCACTGCACTGGTGTAGCGTCAGAATATCATAACTAAAAAAATGCAAACTGGACCTGGTATTACTGTGTGCCTGACTATGAAAGAGAGAGTTAGAAACTGCATGTTTGTTACATATGTGCCTGGGTATTACCAAATGTTTAGAGTTACTGGTGCATGCTTTTTATATTGGCATAAAAAGTGCAGTCAGCTCTGTACAAGACAAAAGGTGCTCTTCAATTTGAGGGAGGATGAAAACATTTACTGCCTGTGTTTTATATTGTACATGTGAAATTCACACACTGTGCTGCCCTAAGTAAGCAACTGCACCGGCATGTTCTTTTGGATGAAAAGGTGTTGACAGTATCTGTAGTGTTCCACTTGCATGAGTTATAAAACTCCCAGCTGAGTTTTAATATGATAAATCTTGCGAGCTCCAAACAAGCCTCCTGCTCAGTCAGGAAGCATACATTTCACATCTCTTTAATGAGTAGTTTTCCTTCAGCCAGGGTAAGGCCATAAAAACGTTATAAAGAGTTTCTAACTGTGATTAAAAAGCAAATGTCTATGATCCTTGTTTGCAGTAATTTGAGTATCACAGGGAGAAGTGCTGGTAGTTAGTACCTTTTCCTTTGATGCATGAAAATTCTCTCAATTCTGCTTTTAAAAATCTGATTCATGGGGGATGGACGTATTTCTTACAACTCATTTAATATAATTGGCCAGGTTCATATCTAGACTGGGAGGTGCATTTCTGAAAAAAATACTGGGAAGCTTCTGGCTGCGGGGATTTAAATTCTGTGTGTTAATTAGGCTCTATGTGCAAAGAGCATTTCCTTTTATTCATATCAAAGCTGCTAAAACTGTTAGACCCTGAGTTTGTTTTAGCGTGTGGTTCAGGCTTTCTTTACAAAACACGAGGAAGTTACCTCCTAGAAAAGGTATCGGTGTCAGGAGTGGTGCTGTGAACACAACACAGGTGTGTTCCCTGCAGGTAGGGATGCAAGCCCCCCTGCATGGAGTGAGCCTGGTGCCGGGACAACTGCACTGACTGACTGATGGACACAGCAGCCACCCTCCCAAGCTCTGGTGTCTCTGCAGCACACTTGACGTAGGGTGGGCAAACTGGATAAACCCAGGGATTTGCTCTGGGGCATGGTCAGATGTTGCAATTCTTGCTGATGCTGACACCTTAAAGGCATCAGCAATCAAATCCCCTCTGATCTCAGCCTCACAAGTTGCTGGCTACTCCACTCATCCTTTCCTCCCCTCTCTCTTTCACACCAGATCCATCACTTTTGATGAACCTTGAACAGTTTGTTAATAGGTGTTTTTGGCTTCACCAAATTTGATAGAGCAGGGTTAGGGGATTACTCTGTGTGCCATGAAGCTGGCTGATGGTGGGTGTGCGCTGCAGGTGACAATTGTGGTGGCCTGTAAGTTGGAATCACTGGTCTCTAAAGAGTGCTTCTGTACTGCTTGGCTTTAATTAACCAACATGTGAACTGAGGCTGCACTATCACTTAGACACTTTTAGGTAATTTATTTAATATTCAGGCATACTGCTATTCAAATCTGTGTCTTTGCAGCAGGCCAAAGACATCTAAAAGAAATGAATCAAATATCTTGAGTCATCATGATCTTTACAACACCTAACAGTTAAGAGTCCCTTCAAATATTTCTCAAACCGGGATCTAATCCTTTGTGGGCATAACTTGCTAAATTGTTCCAAATAGAATACTCTTTCAGAAAACACTGGCAAAACCACAGTGTTTAACCATGTTTCACTAGTCTGTGAGTGAATTAGTATTTGTTCATGTGGTTATTAAACACCAAGGGAGGCAAAATAAAGTTTGCAGATGATAAACAAATAATTAGGCAGTTTTTCTTGTCAGTCCCCAATTCTGACACAGCAGCAAAATTGAAAGCAAATCACAATGTGAAGAGTCAAATCAGTTTCCTAATTTGACTTTTT
>VXBC01006987.1:1100418-1195310 GCA_013399945.1 Ploceus nigricollis | reverse complement strand
TTTTTTTTAGATAGAAAACTACTTGCTTCGTAACCATGAGACCAGGAAGTACCTACAGGAGCAAGCATATCGGCTGCAGCAAGGCATTGTCACTAGCACCACTCAGCAGGTGAGAATTTGTTACTTAATGGACATCTCAGTGCCTAAAACCTGCTTGGGGAGGAAGTCCTGTCTCATTCAGAGTACTTTTAAGATGTGCCTTGTGGGTTATACTGTTTCCAAGAAATAATAATTATCCATGACAATGTATTTGGAAGCAAAGCATTTGTGAGATGAAGGTCTTCTACGAACCAGTACCATGTAGAGAAAGACTCAAGGTATTACCAAGTAAACTACTGTTGAAACCAGGAACTGTTTTGTTTGCTTGTACTCTACCTGTATTATTAAAATTTAATGGGACAGTGTTTCGTTGCTGAAACCTGAAATTGTACTCTAACCTCTTGAGAGAGAAAATGGTATATGGAGATATACTGGCACTAAGAACTGCAAGAGCAGTTATTTTATTCTAGTAATTTTTCTGTTCCAATACCACTTTTTCCCTGCAAGTAAATAATCTCTATATGAAATAAGTTTAGATTTTTTATAGCTTGTTGGTTTTAGTTCTGTTTTTCTCCAACACCACATACACATCAATTACATTTCAGGAAATGTAATTTATTGTTATTTTGAAATAAAGTTACTGATTTCTGTATTAAATTGTATACAATAAAAATACATTTTAAAAACAGTTTTAAAAGAGAGCTGAAAAAGACTCTGTAGTATGATAGAATTGCATTATTATTCCCAGAATGTTTTTTTTTTCTGTCCAGATGTCCCAATGAGACTTTCTACTGTCTAATAATTAATTAGCTTTTTGTACTTGTAAAAAAAATACCCACCCAAAACCCTTTGAAGAGAAAGATTCATGTGGATCCTAAAAGGAGCATGCTGTGAAATTATTTCAGTTCTCATTGCTAATGATATAAGATGCTAGAACTGTAGACTTTATATGATCGTGCGCGCACTCAGATGTTGCTTCAAAATGTGAAATAGCCAGTTCTAATGTATGCTAAGTGGGCTGATAACGACTTTTAACTATTATATCTCCCTGCCTCATATATCTTAATCAAAGCTGACTATGTGTCAGGCATTCTTGGTGGTTTCTCATGTAAGATACAGATTTACCACCTGGCCCTGCATTTGCAGCATGTTGAATGAATTGTCTTGTGGGTACAGATTAAGTTCAATTTATCCCACTGTGAAGTGTCAGATGGAAACTTCTGCTTTGATAGTTTTAATTCCCTTGCAACTAGGAATATTTACATTTTAAAAGGATACTGCAGAAGCCTGCACAGTTGCATTTTGCTTCGACTGGAGAAATCGCTGTTAGTGTTTGTTGAATTAACAGAGCTTTCTTTTACTCTCTGAACTTCTTAACAATTCAGAGACCTTTAGACCATAGTCTTAGGTATATCAACAACATTTTCAGCATTAAATTTGATCCAAAAGCCAGAGTAACACTTGAATAGGATAACTTGTTGATTACTTGCAGTTATCCTGGGAGTTACTGTGGGAGAAATATTCCACAGCATTTATTTTTCCTGATGGTAAAGTTTTATTTATTTTGCAATGCTTAGGAGTGTCTTTATGAGATGTAGTTCTTTCCTTCAATAGTATTGACATACTGCCGAGGTTTTATCATGCCTTTCCAGGTTTTTATATTGTCACTGCAAATCTCATCATGCTACTATTGATTTTCTACCTGGACTGGATTAAGGTTGTGTTTGACCAACGCTCTGATGTTTTATCTTTTGTATTTCTTTTGTTCAAGTAGATGATTGACAGAATATGTGTAAAAGTGCAAGATCATCTCAACTCTTTAAGAAACTGTGGTGTGGATGCTGTACAGGAGGATGTCAAATGTGCGGAACGGCTGATGCGGGATGCTAAGAACTCCAAAACAGTAAGCCTTCCCCAGCACGCTGGCAGTGCTGAGAGCAGTTCTGTGTGTACTTGCAGCTTTTCTGGTTTTGGGCAGTGAAAATAATAATATGTGTCACAAAAGAGTATTTTCTTCAGATGACCAACTAGAGGTAGTATTTAAAGTGATAAAATAATTCTAATTTATGAAGACTTTGTTTTAGCCAAAGAAATTTTCTGCTGTTTGTCCTGGTCTGGAGACAGTGATGAGCCTATTTTCTGAAGATACCCTTCCTGTCTTACAGCTCTTACCAAATCTGTATCACCTTGGAGGAGCTTCTTGGGCAGGAGCAAATGGTTCACTTTCTAATCCAATCCAAGAGACACTTGAATCCATGGCTGGAGAAGTGACAAGGGTAGTGGACGAGCAACTTAAGGTCTGTAGATAGATGTGTTACCATCTCTCACATGCAGAAATAACAAAATCTGGTTTTCTGTTGCTAAATGCAGATGTGCCACGCTTCATTTTTCTTCTCAGTAGATTTGTGTGTAAGCTAGCTATCTTTCCATTACTTGTTTATTATGACTTTGGGTTGTGTAATTTGGGTTTTTTTCCCAATTGGAATAAAATAAAAAGTTGCTTTAGTGTTTTCAGTGGGAGAAGGAGCATATACTGTTTATTATCATATTTTCTCATCTGCTAGAATGGGAAGACTAATCAATTGCTCCTTCAGCCTTTTATAAATGCATTTCTAAAGCACCCTAAGAAGCCTCATGCCCTGGAGGAAAGTGCTCAGTAGTTAAGGAGTCCTAGTACAGTGAAAGCTGCTTTTTTATAGACTCCATGGCAGATTTTTTTTCTCAGTGGTCACTTTTGAACCTGATGCAGGATTTCCACTTTACTGTTTGATTTGGGTAACTTGTAGGTATTGAGAGTGCCCAAAGAATTCATACAGGCAGCTTTACAGGAAATCTTCTCACAAGTTGCCTGTCAAACCTCAGCTCTTGAAGTAGATGTCTTTGATCTGTCAGTGTTCTCACCTGTGTGCTCAGCCAGCTGCTGCTCAGAAACTTGCACCTTGTTATGTTTGCTCTTCCTATGTAACAAGCAAAGAGCCATCCATACAGCATGTGCAAAGGTATCAGTCCAGGAAGAGGACAAGGTGGAGAAGTTTGAACAACAGTTGGGATCTGTATGGAAGCTGATGAATTTAAGAATACGGCTCTGGGGCAGCTCAGATCAGCTTCTGTTTGTGACTAAGCTGCTTTGTCTGTGTTCTGCAGTATTTAAACACTTTACAGCCTTCATCTTCAGATTCTTTGATCTTTCAATTGAAACATGAAAATGCTTCAGTCAGTGGGAATATAATGAAGAACAATAATAATGCCATATTACTAATTACTTTTTTGAAATTAAAAAGTCAATGAGGAGGAAAATGGTGCTCTATTTTTAGTATGTTTCTCCCTTTCCCCATTATATGAAATAAGGTGAAGATTTCTGCAGACATGAAAGTGAAAATCCCTAAGATTCTTCCCAGTGGAACCTCTGAGGTATTATTGGGACAGGAGTAGTCAGGTCAGCCCTTCATGCTGGGCTCATGCACTTATTTAAGTTCATCTTGGAGAGTCTTATAGAGGGTGAAAAAAAAAAAAGCCTCTTCAGCATTTGGAATGTTCCTGAATTAATGTGTCTTCCATTTACACTTTTACACATTTACAACAAAAGGCACTTTAGCTCAGCCATTCTAACTTTTAAATTTATTTCTGATCTGTGTGGCATTAAAGTTTAAGTGGCTTACAAAAAACTGTAAAGTCATAATGCTCTTTGTATACTCCAACACTCATTTTTATTAATTTTCACTTAAGGTGGAAGGCTTTTCTTTTAAGTTCTATGCATGGAGGAGGAAATGTTGAACATGGATTAGAATTTTTTTTTCCCCCCAGTTGTTTAGGTCA
Source organism: Ploceus nigricollis (assembly GCA_013399945.1). Classification (NCBI taxonomy): domain Eukaryota; kingdom Metazoa; phylum Chordata; class Aves; order Passeriformes; family Ploceidae; genus Ploceus; species Ploceus nigricollis. The sequence continues at coordinate 1,191,455 of VXBC01006987.1, read as the reverse complement.
ATTCAAATCATAAATAGTTTATTATCTGTAAAGATAGATAAGGGAGCTCACATAAGGACAGTTCTTTTTGTAATTGTTGGGGAAAAAAATACTGTGTGCTGTAAGAGGAGTTTTGATTTTTAGTTTCCATAGCAACCAGAGTGTGATTCTAAAAGGAAGTTTGGAAATTGGCTAAAACCAGTGAACATATTTTAAGTAAATAAGAGATTTTTTTTCCTTTTTTTTTTAAACTCAAAGAAAATAAAAGGGGTGAAGAAAGGAGTTAGAGTAATGAAAAACAATATATTGGAATGACCAGAGTTGACCAGAGAAGAAAGTATAGCAAGACCCTTGCCTTTTTCTTCTCCTGCTGGTGTCACTGTGGACACACAGAACCTGGAGATGCATTATTCAGTCAGCAAAGGCTCAAGGGAAAATAAGCAAGACAAGTGGAACCTTTACAAACATGATTGTTTTGTAATAACAGGAGTGCTCAAAATAGTCTTCCTAAATTTTGTCCTGGAGTAAAGGATTTGTTGGCTCCAACACTTGTTCCATTTTTTATTTTGATATCAACATTCTTCAATCCTTTTGCTCACTGTATCTTTCTCCTGAATGTTAAGATTCTTAAACTGTGGGTAGTACTTTGTTCTTTTCTTTCACCTGGTGACCGGTACTTGCAGCCCTGTGACTGAAATGTGTGCACTTTCACAGTCAATATTGGTAGCTATGGCTTTCCATCAGTGAAAGGTTTGGGCATGGAATTAGGAGGCGAGGAAATGTTTCTGTAGATACTTTCTATAGATAATGGTCTTGTGAAATGAACAGCTAAAATCCACCATTAAAGAAATTATATTCAGTTGCACAGTTAAAGATAAGATCCAAACTCTATTTGACTTTTAAATTGCACATTGTCTCAGTTTTTTTTTTAGTAAAAATCGATTTTGGAAATATCAGGAAAGGTCTGGTTTTTCCTGCTACTTCCCAGTGATGCCTTCTCAGAGCATTTTTTCACACGATCCATTTTGAAAGACCCTGCTTAGGCTGCAGTTGTAATTCAGCATAGCAAGTCTATCACTTTTATGATTGTGATTCATCAGTAACTCTTGAGAGGCCAGGGAATTTTTTCACAATAAACTACACAATTGCTCCAGTGAATAAATGCTATGGAAAAAATGGATGTGTCAGGAACTCTCATTAGTAGTTTACTTGGTTCAGTGTTCTCTAACATTCAAGTTCTTCATCCCCCATGGGGATATGGCCACAGAGGCTTGAAAGTCTCTTCATTAGTTATGCTGACCCAGAATCTGCTCGAGGACTGAAGGAGGGAGTGTGGGAAGAGTTCTTAAAGGGCATCTTGAGAACCCAGCAACAAAATATATTATTAGCTATAATGGCTCTTGCCCCTTATAACTCTAAATCAAGTGTTGTAAAGATTGGACTTTCCTGTACGCTGTGGCCGCTCAGTGTTGCTTTGTTGGCTTTTTCCAGACTGTAAAAGCTACAGACTGAAAGATGCTGCTTTGAATTACTGAAATTTTTATGCAGCAATACTGTTTTTTTCTTGCTCATTGTCTGCATAAGGATATTACTGGTTATGGTAGGGCTGTGCAAAGAGAAAAAAGCTCTGATACAATGGAGTTGAATTTGCGGTCACTCACCTGTGGTATGGGATTGAGAAGAAAAAAAAAAATCAATAGTGTTTTCAAGGGGTGCAGTTCTTATTTTTGTACAATTTACAAATGCCTAGGTAAGATCTAGGGTTACCTAGTACACCATTACAAGGAAATGTTGTTTCTTTTATTTTATTATTTGTAAGTACCTTTTTCTCTTTGGTTATCAACCCTCAGTCTTATCAGAGACAAGTTGGCCCATTTCAGTAAACTGGGCTCTGGCCTGATCCTTTTTTTTTTCCACTCTCCTTTGAATTTTTCCTATGTGGGTGACCATGCACTGCAACAGGCTGCCTGTAGACATTGTGGAGTCTCCCTCACTGGAGATACTCAAAAACTGTCTGCACACAATTCTGTGCCATGGGCTCTAGGGAAACCTGGAGCAGGGAGGTTGGACTAGATGACCTTCAGGGGTCTCTCCCAACCTTTCACCCATTCTATGGTTCTGTGTGAATAAAAATTTTTGGCTATATCTAAAGTTTGCTGTAGATTTACATGTATATAAATGAGAGCCATATATTCAAGGTTTGCATGCTGACTGCAGATCATGCTTGTAGCTACTTCTTAATATTCAGCTGGTATATTCCAGCCATCTACAGCATGCTGAGTTCTCAGGATCTCTCTTCCTCATTTACTCATGCTTCTTACAAATTGGCAGGTCTGGAGCACTGATGAAAATTGGTGATTCAGGGCACAGTTTAGAGGGAAGGCAGCTGCAGCAGAGCATCCACTGCAGTGGTGGGTGCACAAGGGAAGCTAATTTGTTCTGACAGTTCCACACACAGAGATGTAAATGTTTCATATTTGAAAAGGCAAACAAGTACAGTTGCGGGTCATTTTCAGAACAAGTGTTTTGATTCTCAAAGCTATATTTTGTAAAATGTCTTATATTGCAGCTGGATGCAAAATAGACTGGAAAGCAGGAAGAAGAATTGTAAAAACTACAAGTCTGAAAGTGTCATATTCAACAGAATAATGCTGTCACCTCACAGCTAAAGTAAATCCCAGTATCTAATGTTATTCTTTGCTTACTGTGCTGCAGACACTCCTTGAGTCTATGGTGGATGCAGCAGAAAACCTTTGCCCAAATGTAATGAAGAAGGCTCGTATCCGTGAAGACCTCATTGAGGCCAGCACTGAGAAGATTTCCATCCCACGCACTTTTGTAAAAAATGTCCTCTTGGAGCAATCTGGAATTGATATCCTCAATAAAATTAGGTACTTTAGGAGGCTAATCTAACAAAATTGGAATTTGGATTTTGGGTTGTGTGTATGTGTGTTTGTGTAGTAGAAGAATTTTGAAATGCTTTTGTGACTCACAAGAAACTATATTACGGCATTCAAAGAGCAGGAAATTGTCCTACAGGTCTGGGGAACTTAAGATTCACATATTTGGAATCTCTAGGGATGCTAACTAAGATCATAAATGCATGTGCTCTCTTATTTAGTGAAAGATTTCGTTTGTGGTACACAAAAAACGTTTTCATGACTGATCCTTTTTGAAAAAAGTTTTCTCATGTAACACTGGATTAATGTAATAGAAGGAAATTACACTATTTGCTTTGAGTGGTAGCAGTGCTTTGTCTATTGTTACATTTGGTCTGGTCCTATAGCTGTAGCACTTTGTGTGGGAGCTGTGCACAGCAGACAGACATACTTAAAAAATGGAAACTTGGATATTCAAACCACAAACCTGGAGCAGAAACCATTACCCTAAATAACTCTTCGTTTGTCCTGTAAAAAAAAAGAGGCTTTCCTTTCACCTGACCTTTTACTGCTTTTCTTTTTTCATATTGAATGTATACCAGAGAATATATTTACACAGTATAATGTGGTTAACCTGTACTTTAACCTTTTCAGTTCCTTTCTGCCTGGTGCTTGAAAAGCATGACATTTTGCATTGAGATGGAAATATCTTTTAGGAGGAAGGAAACAGTTTTGCAGAGTGCAGCACAATAGGCAGGAAAAGGTAAAAAAGACTTTAGCTATACCTTCAGAGTGTTTAAAATAATTCAGGGAGTAAGTTTTCTGCACTTCAGTCCTATCAAATAAATCTTGGCCCCAGGACAATAATACTGCCTCTTCTACTTGTAGAAGCTGGAACTGTCAGTGAGGTGAGGGTGCCACACTGTGATCTTTCCTGCCTTATATTATTTGAAATTAGTGTTGGTAGCTGAGGGAGATTCCTTCACTCCCATTCTCTTCCCACTGTGGCTTGGCCACCATCCTACCTCCCTATGAATTGCATTGCCTTTCCAAGGAGTTCCTTACCTTTTTCTCCAGGCTCTCTGCAGCAGTAATGCTAGCCCCAGACAGAAATAGCTTTGTTAATCCAATACAGCTCAGTTCACATATAAAAACCATAAACCAAAATCATGTCACTTGCTGGCAAATGTCAGTTGAAAGAGTTGGTGTTGAAAGCAGAGGCAGCAGAGGTGGAGCTTTGGGCTGCAGCTCCGGCAGTCGTGTTTGTTGGCTCCACATCAGCTGCCCTCCACAGCCAGAGCATTTGGTGCTGTCACCAAAGATGGGACCCCAAGGGTGCAATTCAAGTACATATTTCCTTGAGAGGGAGTTAGGAGCTAACTAGGGCAACCTAAGCTCAGTGTGCAGGTGTGGTGGTGTTCCACATACGTCTGTGCAGTGCAGAAATGGCTGACGTGAAGTTCTTGAGACAGAAAGTGGTTACCTAGAGCAAAAGAGGAAGAAAAGTTGTGATGGCATTGGCTGAAGAAACAGCATTGTACACTTGTCCTTACCAGCTGATCAGCACAGAAAAGAATTGAGGAACTGAATGGATTGTACTTGTTCAGTGGAGTAGTGTTCTATAGGCAGCATTGTCCTAATCCCATTCGTCTGGGATGCATGTTTGTCTGATTTTAGTGGTGGAGTATCCCTCTCTGAGTGTCACTTCTTATTTTTATTCAGCTCTCTTACCCAGATGTTTTCATTTCATCTCATGGAAAACTGTGAGAAGCAGGTTAAATATGGTACAGAGGCTCCTGTGTTTATTGTGTGATTCATGAGTTTATTTCTGAAACCTGCAGTCATGTATCCTGACACCCTCTAATGTTTTACTTCAAATAAAATGACAGCACAGTGGATAATCGTCACACTGTTGAATGTGTAATAAAGATGAAAATCTCCTGCGTGAATTAAGAAGTTCTCTCATTTTTAATCCTCACACAGTGAAGTAAAGCTGACAGTGGCTTCTTTCCTGTCTGACCGAGTTGTAGATGAAATCCTGGATGCACTTTCCCATTGCCACCACAAACTGGTGAGTTTTTTCTTGGTTGATATCTAATATGTCAGATCTCAACAATGCCATTTATATTCATAACTTATTTGGTTTCTCCTTTGACAGCTCTATTTTGAAATTGGTCTTATTTTTGTTGACATCCTGACATCTTTTGAAATATAGTTTTGGGGCTCTTGCCTCTTTGCTGTAAGAAAGATGCAACCTTGGAAGAGATGTGTTATATACTTGTCCTATTATCTTTTGAGCTGTTGTCAGATGTAGAACTAAAAATGCCATCAGAATGCAGTATTGAGTTGTTAGTTAAGAGCAGTCCTAGTATTTATCAAGGTGAGAGTACAAGGCTTGATTGCTCATGAAATGAGAGGTAAGATTTCATTCTTTAGAATTCTTAGGTACTGCTGAGACCTTGTTCCCTGAATGAGTACATTTTGAGGTTACCTCAGAAATAGAGGTATCAAGTTTGAAGAGAAATGAGTCAGAAAGTAGGAAGGGAAGCACTGTTACTTGAAGGTCCTGAGCTGTTGGGAGGCACAGATATTTCTTATAGAGGTACTTGCCTCATCAAGAGTAGAAGAAATAAACAAGTGTGTATCCACAGAAAATTTTTTGTGCTTCTAATGCAATGAGGCTTTGTAAGGACAATCCAGTACTCTGTTTTTAAAGAACTCAGTAGGTGGTCATTCTGATTAAAGTTGCTCTTCAGTTCTAATTGAAATTTATCTGGCTTCAACTTGCAGTCATGATTTTTTTCAGATGCTTTTCTCCCCAAGATAAGGGAACTATATATATTTCTCTTTATTTCCTCTCTGTGAAAGTCCTCACACGCGTACAACAAATCACTCTTTCTNGAGTTACTTGAGCATGCGTCTTTGTAATACAGAGCAGCATTGTGCAAAGGTACAACCTCTGGTATCTGGAGCTATGCAGCAGCAACAGCCTGCTGTGTGAGAGACCACATGAATGAGCTCCAGTTTGTCCTGGAGGAGGCTCAGCTGGAATGAGTGGTGACTGGGCTGTGTCTGTCCAGTGGTATTGCACAACCTGGACATGCCCAGGTTCCTGCACAGTACATCATTTTCTCCAGCCTTTGAGTCACTTCACTGAAAATCCTCTGCAATTTTTCCAGCTGTTTAAGAAGTCGCTTTTAAAATTGTAGTTTCCAGAGCCATACAAACTATTTAAGTGTTTTAACCAACATAATCCACAGGAATGAAATTGTTTTTCTCCTGATATTCCTTATTCCTTGTATTTACATAGCCAAGAATATAAGAATTCCTTCCTTTTGTCAGAGTTTCAGTGGCAGCTTATTTTTAGGACAAGGTTTGCTAGACCTCCCTCCCACTAAAGGCCTCTGGATACTTGTCGCTTTTCAGGATTGTGAAACTGGCTAATTGCCAGCACTCTTGGTTTCTAATGGATGATTGTACATTTTGGGTTGGGTTGATTTGCTTTGTGATCCATTTTGGCCTACATGACTAACATGTCCCTTTCACCATTTAACTCTGCTGTGTTTCTGTTAGCTCTAGGTTCTTTGAGATGGTATAGCACTGATGAAAACCTTGAGGAGTACTGATCTCAAAAACGCTGCTAGAGAAACTCTTGTCTAATTTGACACTGTTAATCTTTAACTGACAGCTGCAATCTGAGAGCTGGCAGCTAGTTCTTCGTACAGCAAAGATGAAATGCACTGATGCAGTTCTCAGCCAGCTCCTTAAATTGGAGTGTCATGTTCTACTAATTCAACCACCCACAAATGTCTGTGTTTGTTGCATTGGCATAGTAGTGTTTGAGGCAACTTTGAAAAATAAACCTTGTTTGACAAGACCTCAGTTTGCCTAATGAGATGACGATTAGCATTAATTATTATTGCAGCTATTTTAATGTGCTTGAAGATAAATTCATAGCAGCTCTCCAGTTGCTTTTCCTAAGTAGACGCCAGACTAAATGAGCTATAATTAACTCAGGTCATCTGTTGACCGTTTTTGATGGTTAACAAAACAGCAATCCACTGGTTGTCCCAGTTTCTGCTGATGTGAAGCAATGGACTACGCTGCCTCTTTGAAGACTTCTGTGACTAGCTGATTTGGGACAGCTGATCTTCAAATATCAGCTTTTAGCAGATGTTTGTTTAATATTCTCTTCAGTTATCAAAAGAACTAGAAAATTGTTCATCATTTTCATAGCATCATGAGCCCACTCCATTCCAAATACAACCCAGGGTGGTTTCTATAATATTCTCTGTGGTCCTAGTAGCAGTTTTTGCTAGGCAGGTCTAAAAACAGACTTTACTGTTGATACAGCTTTTCCCTATCTGTTTCTTCAGTGAAACAGAACTGAGGTATTTAAAACTGTGGGTTTTTTGTGAATAGCAGATTATAACATTTTGGCTATTGAATAATTATGAAAATTATATTGGCTGGTATTGTACATGTCTTTGTTAATTAAAAAATGGTTCAAGAAAAGGCTTCCCTTCCACACTTTTATTTTCTCTATAAGACAAACACAGTGTGAGGACTAACCAATGTAACTGAGCTTTCCTTTTGTACATGGTCTTCCAGGATTTCTGATCACTGAAATCCTGTAAACTTTCTGGTTGGGTTCCCTTTGTCTTTTTTAAGTTTGACTGGTGTGTTCCTGTCTTTATCTCCAGGCTGACCATTTGACCAGACGTGGCAAACCACTTCCACAGCAAGAATCACTGGAGATTGAGTTAGCTGAAGAAAAACCCACTAAACGCTCTATGATCACGGTTGAGGAGTTGACAGAGATAGAACGTTTGGAGGATCTGGACACTTGTATGGTAAGACACATTCCACAGTTCCTGTGGTTAAGCACACAGGTAAAGAAGGAGGTTGCTTTTCAGAATATCATTTAGTGAATTCAGGAAACTGAAGTTAGGAATTAGCTCCTAGAAGAAGTAAATGTTAGCTTGGAAGATTTTGCCTGAACTGCATCTTGTTGTTCAGCAGAAGAAAAGCTTTTCCCTTTTCTTCACTTCTTTCCTCATGCCTTTCCCTTGCATACACTGCTAGCAGAGTAAACACATCTTTCACAGGGCACAGTTTCACAGAGCTTCAGCAGCTCTTGGACTATGCTGTCCTTTGACAACATGCTGCTTTCTGCCTTTGTCTTTCTTCTACTTAGGTTTCTTTCACGTGTGACAAAAAATGTTTCTGCCTGAAAGTTATGTTACTGACCATGAACAGAAGTTGATTTATGTGTGACTTTATTATAAAGATGGCTGTGTGCCATATCATCATCCTTAACAAGCTGTGAACCCACATGATTGCAAATATAACTGTTCTCAATTTCAAATTCCCCTCCACCCAGCTCAGTCTGTTGGGGAACTTCACAGTGGACAGGAACTTTAGGAAGTGCTTCTGTATTACAAATTAGTCAGTCTAATAGATGGTCACTCCTGCAAGGGATGAGCTTTCTGCTCTACCTTCCTACCTGATTCCTTGGCCATCTGCTTTGACCAGAAGCTAAGATGGCAGAAAAACTGCTTGCAGCTTTTTGTAGAAGGTTTGTTGATTCAGCTCCCTGAATAAACATGCTGCAGTGTCAGACAGCACAGGAGAAGGAGCAGCAGGGCTGCTGCTATCTCGTGCAGCTATCTGTTGGTCTCATTTATCTATAAAACAGAAGCACACCTGCCTTGCAAATACCAGCTTAAAATAGGTTCTCTCTCCCTTCCAAATCTCCTGTTTCACTGAGAGCTGATTTGATACAATATTTGTCTGAGCATCACAAATCCCTGTGAGGTTTGTGGTGTTGATTACATCATCTAGTTTGTCACTGATACTATCATGTTCCAGAAGCTTTCTGTGGCCAACATGCAGTAATCATTTTGAGCCCTAGCTCCTACGGGAGAGACATCCCAGTGAAATATGTGGCATCTAACACTCTATCTGTAAGTTAGTTTTTTCATGCTGGCTTCATATATAGAAAACTAAACTAAAGGCTTGTTTTGACACTCCACATTCTGCCTTTAAATTTATTCTTGCAGCCTGTTAAGGATAGTAATACTGGAAATGTAAAAAATAGTTCCTGTCTTTATCTCATATCACCATGGTTATATGAAAGCATCATATCACTCCACTGTTATCTTTCACTTTGGCCATATTAAAATAATGGAAATGTGATGCTGCTTACACTCTCTAAAAGATGCATTAGGTACTAACTGTACTTATCTTCAGAAGTGTTTATATGTCTTCATTCTCTTCATTCACCCTCATCTTGCACAGAGATTCATATATCTTTGTGACCCAGATTCTCATCAATATCTAATTTCTGAAGAGAATGAAGCATCAAATAAACATGAGACAGTAATCTTAGTCAGTGCTAAAGAATCCATTTATTAAAAACTGTAATCCATATTTGGGAGCTGCTTGTTGCATCCTGACTGCAAATGATGTTGCTTGCTGCTGTAAAAATATAGAGATAAATAGATGAATTCATAGAATAGTTTGGGTTGGAAGGGACATGAAAGATCATGTTCTGTGGACAGGGACATCATCTATTAGACCTGGTTGCTCAGAGCACAATCCAGTTTGGCCTTGGACACTTTCAGGGACAGGGCATCCACAAGGTCTCTGGGCAACCTGTTCCAGTGCCTCATCACCCTCACAGCAAAGAATTTCTTCCTAATATTCTTATCAAAATCCACCATCTTGCAGTTGAAGCCATTTCTCCTTTTTTCTATCACTACATGCCCTTGTAAATAGTCCTGCCTTTTTGTAGGTCCCCTTTAGGTACTGTTGTAAGGTCTCCCTGGAGCCTTCTCTTCTCCAGGCTGAACAACCCCAGCTCCTTCAGCCTGTCTTTACAGGAAAAGTGCTCCAGCCCTCTGATCATCCTCATGGCCTCATCTGGACTCATTCCACCAGGTCCATGTCCTTAAACTGGGGGCCTCAGGGCTGGAACACAGCACTCCAGGTGGGTTCTCACAAGATAGGAGTAGAGGGGCTGAATCCCCTCCCTCAGTCTGCTGGCCACTCTGCTTTTGATACAGCCCAGGATACAATTGGCTTTCTGGGATGTGAGTGCATGTCATCAGGTCTTGTTGAGCTTCCCATCCACAAACGCCCCCAAGTGCTTCTCCCCAGGGCTGCTGTCAGTCCAGTCTCTGCCCAGCCTGTGTTTGTGCTTAGGATTGCCCCAACCCACGTGCAGGACTTAGCACTTGGCCTTGTTGAACTTTAACATTGACACAATGACGCAGCTCCAAAAGGCTGAGCGATACAGGGATTTTTACTGAGCTAGTGTTCTCACTGAGTTTCTTGTGACTAAAAGCACTTTAAGAATGCATCTTCTGTGTGGAGTTAGTAACTTCAAAGAGAGCACTTTCCAAGTGATTCATTTTAGCGATGGGAAAATCCTACAGAGTTCAGATACTCTCTTGATAAACATAACCTTATTTGTGGCAGCTTTTAAGTGTCACACAGGTATTTGTGTGGAAATAAGGAACCCTCTGAAAGGGGCATCAGCAAATGCTTTATGAGCTGGTCAGTGCAGGACACAGATACGTTGCTGAGAGATTTTACTAGAAAGAGAAGCATATGGTTTTATGAACTATAATTAGGAACCTAATTTATTTTGATTATTTTTAATCTTAAATGTGAAATAGATATTTAGATATTACCTCCAAAGTGGCATTAGTCCAGGACACGGCCTTGCTTGGTTATTGGAAATCCTTAAGCAGATCTTAGCCTTTTGATTAGATGCACCTGGCTGTGTGCAAAGCTCAAACCTGAAACCTTGAATTTCAGCTTGGTGAATTGAGCTTGTTTGGGAGCCTAATCTCCTATAGCCAAAAGTATTTGGAAAGTAGGATGAGGCTGATTGTGTTGCTGGGATGCCAGAGAAAACTCGCCCATTCTAAGCCCAGCCTTGCTCCAGCTGGCTGTCAAGATGTTTTGGGAAGGAGAGAAGGAGAGGCACTGAGCTTGGACCACAATTTGAGGAAAGCTGTTTCCCATTTGCAAAACAAGATTTCTTTTGCAAACTCCCATTATTTTCATCAATTCTTTGTTCTTGTTTTCTTCAGCAAGCCTATTTATGATCAGTATTTGGCTGGGGTAAACCATGCAGCCTCGTGTTGTTATTTACCAGCTTCCTTTGAAGCTGTATTTTAACAATGTAGGGAAAACAGCTTCCCTTGAAGCTGTATTTTAACAATGTAGGGATTCATATTTGACTATGGTTGTAGGTAGATTGTATATCACTGAAGCTATATGAATGACTGGGAGTGAGGTGGATGTATTGATAATAAAATGTTTATGAGCTGTTTGTTTTTATGTGTGGATTGAAAGCCAAATACAGAAAAGTTTGGAACACTTGGACTGGCAGCAAAGGGACCTGAAACCTCCATTGCTGGTGATAGAGGGAACAGCCAGGCAGTATTTCAGAGCCTGCCCACCTATTCTCAAGCAGAGTGCAAAGTGGCTGTGGCTGGGAGGATTTCCCTGACAGAGAAGAAATTTAGATATGTATAAACAAGAAAGACACAATGAAATATCACAAATGTGCTCATGAAATGCATCACTGAAAAATAAACTCTTACATGTTATTTCTAGTATTTTCTGTTGTGGGAATTAGGATTTTCTAAATACCAAACTCTGCAGTTAACACTTATTAGCTTCAGCCTAGGGTAAGTTTCTTATTCAGCCTTTAACAGTGGCGTGAGAGCCCATATTATGAAAGACTTGTCAGTCATACCCGAATTTGCCAGTCTGTGAAATGAGTTGTGAAGTACACTGGGAGCAATTGAGTGGTCCAGCATAGGATGAGATTGCTGGAACATTACACATCCGAGAGCTTCTGATCTCCCTGAGCTGCACTACAGTAAATTGATGCTTCCCTAATATACAGCTGTCTTAGTTGTCTGCATTTGATTAGAGCTGCATTGATGGTAATGAGCAATTAGATAAAAGTTGTGTGCAACTAAGATGGAAAGAAAAATCTTTATGCAGATAATAATGTACCCTTCTCAGATGAAAGGAAAACTCGTGGCCTGCTTTTCAGAGCTTAGACTCAATCATGAATTAAGTTCATAAAATAGTATGGTTTGTCTAAATTTTCCTGCGTGTATATGATGAGTGTGACACATACTCAACTCATGCATGCATTTTAAAACTAACTTTACATAACGCACCCTTTTTTACTGAGACTGAATATTATGTGTCTTGGTATGTGTGATCATGTAGGTAGATACTCTCTGATTTAATTTGCATAATGCTTCTAGTTGTCATGTGCATTAGTACTTTGCAGAAGTAAGAAATACTAAATAATGCTCATTCCCCACCAAAAGACAGTGGAGAATCTTTGTTAGATTGTGTTTAACAGTTATTTTCTAAAGTCTTTTTTTTTAGCTATTTAAATGTTATTTTGGGTTCTAGAGTACTAAATAGATCTCAATAGAGTTGAGACACTATTTAAAGATGTTTTGAGAGAAATAGCTTTTCTTTTGCTAACAATCCACTCTTTTTTTAAATATCTGTCTCAGCAATATAACTTTATTACTATAGATAGTAAAATGCATACAGCCAGGATAAGTATTGTTTTTAGAGCAAAGTAGAGGTTATTTGTTTTATGAAGAGGTATGGTAGGAAGTTGTTTGAAACATGTAAAGCAATTGTAGGTTGTAGTACAGAAGTTTGCCTATAGCTCTTCTTTAAAGCATTTCAGTGTAAGATTGAAACACTTGGATGGTAAATTGTGTTTGAAAAAATACTAGTGGCTAATAGGAAAGGACTGCCTGTGATGAATATTGAGCATTAGCCATTTTTTATCTATTTCTAATTTTAACCACAGAAATTGTTCTGTGATTTCAATGGAGGAAAGTTTTTAAAAAAAATCTCATGAGCAATATATTAAAGTTTTTTATTGAACAATAGATTTGACCTGTAGAGTAGAGACGAAAATTTGCAGAAATAGCAGAACACTTATAGATTGGTGGTGCATGTTTTTCCTGGATAGCCATTGTCAAAGATTTAGCAGATGAATCCTGTATTCAGGTGAAAACTTACACTCTTGCATGTTCTGAAGGACAAGGAGTGTATGGACCTAGTGTTTTCAGAGAAAAGGAAAAAATGGCACTCACCTAAAATAAAATTATTGAAACAAATAAACAAAGCAAAAGAAAACAAAACAAAACAAAAACCAAAAACCCACCCCAAACTCATAGAGCACTGTAAGCTTTTCTCTTCTGACCCACGCCCAGCCCCTGGCCCCCTTCCCATCAACAGCATGTTTGAATTAAAACATCAGAAACCTCTTCAGTTGCTTTCACTGGCAGAAGGAGGAGATCATGGTGCACACTCAGGAACATGTGCACTGATGCTGTAGGAAGGAAAACCAAAGCACAGATTCTCTGGTACGTCCTGACTTACTACCACATCTGATTCTTGGTGCTCCCCGTTTACCTACTGCAGAATTGTCTCAGGCATAGAAACTCAGCTTTTTGGATGAAAGACTGAACACCTACTGCAAATGCAGAGTCCATTTCCTGTTGGACTCTATAGGTTCTCCTGCGCTATAAATAAAGCTCCAGCTCTGTGACTGACTTAATCCAGCAAAAGTCTCCTTTTTGCTGAAATGAGCATTTCCACTTTCCCCCGTAGATAGTTCGCACTTTCCTGCCCACAGCCTCACAACAAACTGGGTGTGGGAATTGATTCTAATGACAGTTCAGCTTTTCACGGAGGATTTCTTTCCCAGGTTAGTTTACAGACCAGCTAGTCCCCTGGTTGAGTCCACAAAACAAATCCTGAGTGGCAGAAACAAGCAGACAGGGATGAGGGCAGAGGCAGCAGCCTGGATGAATGCTGGAGTAAATTGATTGTGACACTTGAGTTTCTCTCTTGTATGCATTAGCAGAAATGGGCCTTTGATGTGCAGTAAATACAGCACTCTGTGGGAAGCCAGAAACTGGCATTATGGTATGTGAGAGTGTTCTTGGCTTCTGAAAAGGCTCACAGGCATGTGAGCAAATCTACTTCAGTGGGAGTCCAGTCATATTTCTGACTCACCCTGAACTAGGACAGTTTTTGGAAATAACACCAGGAGGAGCAAAGCACAGTGCCAGAGTCCTCCTTAAGCCTTTCCCTACACATGCAGTGCTGTGGCTGAGAAAGTGCCATACAAAGGGAATCAGTGTGATAATTTTGCAGAATGTCTTGTTTATTTGCAATTTATGTGTTATCCTCATTAGAATTATGAATACATTAATTTTGATAGTGGATATTTAGTACCTATCTTTTCCTGATTTCCTCTGTATATAATTTTGCAGCATCCTCACTGCCCTTACCCATGTTTATTCAATACTTAATACATGTATAGTCTACAGAGTACAGGCTTATGAAGGGTTACATGTTCCCAGCTGAAACACTCTAAAAGAAACCTGGCTTTCAATGTCTTTTCTTGGGTCTCTAAATGGAAGGAGATGATGGATAATTTATAGATAGGTTTTTTTCCTTAAACCAGCTGAGATTTCTTAGAGTTCAAAGCTGTTTCTCTTAATCTAGGGTACATTACTGGCACAATATGAAGTAAGTGAAGAATGTGATTAGCTGCTTAACAGCACTGCATTCATGTTTAAGAAAAAAAAAGTAGTATAAATTTGGAGACTGCTTTCTGCTTAGGTTATAGGAAGAACTGTGGAATGCAGCTGCTGGGTATTCTGTTTGAGTGGTGACACCTGTACCAGGCACTTGTCTTCCTGTAATACTGGTGCCTTAGGAGACACAGATTTGTGCTAGGGGTGGAGAGGAGGGCGTGTAGTTGTTGTGATTTCATCGGGCAGGCAGCTGAACATTACGCTCACCTCCCCCGCAGTGGGATGCGTGAGAGAATCAGAAAAAAAAGTAGAAAACTCATGCTTTGAGAAGAAAAACAGGGGATATAGTAATAATGATGAAAAATGTACAAAACAAGTGATACATGATGCAGTTGTTCAGCACCTGCTGACTGATGCCCAGCCAGACCGTGAGGAGCAGCCGCCACCCCCTGGCCAATTACCCCCAGGTTTATAAGCTGAGCATGATGCCATATGGTCTGAAATGTCCCTTTGGTCAGCTGGAGTCAGCTCTCCTGGCTGTGCCCCCTCACAACTTCTTGTGCACCCCCACTCTCTTTGCTGGCAGGGCTGCATGAGAAGCTGAAAAGTCCTTGATTTAGTGTAAGCATTGCTCAGCAACATGTGAAAGCACCATCATGTTATCAACGCTATTCTCGTACTAAATCCAAAACACAGCACTGTACCAGATGCTAGGAAGAAAATTAACTTGTTCCCAGCTGGGAACAAGAAGGCACTTTATATCCTTTGTGGCAGTAATTGTCTTACTAATGCTGAGTTTCCATTGGTTCACTTCATGTGTCATGAAAAAGCGACATGGAGAGGAGAGTTCAGTAACAAACCACTCACTGAAACACTGGTCTTGAGAGCTGAACTTCCGTGCAAGGATTTTAAGAGGGAGTTACTACTAAGAAGTTTGTCTGTGGTGGACAGAAAGGTCTTGAATGTGCAGCTGTGCAGTCTGTGGGTAGTGCCAGCCCTGGCTGCACAATCCCACCATTTGCCACTCTGCAGGCAAGAATTTGAATGCCCAGTCTGCCAGCACAGGCATCTCAGCAGGCACCAGCTAGCTGTCATAGGCTGTCACAGCCTGCTGATGGACACCCACCCACCACTTGGTGGAGTGGTGACTGTCCCTACCTGCATTTGCTTGCCCATTCAGCCAACAGCTGAATCACCCAAGAAGTCACCTACCCACTTCAGGTAGAGTTAACAGGTTATGAGGGCAAAGCCCTTTTGCACAGGTTGGATCAGGGAGCACTCATGGGATCCCTTTTGCCAGCAGAACTATGGAATCAGTTGGTGTTCAGCACAGATACAGAATCATCTTCCCACAGCCTCTGCTTATAAGGCTTCTTGTTATTTCCCTGGCAGATCAGCAGGAGCTCCTTTGGAGTAGTTCTTGCCAAAATCTCTGCTCTGGAGCCTTTGGCAGAGGCACAACAGCAAGCAGCATGAGAATAACCTGTGATAATGCTATTTCTGTAGCACACATCTCTCTGCAGCCATGATGTGTCCCAATTCAATTAGCATCTGTCATGTTGACCTTCTCAAATGGTTGAGGAGTTTTCTGTATAGGTTGTGTGGTCGTTTCTGTTGCTTCTTTGATTCTTCCAGCATTTCAGATGAACAACTTGGCATGAGGCACTTAATCTGTGTTGTCTGGGGAAATCTTGTTTACTCTGAAATCTGGAGAGCCTACTGAAAATAGCAAAGCATGAGTCTGTCTCACTAAGAGTGCTTCACGGTTCTCGCTTCACCCAGAAGAACATGAGGCTTGCCACGTTTTGCTCTGCAACACTGATACTTCATATTGCAGAGATAAAGAATATTTCCTCAGAGGAAGAGGGGAGATAAAGTCTGTGTTAGGGCAGGCAGCTACAGAGTACTATTAGGCTTTGCTATATTCTGTCAAGGAAAAGTAGATTAGGATGAGCTGGGTTACCAGAATAGGAACTTCAAAATAAACAAATAAATAAAATCAAGCATACATACTGCCAAAAGGTCAGAAGACAGCTTCCAAGTCATCAAGTCTCATCTCTGCTATCATTGACAACTGCATCACACAGCCTTATTCATAAATATATCAGGATTCCTCTCAAAACATCTTTCTGTTAGACTAGAGGAGAACTTAGAGGAAAACATACTTTCTTCAGATGTTATTCAGGTCAGCTAAAGCCTCATTACAAAGTGGTGCATGTATCTCTGCAGTGAGATTGCATCTCATGTTAGATCAAGTTAGTGTGGATTTTTGAGGTCAGTAGTGGCAGGACTGGAATACTAATCTGAAACCAAAAGCACTTAAACAGGTGAAAGACTCTTCAAGTATGCAGATATTAAAGAAATCTAAAAGAAAAAGATGAGAGAAGAACAAAGTGATAGAAAAGTCAGGTTGGCTTCACTCAAAGCTGATCAGAACTTCATTTTATCTGGTACAATTTAGGTATGAGTCATTTCCAATACCATGATATTTCGATACTCCTGGGAAGTTTGTGTCTATACAATCAGCACTTAATTCCATGCTTGTGGTGAGCAGCCCTGCTTTGCAGGGTAAGCATCTTCCAATCCTTTCATTGTGTTTCTGTCCCTCCTAGGCTCATGTGCTGCTCCATGACTGTCTGACCAAGCAGCATTATTTAAATCATGTGTCATACTTTAGTGTCATCACTGCATAGGTCAGCTTTTGAGTTTTGCCATCCTCTCTTGGGTAAATAATGATTGACATTTTCTATCAGTTTGTTTTATAGAAGAAACTCAAATACTCTACTCAAGTCTTTCAGTTTCTCATCCAGAGTCTTAGAATATTTACTAGTTGCCTGTCAAGTTATTTCCTGTTTTCAATAGGAAGATACCTTGATCTAGTATAGACAGGACTTAAAATTCAGAAAGTTGAGAGATTTTTTTAATGTTTTAGTTCATAAAGTATATTTCGAAGTGTCTGAGGGGTATAAAGATTTATTGTGCATGTTGGAGAGATGTCTGAAGCAATATTTTCTATGAGAAAATAACAACAGCTCAAGTGTGCCTGTGTTTTCAAGAGTAAAACTTCCCATCATAATTCTGAGCATAGAGTCCACTTGCCCCTCCAGGATAAACTCACTGTGATAATGTTAGTGCCTGTAGCATTTCCCCTGCCAAATGCCACCACAAGCAATGCATCATCTGCCCACAAAGGGTCTGACAGCAGTGGAAAGATGACTGGTTGTTTTTTGTCTGGATAACTGCTTATCCTTTTGGTAGCTTTTCACTTCAGGCTGTTGGATGGAAGGAGAGATGGAAAGGTTGTGCTCGTTCTCAGTCCTGGGAAGCTCTAGGGCGGACAGGTATAATAGTTCTTTTCATAAAATCATCAAATGGTTTAGGTTGGAAGAGACCTTTAAAAATTCACTAGTTCCAAGTTCCTGCCGTGGGCAGGAGCACCCTTTGCTAGATCAAGTTGCCCTAAGCCCTGTTTTTCCTGGCTTGAATACCCATTCAGGAGTACTTTGCCTCTGAGCTGCTTTAATGATGTTCTTGCCCAGGGCACCTGATACAAAGGGTAGCTGTTGAAGAACTGCCTAAGGCTATCTTTAACAGCTGTCCCCCCCTGCATGTTTGCCAAGTTTAAGAGCTTTTTATTCTTACTGTATGGAAGATTAGGTCATGAACAAAGTAATTTTTGGGTCAGCTTTTGCCAGCTGAAGGTAATAAACAATGACAAGCGAGCAGGTTGTGGTGACTTTAAGATATAGTTTGTGCTAGCTGACCCACAGCAGCTCTCTGCTCTGCACTTAGTTTTTTACTAAAATAACTATAAAAGTGAAAGTAATGTAGTTGGAACCATCCTCTTGGATCATCTTGAGGCCCAGGTACTGTAGAACATGTTAACCTCTTTATGAGCAAATACAAAGCAAAACTGATGCTACGGAGAATTGCTTTTTCTTCATGCTTGCAACTACCACCTGCAAAATTCCTTCAGGATACTAATTCAGAACATGGAGTTAAACATTTGGTTTAATGATTTGAGGAACCACTCAGTTTAATTTGTGTGTCTGATTTTTCACTCTTCATAATGTAAGCTTTGGTTGGTTTTATGCAGGAATGTTTATTAGGAGGAATTTTACATGACTCAAAAGATGCATGTGCAGAATTATTAATTAAAAGAAAATACTGAAATGCTTGATGAAATATCAGAGTACATGTGCCACATCTCAGCAAGGAGAAAAGCAAAGGTTTCTTGGCTAGTAAAATACAACAAGCTCAAGGGCAAACCTACTGAGCTTATTTTACTGTAGTGCTACTTCTTTTCTTTCAGAAAACATTTCTGCACAAAGTAATTCTAAAGGTCAGGGTGGTTTATATGAGACTAATTGAATTAATACTGAACCCATAGCTCCTTCTCTAGAAATTCAGCTATTCAGGGAGGGAAGGAAACAAACATACTCCTGAAACTCACATATGCATTATTTGTATGCCATATTTATTTACACTGTTTTATCTATCTATCTATCTATCTATCGATCTATCTATCTATCTATCTATCATCTATCTGTCATATTTCCATATAGAGTACTCTATATTTTAGAGAACTCTGAAATATGAAGGTAAGGGCTGATGTGCTGATATGAAACAGCGTGGCCCCTATGTTCAGGGTTGTGAGGGGCTTTGCTCTTCTGTCTACTGAAAAATACTCCATTAGGTGTCATAGATTTTAGCATTGCATTTAACTTTCCAAGGACGATGGCACTCAAGGGGCAGATTCTAAGGACAGTGACTCTGGTTACTGTCACTGCTAGTGGGAAGTGCATCACTGATTTTTGGAAGCCACGTGACGAGGTTTCACCCTGGAAATCACGTCATAAAATCTTTTGTGGTTGAAGTAAGCAATAACAACTTTCTAGTTCCAAAGGTTTTCTGTACAGATGATGAGATACCTGCATGTTGTCATGTGCAAGAACCAGAACTGGTCAATTTGCTGCTCTGCTTTGTTAAGAAATTTTTGTCTTTTTTTTTTTTTTTTAATGAGACAACATATATATGACACTGTCAGAGGTAGTTAGGAGACTAAAGGAAGCGTGGGAAACATTGATTGACTGAACTGGTGTCATGGCAGCTTTACAGGTCAGAATTCCTTACAGCAAAAGAAAACAACAGGACTTGTGATAAAATGCCTTGTTTTCTTACACCTCTTTGTTAAAATGGTGTACCCCACAAAATGCATACAGCTGAAATGGTATAGCACTGGATAAATATGTTCTGTAAAATTCCTTTGAAATATTTTTATGACATCTCAAACCTCATTGGCACATTGTTAGAATTCCCCGATGCAATTTCTGATTTTGTTTGGGTTTTATTTTCTTGGGATTTTTGGTTGTGTGTTGGTATTTCATCTTCGGGGATGGTCCATGTACACTGCGAGGCAGACCACTTCATATTGCAATTATGCTGAGAGCAAACAAAAGGGGGAAAAGTTGAGAGGCCTCATGGTCTGTAGCACTTCAGAGGTCTGAAGACTGGCATTGGGTTCCCTGCAGAGCAGCCAGATTCCTTGGTGGCTTCAGGCAAGTCCCTTGGTCTTTGCTTTGGTTAATGGTGCTTCCTTGTCTAACCTGCCGTGCACCTCTTTCTCTCTCCTTACTCCCCACCCACGAGCTGTTTAGCACCTTTTAAGTGCCTCAGTAGTTGGGAGATCACTGAAGTGTGGAAGGTAGGAGTTTCCATAAGCCCTTGTTGGATCAGGAGCCATAGACTGTAAACTCCCTCAAATCCTGGGATTGCTTCCATTTATGTGTGTTACTTTGCACTTTGGTCCTAATCACATTTCCAGCTGCATATATAATACAGATAACTTTCCTGCCTATGCATTAAATACACAGACAACACTGGACTGCTGCCACGAATGCTGTCTGAAAGAATATCAGTGGTGCAGGTTTCTTTTTTGAAGTGTGCAGGAGCACTTTTTTAAGATGGTATCAGTTTTTGAGATGTTTGTCAATTGGTTCTGCAGTCTCTCCAGCAATCTCAGAGCAGCTGTAGTGATTGGTAATGTAGAAGATGGGCAAGAGAAGAGAGAACATAGATTCTGACAACAAAATTGAGTCAGAGAGTCATGTGTGCATGGATAGTATACAAAAACGAGAGTAATGAGGTGGTTTGCTGGAATCACTGCTGGCTGAGAACTCTTGCATAGAGCCAAAATTTCTGAGGGTAAAAGAAAATAAATGCAAAAAAACCCCCCAAAACGCTGAGGCAAAACCCCAACACACAAACAACTGACCCTGAGGACAGCAGGAAAATAAAGGAGAGGAGCTGGGTGCAAGAACACGCAGCACTTTCTTGACAAGATGCTTAATCCAGACCATGACTACTTCTGCCACATTCTGCTAAAACCTGCAGTGTTGTAATTACAGTTCCCATTCAACTTGAAAACAAAAGCACACTTCTAATAATTGTTTTTTCTAACCCTAAATTCGAGAGGAGCATGGTTGGTCTTGAGCCGTAGAAGAGATTGGATATGGCATTTGGGATTGCTTCATTTCCTGTGACGGCTGTGCTGCTTCCTTTTTTTTGCTTATAATTTTTGAAGGGAAGAGAAAGGTTGTGCTTTAGTCATGAAACAGCATCTTTCTCGTGTGCCAAAAGTGCTTGAAAGTCTGTGCCTCTAAACCTCCTTATGGGAAGGAGAAATACTGTTGCTTTTGTTTAGACTTGTTTAAACTTCAGGAGAACAGACTTCCATCCCTTTTCATTCCTTCAAGAGAAGCTTTGTTTTATTTTCCTTGCTTGCTTGCACACCACAACAAACTGGCAATTTTTAATTCAGAATCTTCCTTCAGACTAGGAAGTAGGAGAATTACATTTTTTTTCTCGCTACTGGTGCCAGCAAAATGGAAAAACACAGTACATTGGGACAGCAGGTGGCAGGTTGGCACCATTGGCGAGTGCCTTATCTTGGAAACAAATATCAGAAAACCTTAATTTGTCCCAGTGTAGATCAAGCGAGAGAGCACATATTTCTGTAGCTATCCTCTGGAAATACAAATTTGTATAGCACTTTCTAATACAAGGGATTTTTACCTCATTCTTGCATGTCACCTTTCCTGCTAAGACTTCCAAGTGTTTTGGCTTTAGTTTTCTTTATTTTGGTGATTCCTGGTTTTGCCTCCTTTCCTGAGAACTGCTATTGCTTTGTCTTCCCCATTCATATTCTTTTTTCTTTCTTTTTTGCTGCATGGAGACTCTCTGCTGTACAAGTGTAAGTATTTTTTTAGCTCTGCTGTTTCTGGCCTACTTGTTTATGTTTTTGTGCTCCATTTGCCTCTGTACTGCCTTGAGAGTCTCCTGGGAGACTGTAGTGCCATCCATCTGCAGCTACAAATGAAATAGGCAGTGGTTCAGGAATGCAATTGGATTTACAAAAAGGTTCAGCTAATGTAGCATCTGAATTTAAGGGATCCTGTGGTTTTAAGACCAAACCAAAGCAGAGTGCTGACGTTGGAGGTATAAGCACAAATATTACTGCTCAGAAGGAAAATCTGTGGAGTTGGTTTTATATTCAAGCATCATACAGCTTATTGAAAGATTAGTCCTTAACATGTTCTCAAAGCTGAAAACCCATGTGTTGAAGGGAGTCTGGTTGGGGAGATAAATTTCAAGAGGGAGCAGCAAGTTTGTTTGAAATCTTCTGAAAGGGAAGTGACAGGAGGGTCACAGAGCATTTCTGTATCTAATATGATTGAATATAAATTACTTTGAATTGGGAGGAGAAAAACATGGAAATAAGCATATCCTTCAGTACTGAGAGTAGTTTCAATTATCTGTATAAACAAAGAGAATATCTGAGATCCTCTTTCTGAAAGTACATTGTTTTCTAGCATCCAAAACAGAAGGATTTCAGTTGTTGTTTTTAATTCCCAAGGTACTAGTGTTCTTCCACAGCTGGTAATGCAATTTCAGAAAACTCCTGAGAGCTCAGACAGTTTTGTGAGGAAGGCAGTCAGAAGGGAGGAATCTGGAAAAGTGATCATGGGAAGAGATCCTGGGAGCTTAAAGTTAGCAAGGACACATGACAGTGTGTAAATAAGCCCTCTTCTGGAAGCGTGGTGGAGGTTTGCAGGCTCCCATCTACTGCAGAAGGGTACATTCATGGAGTCATCTCCTGAGATCTCAGTCTCAGAGGACAAGAGGTCCTCTCAAACTCCAGAGATGCAGTTAATATTTCTATCTGTTCTGCCAAGCAGCCTACAATGTGCTCATGGAAAAGTAGGCAAAACAAGGAAGAATTCAGGAGGTGGTGTGCTAGAATGGAAAGTCTGTGGAAGTTGTGTATGAGAGGAGGTGATACTAACAGCTATTCCTCTGTAAAGGCCACATTTTGTGCATAAGGCCGGAGAGCCACGTTGTGCTTGTAGGGCCAGAGGTGGTGAGAAGGCTGAAGACGTGCTTCTGCCAAAGCTGAACTGCTTCCATGTAATATAGGAATTGGGAGTCAGGCTGGGGGGTTCAGATATCTCCTCTAGCAATGACATGTGCACTGCTGCTGTAGCAGACTGTGTGGTGGCTGAGATGTTAAGCAGAGATTAAGCCTAATATTTTGTAAAAGAGCACACTGGCCTATTTAAATTAATGCTTTGACCCATTTTGCTCTGCGTGTGATCTAGAAAGTTCACTTGGCAAGAAGCCTTTCATCTGTGCACTTCCTAAACAGGCTAGAAAACAGAAGGTTTTCAAATAAAAGTGTATGTGGAGCTGTTATTCATGCTGTTAAAGCAAATGGGAAGCATCTCTATCCCTCTGCCTTTATCCCCAGCAACCAAGCTGCTGATGGATCATGCCAAGCTGACAGTAAGTTACAGCAGAGACTGGCTTATGGTCATCAGCACAAGCTCTGCAGGGTCATCTGGGGGCATTTTCTTGTCTGGGAAGGAAAATGAAATCATTCTGTTCCTGGCTGTTGAAGTATTTGGAGCGTTCCAGAACTTGCACCGGAGCCTCAAAACTTGCCCTGTGCTGTTTTGCATTGGTGCCCTGGGCTGAGGCAGCTCTCACCTTGTCTGTGTTCATGCACTCAGAACACTGGCCATGGCTCTGCAGCTGCTGAGCGACCAGAGCTCTTCCATCAGCCATGTTTTCTGTCCTCCCTCGTAGTCTTCTTTAGCAAAGGAGTGAGTTGCTGTGTCTACTAAATGTAACTTCCAGTCACACCACCCAAAAAAACCAGGAAACAGACCAAAATGCATGTGAATATACCTTCGCAAGAGAAATGGGCTGTGTCTGGAAGTGAAACCAGGACTACTGATAGTGACTTGTGATTGCTGTCCCCCAAATGCTGAGCTACTTCAACTCTTCCTTACATGAGGTGTGAATGCTTTGGTTGTTTCAGGTTTGGGGGATGGATGGACAGCTGTTGAGGTGTGCAGTTCAGAGGTTGCCCAGCTGCCTACCTCTTGCACACTCCACTGCAGTTGTGGCTGAAAAAATTCAGCACCTCTCCAGCCATTCCCCATCAGATCCATTGCATTTAATTTATGGTAACTCTGAAAGTAGTGTCTGACCTTTTGATGCAGCAACACTTTGCCTGATTATTAGTGTCAGAGTGAGTCTGCTCAGGTGGCAAACTACTTCCTGGCTCATCTTGAAACTATTGTGTCATTTACTGATGGTTGTCAAATGTGGAAGTGGAAACCTGCAACAGCTGAAGGTATCCTTTTTTCCCAACAATGTACATGTCAATAAAACCAGAGCTCTGTTGCCCAGGCAGTGCTATCACTGCCCACTCTGTAGTCTTCAAGTCCTTTTCTGGTCTTGAGAGCATGGGTAATAGCTGTCCTGTCACAAAAATCTGTCATAACCCTGAGCATGTGAGTAGTGGTGTAATGATCCTTGTGACTACTTTGGGAATATGAATTCAGCACACGCGAGTCTGTGCACTGAACCTTCCATACATTAAAACTAGCAAATGTTTGCCTTAAACAGTTCATGAGTTGTCTGAAATGTTAATGCCAACTATTTTTTTTCTGGCTGATATAAAATTGATACTACTAACTTTATTAACAATTCTGTTAATAAGTGGCAAGCCATAACAGCTTGCTGACTGATACTCCAGAATTTGAAGCCTCTAGATTTGAAGTCACTAAGCTTCAAGACTAGCAGGTTAATGGAAGCATATGGGTATCCCTAATGCCAGCATGTACAACTCTACCACAAAAGGAGCCCATCTTTATAGAAGCTGAGTGATTTTAAATTAACTCTTGAGAAAACCTTCAGTTCAACTTTTAAACAAAAAGTCTGACAATGCTGAGCTATGTTAAGAGGTTTGGAATTGGTGATGCATCCGTTTCCTGAAGCGAAACTGTCTTTCTTACCATGCAAGGTTTCAGAAGGCTTCAGTCAAGACAAGACAGACAACTTTCTTCCAAAAAAGAACGAACTTGAGTCTGAAGTCTGGGTATTTGCACTCTTAAGGCAACGTACTCCTTTTTTTGGCAACATGAAGATCAGAAGGCTAATAGCAGTAATTCAGTAACTGTGTTGAACGTATGCTGAACTTTCCACCTCTTCTCAATGTGTCTTAAGTCCAGGGAAGTAATGTGCTTGCTACAGATACTGCCAACACTGACATGGTGGTTTTGTTTTTTGAAGGAGGGCTGTATTCTCCAAGGCTTATTTTCCTAGGGAAGTTCAGTGAGCTATGTGGCGATGTCCAGAAGCATATATTCCCAGTAACATGCCACTAACAAATGAACTGAGGAAGTGTGTTTTGTACCAAAATAAGAGCCAGAACAAGGGGTAGACTGTTCCTGGTATTGTCATTAACTGCAGTGTTGGACAAAGTAATTAAGTCTTAAATGAGTCCCTCGTGATCTCTGCAGAGGTGAGATTTTAATAGTTCCCTTGTTTTACAGTTGGATATCAAAGAGTTAATGCTTGGACAATTTCAGTAATCATCTTGTGTGCAGCCTGCACTTTCAGTGGGAAAAATAAATTACCTCCCTGGTTCTGTTCAAAGTCAGTTAAAATATAAATTTAGAAAAAGTTCTGAATGTATGAGAGAGGGAGGAAAAACCTCATTCCCTTCTGGTGTTAAATCAAATCAGATCTTTAAATGGTTCATAGGCTTGAAAAACTGTTTTGTTGTAATTTCTTTTGTCCCCTAAAGTAATTTTTATTTTGTTTTGTGTTGATAGATGACTCCTAAATCAAAAAGGAAAAGCATCCACAGTAGAATGCTCCGGCCAGTGTCCAGAGCTTTTGGTAAGTGAGAATTCCTTAAAACCATTTTGTTTCTTTGCTTGCCTGAGGTGGTTCTAGATGGTTCTTGATTGAATAGCACAGGTGATTCTCCCTCCCTCTGGACTGCATTTGTGGCCCACAGTGGCTGCTTTGTTTTGGGACTCTGCTAATGTGTTTGATAGTAAATAGTTGCTCGCAGTGCTCTCTCTGCTCACAGAGATGTTGTGGCTAAGTTCCCTGAATGTGCTTATAATTATTTGCCACCAAAAAGAGGAATGGCATTGTCTTTTGTTTTAAATATCATGTTAAATCTAATTAGAAAGTTTTGATTTCTCTTAGAAATGGAATTTGATCTAGATAAAGCACTGGAAGAAGTACCTATCCATATAGAAGACCCACCATTTCCTTCCAGCAGGCCAGACAAACGAACTTCTGGATTCATTTCAGAGCTGCCATCAGAAGAAGGAAGGAAACTGGAACACTTTACAAAATTAAGGCCCAAAAGGAATAAAAAGCAGCAGCCCAGCCAAGCAGCAGTGAGTCTACATTAAAATATTGCTGGCAATGTCATGCGTTGATTGCTTTTTGCCATGAGTCAGGTCTTGCAGTGTAATGAGGACAATGGCTGAAGGTATAAAAGCCATAAGCAACTACTTATTTTTCTTCTGGTATTCATGTCTTTCAGTGTGCTATCCCTATTACAAGCTTTTTGTCTTGTTTGACACAGCCTAAATATGTTTTATCCTTTTTTATTTTGCTTTTGGTTTTTTTTCATGGAAGCAGTTTCTGGAGGTGCTTGGAGCTTTCACAGGAAATGCACAAAATATCATGAGACTTTTCAATTATTGTGCAAGGGTTTGTTAAGTCTTAATCCTTTTTTCTGCCTGCATTAAGATGTGGTAACTTGGCATGAATTCTTCTTTCTATCAGCTCTCAGAGGAGCTGCTCTGTGACACCCAGCTTCCCACAGCTCTAAACTGAAGATGGTGTTTGGGCCAGCAAATCTGCATAGTCACAGATCTGCTTTTCATGCTGGAGCCTGCCTTAGAAAGGCAAAACAGAAGAGCACTGTCTGTTCACGAAAGGCATTGGTGTGAACTCAATATACGTGCGTGGAGTTCCCACAGCTCCATTTCCTTGGCACATGGCATCAGTAAAGATTTATTTCTGTGATGGTGTGTCCTCGGGGTATGTGAGGACAGATCTGGAGGAGTTACAGAGTTATCTCACAGCAACAGAGCACAGCTGATATGATAAGTAAGCCCCATCAAGGGGCAGCCGTTGCCTCTCTGTGTTAGGCTGCCTCACAATAAACGCCTGTGGCCTCTTCTGCTTCCTGAGGATTTCCAATTGAGAGGATCCTTGAAAATTTCCCTAACACTGAGAAAGATCGTATCAGGCAGTGGAGTGCTTTTTGTACCACTTGGAAAGGGAGAAACATTCAAGCAAAAGGAATATTCAAGCCAACTTTCCATTCCCTTGTGCTTCACTGGGAAGGTTAGAGGTAGCAGAAGAATGGATTTGTCTCCATGTAGTGAAAACACATCTGTGTTTACTCTCCCAGTTCCACTGCTGCAGAACACACATGTTTTCCCAGTTGCTTCCGAGCTCAGCGCATCCTGTGCCATCAGCACAGGGAGGTGCAAGGAGTGGGGCTGTGGGAAGGGCAAGTGCTTCACTACCAGGCATGGAACTAACATACTTCTTCAACAGCAACAAAAAGGTCACTCCTTGCAGAGAAGTCTTACTTCCCATGATAGTACAGTCTTGTGGGAATGCTCATCCATATTGAATTAATTAGGAAATTGGGAGTTTATTTAGTTGCAGAAATTGAAAGGAGCTTTTTTTTAGTTAAACTCATTTGTCCCTGTCTTGTTTTTATGAACCACTTAGTTCCTTATTAGTTCTGACCTCAAAATGAGTCCAAACAAATTTTTAAAAGAATTAAGATGTTTGTTTTGATGCTTCTGAAAATGAAACCAGCTTTTGGAGGTCAGAGTCATGAGTGGACTGTGACATTGCTTGCAGAGTTGATTTGCTGCTGGTTTTGCCACTTCAAGAATACAGAAAGCAGTGCTTAGGGAAAGCACTTGAACTGTGAGAGGCAAAATCTTGACCTTTTCTGCCACTTAAAGCAGCTCTGTTGGGCTGTTTGCTAATTGTTCCCATTATTTGTATTTAGTAATTCAAGGGGTCTCAGATGATCATAGCTGTACTTCTCTGGTTTTGCTGGAAAACAGATTTGTTCTTTGGAAGCTGAAAAATGTAAGAAAAGAAAGGAGAAAATGGAGAAAAAAGAGAAACAAAATTTAACTTGAGTTGGGTGGGTGGGGAGAAGAAAGATTTATAGTTTTGTCAGAGTTTCTACTGGAATGAGTGTTTAGAGAGGGGAAAATGAAAGGGGAAAAAAGAAAAACTCAAAGCCATCCAGTCTCAAGTAGCTTTAACTTTGAAGCAAAATGATAAAACAGTTGTTTATAATTTGGATTTTTTTGAGATCTTAACCTCATGAGTTCTTCCTTCATGTGTGAAGATTTAGTACAGCAAAGGAGATGAATCTCTAATGTATGAAAGAGATTGTGATTCATCTTATTTATTTCTGCTTCAAAGCCAGTGTTTTCCTTAACAAAGAAACATGCTTGCTTTTAAACTTAAGCTTAAAAAAGAGATAAAAAAGGACAAATGAAGACTTAACACTTTTTTTTTTTGAAAGAGTTAGGAGGGTAAAATACAAAATAAACCAGAGCTCAGTCTTACAGTTAATGTTGGTACTAGAAGGTGTTACAATAAACAGCTATAAGAATATCCTGTACCTTGAGGACCTTATTAGACCCTCAACATTTCTGTACATCTTTCGTTATTTTTAAGGAAATTGCCGCTGTTTCAGATGCAAATTATTTTCTCTTTATAAGGTAGAACTTCTCATTTGCTGTAGATCATTGGATCCTGGAATTAGTTCCCCTTCAGGAGATGCTCTTGCTTTTGATACTTTCATGTTTATCCCTGCTACCTGGAGGACTACAGTATCAGTATGCAGCGGTTTCTCACGTCTGTTACAATGCGTCATTCGCTTTTATTTTGTGTTTTGGTTGAGACGCCAGTGATAAGGGATTTGTCACCAAGACCCTGTCAACCCAGATGAAGGCATGTGCACTCCTGCCTACTGTGAGATGTTCCAGCTAAACAAGCACACTACAGAATCTGATAAATCATTGTGCTAATTTAGAATAGAACTGTTCTTCATAGAAAATCTGTTGCCACTTTGACTGGCAACAAAGCAGTCATTATTAGGTGGGCTCCTTTCAGATCAGTATTAGATTGCTACAGCAGGTATCAATAAAATATTAATTGTTATCTTTGGTAACAAAAATAACAGGGTTCAGGAATGGAAAGTAAAAAGTTTCATGGCTCTGTCAGAGCATTGGTTCATATGAAGCCCATTTTCCTGACTTAATGAGACTGGCTTTGATATTAAGAGCAGCTTTTAAGAGTGTTGAAGCATAGGAAGTTTGTATTCCACATCAGAAGAGAAGCTGGGATTACTCTTGAGTTATGGTGGCAACTAGGAGATTCCTTGATTTGAATTGTTTCAAATTACAAACACGGCTGTTTTGTGTCCTGGTCCTTAGCACTACCAAGAATACAACTGGGTTGGGTCTTGGGGAGTCCTCTGTAGTCATCTAAAAGGTTTCCATGTGGCATTTAAATTAAAGGAAGCCTCTTTACTGGTAATAGAGCTTTTCCACATCAAAGCCACATACAGGAGCTAGACCACATGAGAAATCCTCCCAGGAGACTGCTTGTTTCATCTTCAGGAGGCTGCAGAGTCACCAGCTAATCTTCACAGGGCCTTTGTGGTTGGCAGGTATTTCAAAGCCAGCCTGGTTTATATGCCTGAGGTCACCCATATTAAAAATGTGGGCACTGAAATCAAAGATGGGGAGCAAGTTTGTTGTTTTCAGACATTGAGCAAAAGTCTGTGTTTGGTTCCTAAAGTGGAACACCTGATTCTGTATTTAGAGTCTCTGCTTTTGGAAGTGCTAGACTGACTGAATTATAAAAAGGCTCTGTTACCCTACTGGAGCTGTTTCTAAATCTCTAAGTCCAAAATCCAGAACATAGGTTTTTCACCAAACAGGGAAACAACTGGCCATTGAAAATACTTTCTGTTCAGGTGACCACCTGATCAGGATTTATTTTTTCTGTGTTTTGTTGCTTGTCTGACTGACCTAGTGCTCTATTCTCTCAAGCCTAAGGCATTTGATTTCTGGCTTCATGCATTGCAGCATCCAGTTTGTCACTGGTGTTTTGGGTTACTTTGCATTTGATGTAATGCATCAGCTGGCCTGGCTAGAGGGGTAATTCCAGTGGTGATTCGGTTGTCTGCACTGAGTTCTGGTTGGCACACATAATTTTATAATGTCTTAACTCTTAATTATTATCACTGGAGCAAACATGCTTAGATTATTATATAACAGAGAGAGTTTTTTCTTCTGTCAGGTGTCTGCTGGAGTACAACCAGAAGGGGATCAGAATGGCCTCATGGGGAGAGTGGATGAAGGTGTGGATGAATTTTTCACTAAGAAAGTGACAAAAATGGATTCAAAGTAAGTTAATTTTTTTTACAAGTTATTTAAAAAAAAAAAAGTCCATGTTGATAACTGGGCAAGCAGCACTTTCAAGCTGTGTTTGACTCCTGTTCCCAATATCCAGGTTGCTGTTGTCTAAGTCAGAAAATACCTTAGTAGTCAAGACACGGTGAATTCAATTATCTGCCCTTAAAAGTGCCTACTTTGAAATAAATTGCTTTACTATACCATGTTGGGGGGATTAATGACTAGTGTGTATTTTTATAATTCAGTTGACTTCATTTTACCCTTCAGTGAAGCTTGTTAAAGCTGAAGCAGAGCTTTGTACTTGTTGAGAGTCTCCCCAGTGCTCATTGTACGCATGGTGTTTCTCTCTGGTGAGGGGTGCTGTTGGGTACAGTGTTTTCATAGATGACAGTAGATTTATGCTGGTTTTGAAATGTGTTAAAGATGTGTTTCACCAATTTGTAGTATTCCAGGTTTGAGCAAAACATTAATCTGAAAGATGTCTCCTTTTTTATGTAAGGGTTACAGAGCTGATGCAGTTGCTTTGGAGCTGGCTGTATAGTTACAGAACCATGCATGTAGATGTCTTGAATACATGCATGTTTGTGCACATGCATACACAGAGTATTTCCATAACTAAATGAGAAAGCAAGGGTGATTTCCAGGCAACTTGGAATGACCCTTTCTGTGCTGTATGTGACATCCATTAAGGAAAACAGTAAGTGTTGACTGGTAGATAGCTGTGCCAGGAAAAGCAAATGTTCTAAAGTCACTATGAGTTATAGATATCTATAGTGACATGTGAAGCCATGTGTAATATATTATGTGGAGGCATGAAATTATGGTAGCTTTGAAAAATGTCCTAAGCAGGTTAAGTTCAGGGTGCTCACAGGCTTGCATTCTCATGTGCTTCCCTTGGGTGCCTGCCAGCTGCTCATTTCAGATGTCCCTGTGAACTTGCACATCCCTGGCCTGGCCGTGCTCTTTGCTGAGGATCTTTTTTTTGGGACACCACTGGCTCTTTTTCCAGTTTGGATGCTTTTGTACTTTTATGTGAATGTGTATGTGCTCAGCTTTGCCCTTAAGTTTGAATACTCTAATACTCTGATCAGAAGATGCCTCTAGAAAATCTTAGTGGCAGGTGGGCTCTTTGGGAATTGGTTTTGCTTGTTTGTTCTTTTGGGGTTTGTGGTTTCTTTTTTTTTTTTGGGGTTGGTTTTTTTTTTTTTTTGAAGATGAGCATCTGCACTATAAAAGTGACCTCTGTATTCCTTAATGAGAGAAAGTAGCTGTGCCAGCTAGTTCCTATTTCAAGCAGGGCTCTTAAGGAACAATATCTCCCAAAAGCTGTGTTAAACATGTGCCTAGATCAGTTCTTCTCCTTTTACTAATAGGCAGGTACAAACCACAGGCAGTGCATTCTGGAAACAGAGCAGAGTGAAATTGTATGTTGTGGTGAGTTGACCCTATGCCCACCATCACTGCTCTATCACTCCCCTCCTGCTGGACAGAGGAGAGAAAATATAATGAAAGGCTTGTGGATTGAGATAAGGGCAGGGAGAGATGTCTTGCCAGTTACCATCATGGGCAAAACAGACTCAACCTGGGGGAAAATAAATTTAATATATTAACAATCAAATCAGACCATGATAATGAGAAATAAACCAAATCTTAGAAATACCTCTCCCCACCACTCCCTCTTTCCACGGCTCAACTTCACTCCTGATTTTCTCTACCCTCTCCTCCCCAGTGGCACAGGGGACAGGGAATGGTGGCTGCTATCAGTTCATCACACATTCTCTGCTGCTCCTTCCTCTTCAGCAGGAGAACTCCTTACACAGAAGCCACTCCTGTAGACCCCCTGCTACCAAAACCTGGTCATGCAAACCCAATATCTACGTGCATAGACAACTTGGTTAGAGCTGTCTGGTGTTAGAAACAGCTGGATGCCCAGTGCAGATGAAACAACTGCACAAAGCAGCACAGGAATCCTCAAGATATGATCAATGCTAGTTGTCCTGTTTTTAATATAGAGACACCAGGTAATGATTGG
The DNA here is from genome assembly GCA_013399945.1 of Ploceus nigricollis. Taxonomy (NCBI): domain Eukaryota; kingdom Metazoa; phylum Chordata; class Aves; order Passeriformes; family Ploceidae; genus Ploceus; species Ploceus nigricollis. The sequence continues at coordinate 1,159,108 of VXBC01006987.1, read as the reverse complement.
GCCTAGAGCAATATATGGGTCATATAAAAGATTAGCTTTGCCTGGAAGAAGTCATTTGATACTATTTAAAAAAGGGAGGAGGGGAGTGGAGAAAAGTTTGAAATGTCTGTGTCTTTTTTAGGAGACCATCAACTAAAAGTTCAGACAGCAGCGAGCACAGTGAAGCAGGTGATGAGAAGAAGAAAAGGGACTCGAGGAAGAGTGGTTTCCTTAACTTAATCAAATCAAGAGGCTCCAAATCCGAACGCCCCCAGACTGTGTCGGTGGCTGAGGAGCCCTCCTCACCCAAGGTTGCTGCAAAAAGCCCAGCTTTAGACACAAGCAAGAAGGAAGCAAAGCTTGCAGAGCAGAATGGTGGCACAGAGCGATCCGAGGAATTAAAGACGCCAGACTCACTGGAGGAGGTGCAGACAGATGATGTGGCAAAAGCTGAGAGGGGTGACAGCAAGGGAAGCCCCCAGGGAGGCCGGAGGTACGGTGTGCAAGTGATGGGCAGTGGACTTCTCGCAGAAATGAAAGCCAAGCAGGAGAAGAGAGCAGCCTCTGCTCAAAAGGTGAAGGCAATTTGATTTCTTTTGAGTTACTAAAAAAAAAGAGCAAAACTGTGTGTCTTCAGGAGAGGTGGTTTGGGACTGCAAGGGTTCCTGCAAGAAGACTGCTCTCTGCTGTGGTGGTTGAACACAAACAGCCTGGCCAAGGCAAGGCTGCACATGTGGAGCAGGAGTTGCACCCTTGCACCTGCGCTTTCACTCCCCTTGGGGAGGGAGTGACACCTGCCCTTGCACTTGGTGTCAGACCATCACAAACACAGAAGAGGACATATAATTGTTTGCACATGTCACAGAATAACTTGGGGCCAAATAGTAAGCCCAGCTCAGTATCTCCACTCTATGTGATGTGTGGTTTGTTCACAGTGCATACTGGAATTGCTTCAGAAAAGGTAAAACTAGGACAGGCTTCTTACTGTGTGCCCCTTGCACACCAGTAGCTCAGGTGTGTGGCAGAGTTACCTACAGTGGTGGCTGGCTGTACTCTTCTCTTTCAGATGTAGACAGATGGAGAGGTCTGCTGTATATTAAATTATATATTCCATGCAGAGAAGTAAAACTGGCTACCAGTCACTGTTTACAATATTTGGCATATACTTTTCTTGTTGCACTTTTTGATTTTTATGTCCTTTTCTACCATGCCTAATTATTTTTATGCCTTTGGTTTATGTATTTCAAATACTAAAAATGAAAGAAAATAACCTGTTAAAAAATTATTTCCGATTTTCTGTCCAGATTCCCTTTGCTCTCTGTAATTTTGTCTTCTGTGAAGTGCTGGTCCTGGGCAGGAACTCTGCTTCACTCTGCAAATGTACAGAGTGGAATATCCTTGTGTTCCTCCAAAGCATTCTGTGCTGGCCTATTTTGCCTCATGCCCATTTGCCATTGGTCTTCCCCGTTATTATACTCTGCTTCCTGCCAGCTGCAAATGGCATATTTCACAAGTAACAAAGAATCAGCCTTTTTTCACTTCTCTCCTCTTCTTCCATGTGCAGGGCACTTAGATGTTCTCCATTTGCCATCACTGTCCCGTCATTTAAAAGGTGTTACCTTACAACAAAGCTCATCTCATGCTTTGTTGTGTTTTTCTTCTTTTGACACATAAAGAGTTGTCTGGCTGTGGCCAAGCAAGGCACCCAAAGTCCATTTTTACCTTTCTTCATAGCCTTACAGTGCTTGCCATGATGTGTGAGCCGTTCCTGCAGACACCAGAGTCTTGTCACAAGCAGATTCGAATTAATGCAGTTGTCTATGGATCATTAAAGGGATCCTCAGTGCAGAAATTATTTTTCTAAAGAATGACCAATTCCTTCCTTTCTCTTTGGTATTAAGTAATGCCCATGAATCATCTCATTGACTTCTAAGGCACCAAGTTTTCAAATAAAATGCCATATGATTTTAAATAAGAGTACTATGCCCTGCCTGTAATTTATAAAATACCAAGCTGTTCCAGATTATATGAATTTTTACAAGTGCATAATTGTGTATGCTTTGTGCTCTTTGGTTCTTAACACTTATTATCTACAGTGAGTCAAATCTGGAAGGACATGACTGAGGCAGAATATTAGCATGTGTAATTTTTTTTATAAGTGGGGAAAGTAAAAGTCCTCTTCAGTTGGTGAGCTTTCATAACATTAATTGGAAACTTTAATTTCATCCTTCAGAAGTAAAAGTTGTTTTTGCCTATTCCAAGGTTTTGGGATGGTTTTTTTACCACACTTAACTTATTTGCTGGTTGGAAAGGTTAGTCCTCTTATTTCAGGTTTAAATTACAAGAAAATAATATTATTGATCTAATTTTTGCACAATTTTATATTTATAGATTGCAAAACTATGTCTTTATACATATACATATATGAAAGAGTGACAATAAAACTGAACTGAAATGGGAATCTGTACAGAGCAGAGTACTGAGTTATCTATCCTTAATGTTGCTCAGAGGAGACAAATTTGAACTGCTGTTCAAAAGCATTTTTCACATACTTCATCCATCACAATATCAAATAATTTAGGTTTGCACTTTTATTCATGATACTCATGAAGGTGGAAATCATACAGTATTCTGACACCTGAGCTGCAGAAGACAGCATCCCACTGCTACATTGTTCAGGATGGTTATGAGATCAAGTTCTGTAACATTTTCAAATTTATTTTAGAATTTCAGTATAATAGAAAATTTTATTTTTCTGTAAGGTACAGATGGCTGCTTATATTCTGAGCTATTTTACATGAAAACAAAACCAGAAGGAATTTACTATTTCATTCATACCCTACCACAGTCTTGTTACAGATAAAAGTGATGAGCAGGTGCAGAGTAGATGGAAAGATGGTAAATGCATTTTTGTTTTCTTTTGCTTAGAATACAACGTGGGAATTGGCACTAATGGTAGAGTCAAGTATTTGGAGATCAGTGTTGCCTCAGGGCACACATAAATATATCTTTTAGCTCCATCTAGTGTTACACACTGGATTTTTAAATACCTGAGCAAGGCCCACGAGGAAACCATCATTCATAGCATTTATTCCCTCTCAGTGGCACCCAACTCCACAGTGTTTCCCAGCCTTACACAAACTCCTATTAAAAATACAGCCTGGGCATTATTTACCTACATGATGAATTCACCTGCATTGGTCTGACTTCTCAGGGTAAATTTTTGCTGCCAGTGTTTCGTGTTTTCTGGGGACCATAAGCTGTTTGTAATGTGTGTACAGTAGGTAGCCAAACTTGCTCACATCCTAATTGCATTTTTAAATACTACACTAACAGGTGCCAGCACTGGCTTTTCTGCTTGTCTTGGTACATGGTCATATTTCCCCAGTTGTCCCATAACTAGAGAGGGAGGAAGGAGCTACAGTGAAATTAGTTTCATACAGTCATGCAGCTCTCCCAAGTCATTTACTGTAGTTAAGTGTTATGCATCTTTCTTCAGTGTTTGCATAAAAAAATTAGTTTCTCAGTGAAAATTCAAGAGAATTTACATTCCATGAAAAGATGGTTGCAAAAAAAGGTGTTTTTTCCAAGGTACAGAAGAAAAATACAGCAAAAGGAGAATGGTATTCCCTTAAAAATATATAGCCAATACAGTTTTATAGAAAAACATATAACTTTAGGAGGTGAACAGGTGAGAATTTAGCCAAAATACCAATGTCAGTCAAGAAATGGAACAAAAACTGAGTTTCTGCCCAGTGGCACAAAGCCCTAATGTTTCTGTTATCTTTGGAAGTGACTTTTTTTTGTCCGTATGGACACTGTAGCTAAATATTCTCACCCTACAAGTCACAGCATTTCTAGAGTTCATCTGTCCAGAAGACTTCATTGTATCCAGGTAGTTTTACAGCACAGGAAGCCTAATGGTTATTCTAATAGCACCCTCCTTAATGCAGTGTGCCATTCTAAGTGTTCACCTGTTCTTAGAGGAGAGGTTGGGAGATAGCATCACCCTGCCAGGTCTTATACAGGAATGGCAAACACTCAGCATCTCCATTCTCTTTGTTGTATTGAAGAGAGGCTTTTTTTTAGGAGCTGTGAAATTACATAGGCAAAGTGGAGGTATCAGTAAATCTGTAAGGCTAACTACACTGTCTTCTGCATCACTCCCCAAAATCATCTTCTCTTGAAATGCTTGGGAAAGGCACACAGCCAGCATGGATATTTAGAGATCACTTCTTGATGCTTGTATTTGAAATACTGCTTTCACTCTAAATACATCAATTTTTCTATAGTGGGTATGTGCTCCTGCTACTTGTAACCATTTTCTTCCTTCCTACATTTCCTGTTGTCCCATTTTTAACTACATGCTATACTTAGCAGTCTTTCAGCTCATAACCCCCAAAGGGCAGTGATCATATTTGTACACTGTGTTGTAAGTGTTTGTGCATGTTTGTACAAGGTGGAGGTTTCTGAATGCTACGGGAGGGACACCCAGAGTTGGTGTTGGAGCAGTAGCAAGTGACCTGAACACATCAGTGTTTCTTATGCGTGGGTATATAACCAAATGCAGTGCTCACCAGAACAAATCTTTTGCTTTAAGTCATTTGCCACACTAACTGTCTTGAAATAACAAATAAAGATCAAGATCGAAGCTGCCTGGCTGCAGATCTCTATCCCTACTTTTATAGTTTAAAAAAACCCTCACTTTTATCCCTAGTCTTATCTTTATAAGGCTTTCTCTCTTAGTATATCCTGCACCTACTTCTGTGTGCTTTTCTTGAATCCTCTCATTTGTCCTTTTGTCTCAGCTTTGGTAGCCAGTAAGGCAGTAAAAAGAGGCTGGTTCTTTTACAAGTGCTGCATAGCTAAAGTTCTCCTGATGAATACACAGATGTCAACCTCCCTTAGCTATAACATGACAAAAACCTATTTTTGACAATAAAAAAACCTATTAAAAACCTGTTATTGACAATAGAAGAGAGGCAAAATATCGGCACATAAACCAGAAGTCCCCTTTATTTTGAGGTGCTGAACACCCAGCAGTGCTGGTCATGAGTAGCTTTAAAAACTTCTCAGTAAATAAGGTCTGTTGGTTTTTAGGGGAATCCTGTAAATATGTGAGCACTGCTTACATCTGTAGTTGCAGTTTTATCTAAAATAAGAAGTTATTTTTCTGTGTAGAAGAGCATAAGATCAATTCAGCAGTCATATTCAAAATCTAGATCTTCAGAAAAAGGTTTTCATTTCAAACAAGAAGCTTTTAGATACAGAGCTATGTTAGGAGACCTGTCACATAGGAGGCAGTGTGTCATTGCAGCTCTGATAGGCATGTGGCAGTGTTAGGTACAAATCAGGGTAGTTTCCTTCCCACTTAGCTCTCCAAGATCTGAAACAAAGAGAGAGAATGCACCATTTCTTGCTATCACTGATTTCTCTGCCTCATGGCTTCCAAATTAGAGGGTTTTTCTTAACAGGACCACTGAGTTGTATTAATTGCAGATATATTACTAATCTGAGAGCTTTTCTCACTCTTTCAGAAACTTGGGAATGACACAACTCCCAGAGAGTCTTTTGACACAACAATGAGCTCAGAACGACTGGATGGAAGTGGTACAGGTACAGTATAAGTTTCCTGGTATAAACTTCCTAGAAAACACAAAATGCCTGATGTCCAAAATCTCACTTTCCTCTTCAGATTGATTGTCTGCAATTAGTTAAGCAAAGTAGGAGCTTACACTATGTGAAAAGCATTAGAAACAAGCTCACTTTTTGTGCTATGGATGGCACTTCTCATGAAGTCAGCTCTGGGGCTGAGTTTATGGCTCACTTTTATACTCTTGTTGCACAGGAGAGAAAGTACTTGGGGCGCCTTTGGAAGAAGGCTGGCTCTTAATGGGATCAGCAAAGCTGAAGCTCAACCCAAGAGCCAGCAGAAATGTCTGTGCACAAAGAAGTGGAAGTGCTCATTATATCTGAGGATGGAAATATGACCAGTTTTCAAGCTTTAGGTCTGCTCATACTAACTTGAGTAGCGCTGACTTTCAGCTGACTGTAGTGCTGTCGGTCTGTCAGCAGTCCTGACTCCTAGTCAATGGCAGCTGGCTCTTCCCAGGGTTTGACCAGTCTGATCGAAGCCAGGGCTGCCTGCAGAGCTGTGGAGGCCCTTGGACACTGCTTATGTGCACAGAGCAGCTCTCCATTGTGTACAAAATGGTGTTCAGCCTTGCAGTGCTTACAGCACCAATTCCCTCTGCACTTCATCTTTCCATGCCCTTGTCAAGCCACAGTCCTGGGCCCTGACTTGGCAGTGCCACACTGCAGCCACCTGAGGACAAGGTTGACGGACTGGTTTCCGTGTATACTTTGGGGACTGGCCAGTGAAGGTTTCAAAAGGGATTCAGCTCTGGTGGTTTGTGTTTACTACATGAAAGGAGTGGTCTGAACTAGGAAATCCAGGTCTGATTTCTTAGCAGCGGTGGCATCCTGCAAGCCTGGTACACAGGATTGCTAAAACATACAGAAAAAAGGCTGGAAAAACAGGCTGAAATCAAAATTTAAATGTGGCCATCTTGACTGAGCACTTCAAATACCAGTTTTGAAGTTTTATGTCTTTCTAAAGCTTTTTAAAAAAAGCCTATTCAAAGCATGTCATAATCTATAAATCAGTGTTTTTAAAGCCTGCTTGTCTTTTGAGGAGCACCTCGTGAACCGTATGTGTCCCCTGAAGACAGCATACTGAAGTCAGAGGAGCAAGGATAGTCTGCACTTTGGGCATTGGACTAGCTGGGGCTGTCTGACCTCAACTTGTCTCTGGTCACCATCTCTGTATATGACACATTTCACCCTCACCACACTGCACTGTGCTTGCCTCTTCCTTTTGGCCTCCAGCTGTCAATTGTTTCCTTACCGCTCTTGCTTGAGAGCTCCCCAAGGCTTCTTTTCATTGTTGCAGCTACAGTTAGTCTTTGGCTTGGGCTAATTTATTTTAAATTACTGTGTTCTAAGAATGTTAGAAGGCCTGAGGTCAGGAATAAAAGAAAGAAAGTTAATGGAAAATTGCTGAGTATTGTTACAGGAGAGCTAAGCTAGTGGTTCCTAAGGAGAATAAGTTTTGGGGGTTTTATTCCTTGCTTTGTGTCTGGATGTTGCCTGCTTCTTTTGTATGCACACAAGCACAGGTGCAGGTGGTGTCCTGCTGTTTCACTTGCAGCAAGAAAGTATTTCATGTATGCAGACACAAACTCTCCCTGTCACACACTCACGCTCATCTCTATGCACCATACAGCTGTCTGCTTTGCCAGAGTTTAACTCCAGCTGGGCTGGAAAACAGCTACATAGGCTGGAAAAACATACTGGAGATTGGCTTGCAACAAACTGTATAAACACTCTCCCTCCCTTCCTCCCACTGCCATTAAAATGTCTGTGCTCAGCACTTCCATGTTCAGTAGGCTTTCTGGATGGGAATAGCAGGTAGGTAGGTCAAGTCAGCGTCTGTGAGCACACACTTGGTTTTGCCAAGTACCAAGGCTACCAGTCTGCATTTCAGTTTAGTCTGAAATTCTCCTCTGAGATTAAAGATGTGAAAACTGTTGAAAGTCCCAGGCTAACATACAAGTTCCAAGATTATCATTGAAACTGCTAGATATAAGCCTTCTACCTCCTGAAAGCTGCAGAGTAGGAAAGTAGAGGAGGCTTTTTGCTTGTTAGCAGCCTGAAGTCCATCAGGCTTTCTACCAGCTTGCACAGCTAGATGGGACTGACTTACTGCTTGTAAGTCACTGTAAATTGATCTCTAAACACTTTGGTCTTTGTTTGGGATAAACAACATGTTGGTAAACTTACTAATGTGTGGAAACTGTAAGCCATGTACAGTGTTATTAGACAAATTAAAATACTATATAAAGAATACTTTGATCTGGGCTGAGTTTTAAAATCTCTTCTAGAGCTTGCTAAAAGCAACAAATAAAAAGATGTAGCCTGCTGGTCACACACCTGGGATTTATTTTCTGGGCCAGGATTTCTCTGTTGATCTTGGAAACCCAACCTTTTGTCTGTTGAGACACAAAACAGTCAAGAGCAGCTTTTTCCACTGATCCATCACTGTTTTCTCAGCAGGTAGGCTGAGCCATCTGCTCCTAGAAATATGAAGAAGGACTAAGGTCCAGCTAGCCATCATCTCAAATATATTAAAAAGGGGGACATGTTATTGCTGTCTTGGGCAATTGAATCACAAATCTTAGCACATGTCAAAATTAGCAGGTTTAGATGCTTTGCTTGCAGTGATTTTGAATAAGACATTGGGGATCCTCTTACACATAGCAGGGCATGTGTTAGCTTGTTGTGGTATTTTCTACACCACTATAGCTGTGCATGGAGCCTTCTGTGCTGCAGCAGACTTTTTTTTATGTGTCTATTTATTTCAGTGCCTAAACAACAGCAGACCCTTCCAGAGAGTCGGTTTGCATCGAATAAAGGCGACTCCATCTCAGCATCATCAGACAAAAATTCAAAAGCTGAACCAAAGGCAGAACCTGGTGGAAAGGCAAGAAGTTCTTCCAATACACCAACTAGTCCAAAGCCCCCACTGCAGTCAACAAAGCCCAGCCTGGCAGGACGACCCACAGTGCCACAGAAACCACGCTCTGCCTCTCGTACTGGTGAGAAGCTCTTCTGGGCAGTTGTTATCCCCAGCTCTGGGTGCTGTTCGTGTGGGCTGTGGTGGAGACACCCATTGCCACATCCTGAACAGAAGTTAAAAGGAGAGGGACAGGTTCTTCATTGCCTTGCTCTTGACTCACATTCTTCTTTTCCACCTCCTTTTGCCCTAATTCAAATAAACTTATTAAAATGGTTTAATCTGTGATCCTCAAGAGTAAAGTGTGAGAAGCAGTAGTGGCAGTGGCAGAGCTGTTTTGAGTTAGCCTGCTATCACAGAAGAGCTGAGCATGGAAAGCTACTTCAGCAGCAAAGCCCTATTGTAATAGCACTGACAAAAATAAGTGTGTTTTCTCTAAAAACCTGGCTATATATACTAAAGTCCTTGGGGTTTTGTGGCAGGCTGCTCTTAGCCCCTCAAGCAAGTGCCTGTTTCTTAATAACTTGTACAAACCAGCTGTCTCTTACTTTTTCCTTGTTTAGCCTTTGTTTATTTCCTTATTGCTTTTGACTGAAAATAATTGTAACTGTTCTTTTATAACCCTACAATACTGCCTTCTGCCTAGATATTATCTTAAGGTAGTGGAAAATGTTTCAGCAGATCTCCCATGCATTTGTCTGTCTGCTGTTTAATAGGCCAGTGTCACAACCTCCTCTTCCCAAAGTACAGCCACTGCAATTGAGGAGAATTAAAAGCCAGTTACAGACTTCCCAAGTATCTACAGCAAATATAGCTCATTAACTGCCATGGAGTGAAAAATATGAGCATGGCCATCTGTAAGAGCTTGCAGCCCTCTTGACTTTTCCCATAATCACTGTTGACCTTAGAATGATGTAATTTCTGGTAAGGATGAGGAGTCAAAGAGATGTTATGGCCTCCTCCCTGCCCTTAATGTGAAACCTGAGCCTTCCTTAGTCTCTGCACTCCAGTGGGCAGAATGTTGTTCACATATAAAATCACCTTCAGATTTTAGGTGGATTTACATTTATTTTATTGACCACTTTAGAAACAGTCATCGAATTGAGGGATGACGGGTAAGATGCTCATGAAGATGAATGCAACAGGGAAAGCATGGATTATTCAGTGGTGCTTAGTCTGTAAAATAGGCAGTCAGAAAGACCTGAGCTGTCTGTTTCTGCCAGCTCCTATTTCCTGCAGAGAGAGCATACTGTGGATTTAATATAAGGTAGTAATGAATACTTACCCGTAATAAGCCAGCTCTTTGGTTGATCGTAAAAGCAGCACAGCTCTGTTGCAGTCTAACTTCTGTCCTAGTACTTGTAGTAACCCACTGCCTAAGGATGCCCAGGCAACGTGATGAAGAAAACAGAGCAATCATCCTTTCTGTGTTCTTGCTCTCGCTGTTGTTTCCAGCAGTGTGGTCACACAAATAGTAGCAAATTTTTTGCTAAGTAATCTGGATGCAAAGGAACACAGCTCAGATGTCCACAAATTGTCAAAGACTGAAAGTCTATATCTAGCTGTGTTTGCCAGTCACTGTGCTCCTCCTTGTGTTGATATTGAGCTTTCCCAAGCAAGTGGCCTCACAGGCGTATCAAATGCATGGAGAAGGTCTAAGAATTGTTGTATCTGTTCATACCAAATTGCATTTGGGAAGCTTATCACTTTCCTGTACTGAAAGTGAAACAGCTGACTCTTTGTGGCATCTCCTTAGCAGAGATAAATTTTGATTGATTTCTAGTATGCAACTGAATTAACTCTTTTTACAAATATGCAATACAGATGATACTCTGACTTCCTTTTGTTCTTCTGTCAGTGTTAACCTATCTTCCTAGTTCCTCTGTTATGTACACATGCCACTGCTTACTTCTTGAAAAGCAAACTTAAAAACAGTTTAAGTAATCCACTGTGGCTGTACTTCCCTACTATCCAAATGAGGCCTGTGTAGTGTAAGACTGAAAAGGTCTTTCTGTAAGGACTGTAAAGATGGTAGTCAACTTGCCTTACATAATCCATATCCCGCCTTTTAGAGAAACAAGATATCCAGATGGTTTTAAACTATGGATTTAAGTTTCAGATGTGCTCACAGTCCAGATGATGGAAGTATTTTTTTGTTTTTAGCAACTCTTTTTGGATGCCCTTGTGTTATGCACTGGGAAGTTATTCATGGAAGTACAGAGTTCTGTAACCCTTTTTATGTAATTTGTTTCCCTGGTTCACTTTTAGACCTTATAATTGTGAAACAGGACATCTAAATGCATCTGCTCATTATGTTTCAGGACAATAAAAATATAACTAGAACAAATATTTCCAGAAATCCATCCAATTTGTTTTTCATCTGTTCTTTACAAATTGCTACTTATGTCTTGCAGGTAAATCACATGGCCACATCAGATTTCTATTTGCACTACAGCAGCAGCACACATGAAAAATGCTGAAATTGAGATCTTCTCTTTGACTGCTAAAAGTCTTTCACCTGGACTGAGGTCCATACAATTTGTTCTCTTGTTGTAATGTAAATTCCTGAATCCTTCTTTTTCTGACACAGGTTCTGGCTGCTTCTTGTTTGTGTATTTTGTTGAGGTTTGGTCCACCATAAACAACTGTTTCTGTGAGCTTTAGTGTAGGTATAAATTTTCCTTCTCACCCTTTTGTTTGTGGTACTCCACAGAGGATGCTCCAGAGTCTCCCTCTGGCCCTAGTTCCCCAAAAGTTGCCCTGCTTCCACCGGTGCTGAAGAAAGTTCCTTCTGATAAAGAAAAGGACGGTCAGAGCAGCCCCTCAGTCAGATCATTTTCTCAAGAAGGTAGGAGTATTTGTGTAACCTGGTATCTTCTATTGAAATTTGATGTGTCAATGTCTCCTGATTTGTTTTCACTTGGAAGGGAAGAGGGTTATGCATTTGAAGGTGCAAAAAGCAAGGAAAATGTATCTGGTCACCTATTTGGCATCTCATCCACCTATCGTTGATCAAACCAAATAAGTAATTAATCCCTGGGTAATGTAACTGAACAATTAAGGGATTCATGTGTACATTTATGGTTGGCGTGGTCTGAACTAAGATGCTGGTTGATATTGGTCACACAGTAATGTGAAATGCAGCTCTGTGGTTCAGCACATTTCCAGGGGAGCAGCCACAACTTTGTTCCTTGCAGCCAGCCCACTGCTGTCTTTGTTTTCCTTTGGGGTGGTCTCTGCATGTGACTGAGTTCACCTCCCCATCCTTGGGCAATGAGTCTCTGTGCCATGGCAAGGTTTGGTACCTGTTATCTTTTGTAACAACAGTAGGCTGCTCTCTTCTCTTTGCTGATTTTCACGTGTGCACTGGATTTCTACTTTTGCTGATGCATTTTCACACCCTGAGTTGATTCTTAGAAGAGCTAAAGCTTCCTCTGATAGCATAGGGTATGTGGAGAAGTAGTCACAGGAATGTTGCTCACCATAATGTTTGCTGGCACAAGTGATGATGTTTGAAATCTGAGGGTGAGATGTCTTCCTACCTGGGTCTCTCCTCAAAAAAGACATCTAAGGTGATTCCCATCACTTAAACTGTGAAACAAAGGGGTGCCCTTTCACACTCTGACAGCAGATTTTCACAGCATAAAATGGGAAAAAACAAGTTGAGGCAGCTATGTAATGCTGGGTTGTGAAGACTGAGAAGTTGTGCTGCCTCCAGAGCCCACTGTCATCATTCAGATGATCCAGATTGCCAAAAGCAACAGAAGTCAGGCACTGTGCTTTCTTACTCCTTGCTCCCTTAAACCTCTCCAGTCAAACACAGAATTTTCTATTCAGCTCTACATGGCACTGTACATATTTTATCGATAACAGCTTAGACTTGCCAGGTCCTTAAGGAGCTGCTGGGCTTTGCATAAAGTTGTTTGGGAAAGAGTAAATTCTGTTTATTTTATTTTTATTCCTTTTCATGTTTTCTTTTTTATTCATTACTGTCCTACTTCCTCATTTAGCCATTCCTCTGTCCTTGCTTTCTGCCTCTCTTCAGGCTAGCATGTTCAATTTATTTCTGCAACTGGTAAATCACTGCAAATCTGTCCGACTTAGTAACAAAATTATATCTCCTGTGAAATAAAGCTACAAATTAGATGATACTTGATTGTAAAATTGCTTTATGTTGATGATTTTAACTGTACTTTATGGGACAATCTGAAAATACACCTCTTTACACTGCACGGCTGTGAGATCAGGCTGCGGTTACCAACACCTCAAGATATCTGGATTACATTTAAACAAGCAACTGGCATACTGATTACTGCTCTCTGAATAATTAATTAAATGGGTTGGATAAGTGAAAATTTTCATATTACCTTCTGTATGTGGGCCTACAGAACAGCTTAGGAGTATAAACGAATCCTTTTCCTTGCTAGAGCAAACAGGAGATTGTCAAAAAAGAGATGCAGCTCTTGACTGTGCCAAGCCATCTGGCAGCGTGAAAACCACTCCGGGGCAGTATTCTACCAGTGCAGAAGAGGAAGCTAATGTGCTTGGGCAGAGGATGGCACAGCCAACTTCTGGTTAGAAGTTTTCATTTTTCATCAAGGTGAAGCTTGATAACTGGCACTAACAATTGTTAAGAAATGGTAATAGCAAAGATGCCACAGAAGGGTGTGGGTTTGTCACTACGAGAAAGGTAAAAATCTCATGGGGTTCTAATCATATTTCTGCCCTCATGGGATTTACATGGCATGAAAAGATTCACAGATAAAACATGTTTTGTGCATTTTTCCTTTGTGTCAGCTCCAGTGACCAGTCCCATCTAGCACATGCAGCCCCTCTGCAAAAGAGCACTCATTACTATCTGTGACTGCTCAGTGCAGCAGCACTGGCATGCTGCAGGTAGGCTGGCTGCTGCTTGCTGTGCTTGCACACCTGTCATTTCTAAGATCATGCACTTTAGTGTTTCAAAAAACATTTCAGCTTGAATATTGTTAGTGCCAGTTTCAGTGCATCACTCACAAAACCATTTGAGAACTGGGTAAATTGGATTATTTATTGTTACTTTGATTTTCAGTTGCAAAAGCAAAGAAAAATACCACCTAAAGAACCCAAGGCCAGCACTGTTAGTCGAAGGAGCAGCTTTGACTCACAGTGAGCTTATTCAGTAGGGTCTTTAAAATGTTCATTTCCTTCATGTGCTTTTAAAATATAAAAGCTCCCGTTCTCAAATGGTACATGTTTATATGTTTCATTACCTCTTAAATGGTTGGTTTAAACAGTTGTTCAAAATTACTTTTCTTTCTGAAGTATTTTAATTGTGTATTTGAACATCTTATGCAATTCCATTTACCCACAGTTTTTCTGTTTATAAAACATCACATAACCCTTCCTTAGCCCAAAATTTATCCTTTTTGTATTGTAGAATCAAACTTAGTCCATCCAAACTGGGAATCTCCCCTCCCTATCATAATCAAATTATTACGTTTTAGTTCATTCTGAGATACCTCTCTGACAAAGTAAGTTTTGCAAGCTGAGATCCTGCCATAGACTGCTGCAGGTCACCTGTGTTGTATGGTTTCATCAAGGCAAGGGTAAGCTCTTCTGGCAGAAGCCTGCTTGCACTATGGGAACTTAAATGCCTGATACATCTTTCAGCCATTTATGAGACAAACTACTTGCCTATATTTATCAGGCCGTAAACTAAAATGGCTGCTGCAGGACGTGTTTTGTGTTTTGTTTGAAGAGTCAATGAAGGCCAGAAAAAGGCCATGTAATTATTAGGAGGTACTAGTATCAAGGATGACTCAAGAAATTTCCAGGCACCTATTTCTTTGAAAAGCAGTGGTGTTTTGGAAGGTGGAAACGCCTGAATATTTTTTACAGGATAATCCTCTCCAATTCTATGAAATGGCTTTAAAAACCTTTCTCAAAATCCCTTCCTGTTTCCCAACTTGTAATGCCAGGGTCAGAATGCAGTGTGTGTAGCTGCTAGCCCTTATTTCCTCGCATATTTCAGCTAGCATAAATGTGAAAACAGGTATTTTGAACTCGGGAGAACTATTTGGCTGCCTTGGGATCCCTCTCTGTACTTCCCACATTCCTGGCAGTCCGTGACACAGCCTGCCACACTTAGAAATGGTCGCAGATATGGTCAGTGGCAGGCTGCTGCTGTGGCTGGAGCTGCATGCTGGTGACAGGGCAGGCTGTCCCTTGCAGTGGTGAGGCTACAGGTGAGTGGTACATGGGGAAGGAGAGGTGGTGCTGCATGGCCACAGCAGCTCCTGGTGCCTTGTCAAGAGACATATTCACAAAAGTGGTTAGGAACAAGGATCAGTGTGAACCAAAGCCAACCATCCCTACCCGAAATGGTGGAGCAAAGAAGGTCTTGTAATGACAACATTTAATTTTGTGGGAATGAAGTGAGGTGACTTGCAGCAAGGTCACATCTAAGGCCACTGTGTGTTTGAAGTTTCACTTCAAGTGCAAGTATGAGATTTGTAATGCTATCAGTCCTTGGGTAAGGTCACCCTGGTTGATGTACATAACCATCTTGTTACCGTAGCAGTTGTAGGCCACTGATTAGATCAGCAATCTCAACAAGGTTTTACAGCCTTCTCTTCCAATTTATTTTGAAGCTTATAGGTTTGGAGAAAGCTCTGGCCTTATGGAGATTTCAGAGCTCTGGGTGAACAAAATGTGTGCTGTTTGCATTTAGATAGTGGGAAGTGAATATGGCCTCCTGTTTTCCCCATTGCCAAGCACAGCAAGGTGCAGAACCATGGGTGTCCTCCTTATGAAGGGACGGGGAGGACATTGGGACCTGGCAGTGTAGTGGGGCAGGGAGAAGCAGTTTGGGTAACTTGGATGCTGAGGTGAATGTCTGTCCTGTTCAAAGTGCTGAGTCAAAAAGGAGAACACAGATGTGTCCTACTAGGGAGACAGACCTGCCGGAGATGTGCATCGCTGGTCTGAGGGGTGCCCAGCAGGCACATCCACCTGAGCAGTCAGGAGTGCACTGTTCGAGATCCATCCCAGCTGGAAAAAAGAATGCTGTTCTGGTTTGGACGTGGTGTGATGAGAAGAAAATCTCCAGGCCATTCCTAACTGTAATGTTTATCCATGTCGCAGAGAAATACTAAGTGTCATGTTTCAAGTTTGCCTGCTTGCCAGCCAACAGTGGAATAAAGCTTGCTTAAACTCTCTCTCCTCACCTTTATCTGGTGTGAAGAATTAATGGACCTATGCTACTCCTACTAGTGCAAATTAATCACTGGTATCAGGAGCAGCTCCCATGTGCATTAATGACTTTTTTATTGTTATTTTTTCTTCTTCCTTTCTCTTCTGCAATCATTGCTAAGTCCTGTTTCTGTTTTATGCAGCTGCAAAAAGAAGCCCTGGGCAGCAGTCTCATGAGCTCCAGGAACTGAAGCAGAGGTCCTTAAGTAAAGACGGCCATCAGGGAAGCAAGTCCAGTGACTCTGGCGAAGAAGCAGATAAAGATTTTATTTTTATTTAGCAATCAGTACAAGTGCTTTGTAGCGCAAGAGCTTTTTATAACAATCGGGGTTCAGCAATCAACAGTCCTTTTAGTCAGCTGCTCTTTCACCACAGGTACATTTCCACGCAGAAAACCTGAGCTTCCAATCATGATTTACAGTACACCTGGCATTGATTCGGTCCTTAATTTCTGGTCTGTACAGTGCAAGGCATTCCTTTCCATGCCTTTGCCTAAAGCCAGCTATTCTTTCATGTATTCTACTTGAATTTCTCTGAAGCAGCTACAAAGAGTGCCCTGCATTAGGGCATTTAGAAAGCAAAGCAAAGCAAATTAACTGGACACTGTCTTACACTAATACACTGTACAGCAGGTAATGTGTTGTACTGCTGAATGTAAATGTGTCAAATCTGCACGTGACTTACTATAAATATATTCTTGCGGTATGCAATTGCACATTGTAATTATATTAAAAGAGCACACTAATAAAATAATTTGTATAGATTATATATATTAAATGCTTGGGTATGGTTTTTACATTCTCCCATAGGGAGCTTCTTTCTTCCTGTTCTCCTACTGTACATAAAGCTCCAACGCTTACATTTGTGTACTGTCAGAAAGCACAACAGAGAAGGATTTGGATTACATATAACCATGGTATGCTTCCACATTCGTATATGAATGTATATAGTTGATTGGAATGAGGGCAATTGAAATTTTATTAATATTGGTGTTTTCTGGAGGCCTTCCTTGGTTCTGTCTGCATATTAGCTTCCTTTCAATGTGTAATTCTGAGAAACAGTTCGACACCTGTAAAAACATTTCAGCTTTTGAGGGGGGGGATGCAAATTTCATGGCTACCCACTTACATTACAGGTTGAAGGGATTTTATTCATATGTATATTTGTAACAATAAAAAAAAGATTTTACAACTGAAATACTAGTCTTTGTTTTTACAGCACTGTTTGTGGTCTGATGGTCTCTGATCTTTGAATGCTGGCATTGGGTCATGTAGGCAAAGTGTGCAGTTAAGACAAAACCTGCATAATTTTTCTGCTTCTAGTAAAATGCCTGTTCCAGCTGAAAGGGACACATACACATCATAAAACTGCTGAAGGAAGATCTCTTTACTATTCTCCTCCCTTGGAATCTTCAGCAAAGTAGCCTTTGTGTGAGCCAGAAACACCTGCTACCTAAATTCTCAGTTTTGGTCCAGTAGGAAAGAATAAAATTTTTTTGGTAACTCTCTCCCAAGAGAAATTTCTCTGGCCCTTTTGTGGCTTCTTGACTGGACAAAAGTGCTCAGATACCTGCCTGTCTGATGACCTTCTGTCTGATCCCTGTGCATATGTCTGCTGTTGCCACTTCTCCTATTGCTCTATTAAGGGCTGCTAAGTCAAAACAAAATATCTTAGAAGCACTTGGTAGACGTTTACATCTCAAAAGTAGGCTACAAGGTGGTGGGAAAGAGGTCCTGAAGGCTGGGGGTTCCTTCCTGGGGTTTGCCCTGACTTGAAATTATGCATTTACCTAAAATTATTAAGAAAGAGTCTTCATATATTCACATATATACTTTTGATTTATTTGCCATCAGTAAGAACTAAAGACAAATTGCAAAATAAAACTTGAAATACCTGTATTAGAAATGAAAATTAATTTATTAATAAATAAACTGCAATTTTTATTCCTATAGGTCATAGAAAAGACAACTATCTGAGAAGCATAAGTATGCAAGAAGGGTTGCTCTAATTATTGGTTTTGTCAATTGAAGAAAATTACACCAAGGATTGTGGTATTAAGACAAAAATTTAAAATAGTCTGTAACTTCCAGAACAGTTAGTTGCTGAGGATTCTTACTTGTGCTTGATGTTCTTCTCATCAGTCATCTGAGATACTGTTCTGGTCCTGCTGAGTGAAATTCAAGCACTCATGTGTGCTCATCACCCTGGTATCAGTAAACCAAAGAAAGGGATGTCTCAAATGCTGTAGACAAAGCTGTAGACAAAGCATGTGTTTGTGCTGTTAAGCAGAAGAAAAGCTTTAGTGCTGTAACATTTGTTTGCTGGAGTATAAGGATTTCATTAGACATCAGTGTTTTTCCATATTAGTTATGGAAAGCCATTCATCTTTATTCCAGCCATCAGTGTGTTGTGGGCAGGCTGAGTGGTAGAGAAACAACTTTAAAGGAGTCTTAGTGAGAGCTCTTGAAGTCCTGGGGTTTGGCTTTTTGTATGTGTGGCTTTGGGGGTGGGGAGGAGTAATGATTTTCATTTCTTTCTTTCTTTCTTTCTGCCTGGCACGTCCAGCACTATCATCAGCCTGACTGAAAAGAATTCACATTGCATCCAGAGCACCCCTCTTGTACCTCTTCTGCGTTTAAGAAATAATGACTTTTATTTTCACTATCTTGAGCTCATAGAGGCCATGGGCAAGTGCCAGTGTGTTTCAGGAAAGGAACAACCACTGTCCCCTGGTGCCAAGCCAGGCTGGGAGGTTTGGGGGGATCCTTGCAGAGCAGGGAAGGTGCTGCCTTTCCATGAGCTGTGGGCCCTCCAAGCAGGTGCATAGCTGGCAGAACCCTCATTTCTCGTTTCCTCCCTGCTGCCTGAGCTGCTCTGGGGGTGGCCTCCTGTGATCCCTGCCTATCCTGGCCCATGTGCTTCTCTGGGAGGGTGAGGGGCAGAGCCCAGAAGCCACATTCAGCTGCTTTGGTGGGCTGTCAGTGACAAGGATTCCTGGAGTTCCTGGGAGACTGAACAAAGATCAGGTAGAGGTACCACTGAAGGAAAGGGTTGCTAACTTGTTCTCCCAGGGCATCCATAGTATCTTTGAGTATCACCAATGCTCTGTGTTCCTTCCTGTCACACACTGGTGCTGTGCTGGCAGCTTGCTGGCAGCAGTGGGAGCAGAGTTTGGTATGGGAGAAGAACGCTGCTGGCATTCCCCTTGCAGCTGAGGGCATCTCCACAGTGCTGTGCTGTGCACAGAAAGGGCACAGAGGCTCCAGCTGGGGTTACGTGTGACACCATGGCTTGGTCCCTGGGCCATGACTCCTGTCAGACAAGAGAGCAGTTGCCCTCACCATATTTAGGGGTGACAGCAAAGGAGCAGCAGCATTTGAGGTGACAGCAAGGCCCTCTGCTTCCCCCCATGCACATAAGCATGTGTACATTCTGTAGGAGCAAACAAGAGGGAAGGACCAGCAGCCCTGGTCACTCAGTTAGAAATGCTGCCCTGGAAGGGGTCTTACCATCAGCAAATCGATTCAGAACTGCACCTAACTGATCCACCTTTAGGAAAAGGGGGCAAAAAGCTCTCCTGGAGGGAGCTGCTCTGCTCTTTTCTGCTCTTAAATCTGGTTTTCGGGTTTTACTAGCAAGGAACTTCACCCCTGATGTACATAGTGGGAGCACCTCCCCCTCTGAGAGGCACTGAAGAAGGGCTGTGGCTGCGTGCCAGTGTGAACTCAGACAGCTCAGTACCACAGCTGCAGGACCTACTTCCCACTCCCTGCTAAAGGAGGTTCAAATCTGACTGATACATTTTGAGCTTTTTAAAATATTCCCTGATGTGCAGCAACAACAGTAAATAGCTGCTTCCTGAGATGGGAATTGTAATCATCCTAAATCTTCCCCCTCTGCCAGAGCCAGCTATCCAGGCTGAGACAAATTGGGAATTAATGTGGCCCATTAGTCACAAATCTGTACAACCCACCACACTTAGCTGAGAGCTCCCACCAGCACAACTTCTCACCACCACTGCTTATTAATTGATTAATGTGGAGATGATTTCTCTCTCCTATTGCAAACAAAATAAGGCACTGAGGATAATTTTTGGGAAAATAGCAGAAGGCTCTGCTCCTGTTTGAAACTCATGAGAGCTGTGCTGCTTTCCCCATGCCCAGGGATGCTAATACTGGGTGGGTTGTGCCTGAATCCCACCTCTGGAGATTATCCTCTGCTTGTGCTGAAGCTTGGGGAAGGTTTCAGGTAGAAACACTGTCCTTTGCTCCTCCTGGAGCCATGAGCCAGAGGACTAACAAACAGCGCAGATTGAGGAACAGATTATCATTTAATGCCTGTCTCCTGTTCATGAGGCCTGGAAAGCAGAGCAGTCTTTCCCCATCCTAAGAAAATGGGGAGGATAAAAATTGCAACATAAATACAAGGTACCAATCTTTCCTTCTAATGTATGAGCTCCCCATCCCAGAAAAAAGGGATCATAGGAAGATCTGCCAGGCACCTTCACAGCTTTCCTATTCTTCTTTGTGCCCGTCCTCCTGCCCTTCCTCATGCCTCCTCCCAACAGAGGGGGCCAGCTCTTGCCAGCACCACAGCAAATGCCTTTGGAGCCACCTGAGCCATCCTCCACTAGTGTCCAGCATTTCCAAAGCCTCCTGACCACAGGCAGGGCAGGACTTCACAGCAGCTGGGGTATCTTCCCCAGGGGACAGAGAGCGGTGTGCCCGTTTTTGGTTGAGAGCAATCAGCTTCACCAAACAAACAGTGCTTCTGGAGTTTCTCAGGCCATGATGGCACCTTGTTTCAGCAGGCACTGCCAGTGACTGGCATCTTAAAATGCTGCTCTTATCATTGCACGTGAAAGTCTTTTTTTCCCTTCCTGAAGCTGAGATTTCTCTAGCTCTGGAGGGCAGTCTTCCAGAGCTGCACAGTTTGTGTATTCAGACACCTGGGGAACAGGCATCTGAATGGGTAAAGAAATGCAGAAGTGAGGCTTCAGGGTGATCTGCAGGGCAGGGAAACAAGTCAAATAGCAATTTGTTGGCTGATGGCAAGTCGCTAGAAAGCAGCCTAGTGTGGGGGCTGCATCCAAGTGCCCCTTGGGATTGTGAGATGCCCTAGAAGTTCCAGGGTCACATGTGGTGAGGAGAGAAATCCCAGCTGATGGAGAGAGGCTGGTGCAGGGCAATGGCTGAGCTCCTGATAAAGCTCCTTTTTCCTTTGAGTCCAGGACAAAGCTGCCAGTTCTCAATCAGCAGCCAGGGACAAGGTGTTCCACCGGATGAGGCACTTGCTTGGGAAGGAACCAGAACCAGAATGCCAGCTCACCCCCTCCCTGGGCCCTCTCACCTGTGCTTGCTCCTGCTGCATCAGGGAGATCCTGCAGGGGCAGGGGCTGTGAGTGTCCTGGGGTAAAAATTCCCTCCATGCCAAGTACCAAAGAGGAATCACTGTGAAAGCAACAATGCTCATCAGCACCAAGAAGCTGAAGAGTGAAAATACAGCTGAAGAGCTGTACTTTTGAGTAGAGGGAAAACAATCTGTGAGTCTCTGCACAGAAGATGGTGTCATTATGAGGGATCTGTTATTACAGGACTTAATTTCTTATACTGTATCCCACAGCAAACTGAAGAGGCTCCTGCAGATAGAGTCTCTTCCCAATTAGAAAGCTGCTCTGCCTTTGACACTCCTACATCAGCTGTCCTAGGGATTTATTACATTCATGTTCCAAGTGCCCATGTTTGGGAAGCCTGCATGGAAAAGCAGATATGCTGCCATTGTCCCTCCCAGCCGGGAGTTGAGGTTTTTGCTCTGATGCCTCTGTGCTGATGCTGCTTTGGCAGTTTATGATGAATAAAAAACTAATTAAAAACTAATAAAAACTGCAAGCTGACCCCAAATCCAATCCTTCAGAGCCTGTTTTTTCTGCTTTTCCAGTAAGTTGACCTGAGAATAAAAAAGCTGCACGGGAGAAAGAGTATTTAATTAGATTGATACCAGCCAGGGAAGGCAGGAGAGGGGCTGCCAGCTTGGCAAATCCAATTTGGTTTCACTGAATGGAGGAGTCAAGTTAACTCTGTAATCTCTGTTTAGCATCATTCCAGGAATGCCTCCTTCCCTTCCCGTTTGCTTAGGTGAGTAATACCCAACAGAGGGTAGAGGAGAGTGCTGTAGAGGCTGTACAGCCCAGGCTTTATTTGGACAACATTAAATTCTAGCCAAAGACTAAAATAATGAAAGTCATGAACTGTAACTGAGACTGCAGTCCCTGGGTAGCAATGAGCAACATGTAGCTAGGGGAAATATCAGCTTTTCTTTTGGGAAATCTCAGCTCCCTTCTGATGTCCTGACCCCTCATTTCAGTGGAATCCTTGTGGGAAGAGGTTGTCTGCTTCCTTATAACACTCAAGGGATCCCATTGCTGGTCCAAAATGAAGAAGACAACAGAGAACTGAAGCCTCAACTTGGAGGGCTGGCTGGGAAGGCTGGAGAAACTTAGCTTTGATGGGAATCTGTGGATGGAAATGTCTGTGGGATGGAAGTCTTTGTGTCACACCACATCCATCAGTACCTGACCTGAACTGTCATTGCCCTTCTTTGCATCTGAACTCACACACTCTGCACCATGTGAGCCAGAAAGATGGATCCAGGATCTAGCCCAGCACAGGAATGTGGGATTTGCTGGGCATAGGGAGGGAGCGGGATGGAAGGAGGGGCAAGAGAAAGGCATCCTTGTTGGAAGGTGGGGGTCTACTGCTAATAAGCAGCTTGTACCCATCTGAGGGTGGGTTGGAAAGAAGAGTCTGTTTCTTTTCTGCAGCAGACAGCTTCATCTCTGACTTGATTTCCAAGAAATTGTATGAATAGTAGGGAGCTTCACTGACTGTATTATTTCCATTTCGATTTCCTTTCAGTTTGCCTCTCATTGCTTCTGCAGCATTTTCCTTTGCTGGGATGCTCACAGACCCCTTGCCAGGCAGGAATGCATGATCCCCACCCTTGGCAGCCCAAGCAGTGCATGGCAGCTCAGCCAGCACACCCACCTCCCACTGCCCTGATACAAATCAGGGTCTGGGGAAAATGGGGCACACCGAGGATCTGGGCTGTGGCTTTCTGCAGGACCCATGCAGGACCCAAACCACCTGTGAAACACCTGCCCAGTGAAGGATGAAATGCTGATGGATGATTTCCTCAGTGTCTCCAGTCAGTGCAAAGCTGAGGGAAGCTGAAGCCATTTGATGAGGAAAATTATTTCCATTTAACTGTGTCTGCATATATTTGGAATTTTCTTCTGTAAAGGCAAGGAGCAAAATCCTACCACAAATCCAAATACTTGGTTTGGTTTTTTGTTCTCTAGTCTGTTCATGGGAACCCAAATGTTTAATTTCATCTCAATTCTTTGAGTCTGGCCCAAAGAATGAAGCATTTGTCAGCTGCCCCTCATTTTTGTTTCCAGATCAGCAATCTGCACTTTTATCCATGTTTTCCCATTTACAGTTTGATTAAGCCTTTCTGCAAAGCTGGGGCTTTGGCCACGAGCTCCTTATTTTGCTCTTTACTTGGCAATAGTTGCCATTTATTAATTTATTATCAATATCAGATAAATAAAGCAGCATTGCTGGTGTCCTCAGCTGGAGGGTTCCTTGACCCACAGCAGGACCAGGCAATGGTTGTGCAAATACTTCCAGCCTCAAGGGACCTACTGAAGCACATTCTTTTTTTTTTTTAAAGCTTTTCAAAACACAGGTTTGAGCTCTTCAGCCTTGAACTTTACTGCACTGTGCAAAGCTGAATCCAAAGTCCTTAGTCAAAAGTGTTCATTACTTTTTAAAATACTGCCTACCTCTAACTCTTATTTATTCCTCTGAGGAAATAAGCCAAGGCTGAGTTTGGTACATGAGCTGCACACACAAGAGCTATCTTCAGTGTGTTGTTTTAATACTAATGCCAATAGGTCCACAGTTCAATATGCTCCTCAAATTTACAGTGTTCCACAGAATGTCCAACTGGATGAGTAAAAATTGTTCTGAGCTGTTTTTTGTTTAGTTTGTTTTTCTTTTCATTCAGGCTTTACTGAGTCACCTAAAACAACTGGAGAAACTGAACACATTTTAGGCATGCAGCAGGATGGCCACATCCTCTCTGCAGGCTGGGATTTACCTGGTTCCAGTCACTTTGAGTTAAATTTTGCAATTCCACCCCTAAGAACCCTAAATCTATTGTGTGCAATACTTGAGGTGGGGCAGAGCAGCTAAGCTGTGCATCTATGGGGTGGCCCCTGTATCTATAAGTTATTCCAGTAGAGGGTTTTGTGGGGAGAGCAAAGGCATAGCTGGTGCAAACAGAAGAGGAATCCATCATGTCTGCTCCTTTTTTCCCCCTTTGCAGTCATGGTGCTGTGTGAAATCAAAATCCCTCTCTGCCAGCACTGAGAGTGCCTGGGATGACAAGGATGCTCAGATGGATGGACACATATCATCCACATCCTCATGCACAGGTAACAATGAGCTCTTGTGAAAGTCCTTTAAGCTTGAAGGTCTTTTTTTCTCTCCAAACTGGACCTGGTTTCACTGGAGTTGTGTGAGATGCTGGATAAATACAGTTAGTTTAAACAAGATGTCACTTCTTGCCTGCTCTTCCTCCTGTGAGACCATGGGGAGATCATGGAGGAGAACGAGCTATGAGAAGCTCTTCTCAATGTTCTAAGCTTCGCATCCAATCCCATAAAATCTCGCTGTCTCCATCTCTGCCAAATGGCAGGGTGCTTTCACTTGCAAAATATTTCAAAATATGGGTAGTGTTTCCTTTTAAGTTAGTTTTGTTAAAGATATTTTTTAATAATAAACCAGTTGTCATAATATCAGGGGACCATGTTTGTTGTCAGCAATGGTGGTGGTTTCCAAAGCCAGGTTGCAAACCATGTTAGAAACTGATGAACATCTCTTTCCCAAAAATCTGGATCAGTATGCTCCCTGTCTGGGGTAGATGGGCTTTGGGTCCTGGCAAGAGAGATTGCCCCAAAAAGTGACCTTCATGCCATGGAGCAGTTCTAGGTGACTTCATCCCATACAGGAGATCAGGCAGCTCCCATGGGGCACATGAGGCCACCACTGCCAGGGAGCCATGGTGGGGAACACTGGGAAGAAGAGACTGAGGAGGGGTTACATGAGGGAGCCCTCAGCCTGAGGCAAGGCCTGACTTTTGGCAATGAGGCAAGGACAGATGACAGAGAAACCTGTGGAGTGACTCTAGCCTTGCCTGCAAGGGACATAGGCAGGTGTCCCCTATAAATTTAGATTTTTCCATGTCATTACCTAATCAGTTCCTCTCCCATGCTGGGGTTCCCCACCTGAGCATGGTCAGGGAGTGCTTGTGGCCTTGCTGTTGCATTAAGATCTTGATGATAATTTTTCTGAGGTCCAAAGGTGAGCCCAGGCTGCTGTCCAGGGAATCCCTGTACTGAGATGCTCCCATGCTGCTGTTTAAACACATCAGCTTTACACCATCTCCTTTTTCTTTGCATGCTGCAAAAGCTGGACATTGCTGTGTGATCTCTGTTGTAATCTCCCTAAAAGAATTTCCTGAGTAAAACACAACTCAGTTCTTCAGGGTTTTTTCTCCTTCCTCAGATGAAATAGGAACCTTCTCAGGGCGAACATGAAATACTTTTTAAAGCCTTTTCTGCTGCTTCTGAGAGCATCTCTAAAGCAATCATTATGTGAATAAAATTGAAATATGTATATATTGAATCAAAAGCAACCTAGAAAAAACTGTAAGGGTCTCAAAGGAGATAATAATGATTCTAGGAGCACACATGGAGACCAGCTCAGTCCCAGGTGCCTAAAATCACTGCAGGTGAATACACAAGTGACATTCATATCAAATCTACTCCCAAGCTGGATCATCATGAATATAATGCTCTACCAGCAAAGAGACCTTAAACCCCACGGTTTCTCCATTTGATTAGTATTTTAGGAGGAAGACGATGCAGGTTTCTGTCTCTCTTTGTCCTCTGGCTTCTCATTCTGGTGAGGGGTACGCTCCCGATGGCCGTGAGGAATGAAAAGGCGAGAGAACTCTGCCTGCTGCTGCTCTGCTTTCATAAACCGAGGAAGAGAGTTACCAGCTTCAGAAAACTTCTTTTTTCTCCCCTTAAACTCCACTACTTATCTGAAACCTCACATTTCCCTCCAGCACTTCTGCCTTTGTTTGCCTTCTGGGGGGTTTGAAACTTTAAAGGTCGTTTGCAAGCGTCGCACGGCTCTTCCGAGGCGGGGGCTGCGGGGTCGCAGCCCACCTCGACGGCCGAGCTCCGTCCTGCTACAACCCGTGCCCGANGCCGCCGCCCTGAAAGCCGGGCCCGGCGGCGGGGCCGGGGCAGAGGCTGCGCTGCCGAGTGAGGGTGAGGGCGGGGGCCAGGGCCGGCAGCAGCAGCAGCAGCACCATGGAGAGCGGCGCCGACGGGCGCCTGGACGCCGCCGCCTTCCTCGGGGCTTGGCGGCGCTTCGATGCCGACGGCAAGTGGGGACACGCGTGGGGGGAGCCGGCTGAGGATGCGTGGGTGCCGGGCCCGCTGGGTGCCCTGCAGGGGTCTGTCCGTGCAGGGGGGAGCGGCACCGCCGGGGTGGGTGCGGTGCGGGTGCCTGGGATGCTGCACATGGGGCCGACATGTCTAAACTTATACCCACGAGGTCCTGCAGGTGTTTTCGAGTCCCCCTCTTCCTCCTCACCATGAATATCATAGCTGTAAATCCCCCTTTCCACCCCAAAAATTTTGCCTTTTCATCACTTCCCCGTTTCATCTGCTGCTCTCTTTTTTGGTCCCAGTTTGGGACCTTTTATTGTTTCTGAAAATTCTTCTGTAAGAAAAACTCTGAAGCGAGCGCCGCAGCTGTGCCCAGCCCTCACACAGAAGTGAACAGATGAAACTGAACAGGACGTGGGGCTCCTCTGAGTGGGCAGGCAGAGCCCCCGGCTGAGATCCTGACCCTGAAGCCTTGAGCTACCTGCACGCAGCCCATGACACAGTTCCTGAAACTCAGGCAGTACCCCTGACCCTTAATATATTTGCTCTTTATTTAGACAATGGTTACATAGAAGGGAAGGAGCTTGACGATTTTTTTCATCATCTCCTGGAGAAACTGGGACCAGAAGTAAGTACCGTGCTGTGATAGTTGCACATCAGATCCAAGCAAAAAAGTTATGCTGAGAGATGGTTTGTGTTTGTTGTTCCCTGATTTCCAACTTCCTTAGCAGTCCAGAGGTAAAGAGCTTTTCTCTTGGCAACAGGGTGGCATTTAAGCATGTACAAGAAGTGCAGTAAGCTGAGCAGTTTGATCAGTTGTTTCCAGCCCAACAGCTGCTGGTGAGGGGGAGATCTCAGTTGGCACCAGCTGAAGGGGCTGGTTGGCAGAGTGGAGAGAAAGTCATTTAGTGTTTTTGAGTAGAACCAAGTGAAAAAGCACAGGCACACAGCCTGGCTAGCTGAGCGGGAGGGCAATGTTCATGGTTTATTTGTTCAAGCCTGTGCTGATTAGTTTTGTTAATATGATAGGTTTCTTTCCCAGGTCAATTTTTAACAAATATACTGTCATTAATTTTAAGTGGTGCTTAGGAATTAGGCTTATGTCTATATTGCCGCAAATGGCTAAAAGCCAAATGAGCATCAGTTCTGTTGCTTCTAAGATCCACACCTGGCTCTACAGTGTTTCTGGGCTTCTCCCCTGGTTTCCTTTCCTGGTTTTGGCAGCATTTCCTCTCTATCGTTGTCTGCATCTACAGAAGTTGCACTACAATTTACAGGGGCTGCTTTCCTTGACTCCAGGTCATACCTTGCCTATGAGTGTCACCATCAGTGAAGGAGAAATCCTGCCACTTAACCCCGCACTCAGAAGTTTACAAAGGATATAGTAATATTTTCACTACACAGAGTCTGCCCAGATAGGGAAAGGAGGAAACATCTTCTAAATGGAAGGAGAGGGTGTGCCAAAAACCAGAGATGAAACAATTCTTTTAAGCAAAAATTAATTAACAAAGACAGAAAAGATAGCTGATAAAAGGCAAAAATTCATGAGTATCAAGTGTAAAATCGGAATTGTACTTACAAGCCAATTAGTACTCTTGAATCTTTAGGGCTGCAATTAAAAGAAATAGAAGCTGTATTTTTTTTCAAGCATATTTTTATTTAATTTGCGAGCAAATTTGGATAGAAATATTGGCAGTTTCTGCAGAAATGTCTTTCAGAGCATGGATGGTTAGATGAAAAGATAGACACATAAAAAGGCTTCAAACGAATCAAAAAAGATTCAGCAATAAGAATATCTAGGGACACAGAAAAGCTGATTTAAAGAGAAATCAGAAAGTTTGTGATTGTTTACCCAGGAACAAAAGATGAAATTGGAAGCTGCTAGTCTTGGGGTACTGAAACAGCAGCACAAAGCATGCTCAAACAAACTCAGTGATAGCAAACGTGAGATGTTGAAGGAGATGCTTAAAATGAGGCTGCAGCGCTTGGTGCTGCAGTGGGACCTCCAAGTGGGGCTCCCTGGCATGAGCTGATGATGATAAAATCCAGGGATAATCAGAGATCTCATGCTGAAGGCAGCTTCCTAAGGATCTGAGTCAAGAGAAACTCCAAGCCCTACTCTAGCCCATAGCTGCCCTTGTGCACCCCTCACATGAGGTCCTGGGACAGTGTCACACCAGCTGAGTAGCAAATCCAGTATGTTACAGCAGTTTTTGTGGTCTTGCTGATACCAGTGTGAGTTTCATTACATTGTGTCAATTATCAGCACACAGAACTTGCAAAATGAGGGTGTTCTAGCAATGAACTTCCTGTTTAAGAAATCAATAATAGTTTTTTTGCTTGTTAGAAGTCCCTGCTTGGATGACTCTAGCTTAACTCAGCACCCTGATCCAGTTTGCATCTCCTTTGCTTCTGCTATCTAAGTTTTGCCATTAAAAGGGATAGTTTAACACAAATTGGAGGGAGAAAGAACCAACTCCCCCTCCTCCTATTAAATAGAAGAAACAGGCTAATTCTGAAGGACCGTGCGCACTAACTTTCAGAGTGCTCAGACAGGCTCTCAGGTGCTTTTGGTTTTTTCCCTCTAGTCTTCTTGCCTATTTTTGGCAGTGTTTCCATTCTGATAATATTAGTGATAAAATTACATGGCAGGCTGCAGGCAGAGCAGGCTGTCTTTGTAGCAGAAAACCCAAGGGGAGCTCTGTCCTGGGAGGCTGAGAGCAGTCCTCTGCCCACTCCCCTGGGTATGGGGGTCACTTAAGCACTAAGTTAAACAAAGGTCTTAACTACCTTTGGACAATGAGTTTGGCTCAGTGTTGTTAGACATTTTTCTCTTTTTCACATGATTTATGTTGTACAGGCTTGAGATTATGGCAGGAGGGGTAAAGGAAAGTGTCCTCTGTGATAAAAGCAGTGAGCTGGGACTGAGCATCTCTCTGCTGTACCACTCATCTTGACCTTTACTCTTTTGGGTTCTTAATGTCTTAGTTTCCTTGCACAGTAAAAGGGGGAGACAGCAATACACTGGCACAACTTACAGATGTGTCACAAGGATTAATTAGTGACTATGTCTGAAGTGCTACACAAGTGATAAATAATGTTATCAGCACTAGAAGTTGTCTCTGCTTGAATAGAGAATGGCTTCATAATTATATTTTTTCAGCCTGCATTCTATACGCTGTTATTTTTCTTAATGACCACTGTGGTCCTTCAGCTCTGTTTTTCTTCCCAGTTACTCTGCAGCATCCCCAGCTGACACTAAATGCCAGGGGATGGGAGCAGCTGGGAAAACAATGCAAAAATGAGCCTGTTGGGAAGCTAAGAAACACAGCTCTTCCTGAAAACTCTGAGAGAGGAAAGAAACTTGAAATAGCATCCAGTGATGGAGGCCAATTAATTGTCTTTTATTGATCCATCAGCAGTTGTGGGGGGAAAGGGAAAACTTTGGAACAAAGGTAGTAGTAGTAAACCAACCAAATCCCAGATGCTGCTTCCTGTCCCTTCTCCTCCAGCGATGGGTGATTGCTGGAGGCATTTGGACAATGCACTTAACCACACACTTTAACTTTTGTCCAGCCCCAAAGCGGTCAGACAATTGGACTAGATGTTTGTTGTAGGTCCCTTCCAACTGGACTATTCCATTCCATTCCAGTCCTAAGAAAATCCCTTCAGTTTCCAGATGTGTGTAATTCATTCTCATGCTAGCATTACATCTTCTAGCTGCTGGCATTATCCACCTGTTTTCTCTTATCACTGCTGTGGCTTCTCTCTAACCATTTGAGCCTTCAGCTTTCAAGCTGCTACTGCATGGCTGCCGTGAGCTGCCTGAGCTCTCTTCTGCTCCTTCGTAAACCTCTTTCTTCTACATTATGACACCTCTATCCATGCATTTTCTAAAAGTTTTTATACTGAGGTGAAAGTCCAGTGGAAAGGATGCTTTCTTTCAGCGTCAAAGAATTAATTTTATTAGAACAGGAACTATAGCTCCTGCATTTCTGTCTTATATTCCTGTACATCTTTCTTTCTTATCAAGATCACTAAGGATCTTCCTTGCTTGCTCTTTTCTATAGTTTTAATGAAGCTCTATGTATATTCTCATAATAATTAGATAATTATAGAGGAATGGCTATAAATTTTGGGGTTGGATTACTGAAAGTTTCCATAAAACCAATGATGTCTGGGCGGATATAGAGAGAAATGCACATTGCCATTGGGCTTTCTCAGAAATTTATTTTCACTTTACCTAAATTATATTCAAATTAGATAGAAAACTTTCAGATAAAGGATGGTTGCCTTCACCTAACTGTAAGTGTGTAGAAGAACCACAGCAATTGCTGAAGTATAGATTTGATCAGACAAGACAGGTATTAGTCTTGTTTAAATCCCTCCTGCCTGAAAACCACATGGACAGTTATGACTGGAAGGGACTGAAGTTAATCCTCTAGAGCTCACTCTGACCATCCATTAAGGATTTGTCTTTGCTTTTTACTTCCAAAGAATAGAATCACCCTCTAGCTACTCTTGCACTTCATCCTTGCCTTGCACACTGCATTGTCTGTCTAGATAATATGTATAATTTAGCATGGCCAGGAATGCAACAGCTAGTAAAACAAAGTTTAATGGCCAAAATATCAGCCAGCCTCAAAGCCATCCAAGGCAGACTTCCCCTGTGCTTTACCACCCCAAGAGAGCTAAGATCAATGGTGAGCAGCAGGTGAACAGCAAGAAGATCCCTAGCAGAAAGCAATCAGCTTGCATCCACTTTCAGAATATTTCAGAATTCTAACCCCCCAGGCAATCCTGCCTCTTTAAATATTAGGATGGAATTCTTTCCTGTCAGGACGGAGAAGCCCTGGAATAGGTTGCCCAAAGAAGCTGTGGATGCCCCATCCTTGGAAGTGTTCAGGTTGAATGGAGCTTTGAGCAACCTGGTCTAGGGAAAGATGTTGGAACTGGATGATCTTTGAGGTTCCTTTCAACCCAAACCATTCTATCATTCTGATTATTGCCAAATATAGTTCTTTCTTTAGATGTGGCTTTCATCAGCCTTGATTACCCTGGCCAGCTCCTAATCCTGTTCCTCCACATTAAGGCATGGAAGTGCCTTGAGGTATTTCTTAATGCAAACTCAACATACCCATAGTAAAAACGACACAATATGATTTCATCACCCAAATGCATGTCAAACAACTTTCAGCCTAGCAGAGAGGACAGAACAGAGAACCTGTCCAAAACCTCACCACAAAACCATGATGGCACAGGGAAGACTGCAGTAGCCTTTGTTGGATGCTGGTGTCTACTATGGGAAAAAACAGCTTTCCCACATTTGTGCTGATGAGAGTTAAAAAAGAAACCAAAAACGCAATGCAAGATGACAGGGTAAGTGCTCATCTATTGTTGCATGCAGGAGTACAGTAAATCCTAACCAAAAATCCTAACTGAAATACAGGGCCAAATTCTAGCACTGAAGTTAAGTGAGAAAGATTGGCCCAAAGGAGAAATTAGCCCTGGAGATGTAGGGTGAAAACCCACAATTATGCAGGCAGTCCAACCTACAACTGCATGGGGGTAACAAAGTCATTAAAGAGATTCATTTTTACAATGAAGAAATGTTTGGACGAAAAATGAAAGGTTCTTCTTCTAAAAAGTCAAAGTGTACATTACTGGTGTCTTTCATCTGGTCCTTGCTGGCCTCATGTCTGTACTGTGTAGCTTTTGGCACAATAATACTTGTTGATTTTCTTTTCCAACTCTCCTTCTTGGCAGATACAATTTATTTTCATAGATCTTGTAGGAACTCTATATCTGTGGGACCCTTGGCCTTTCTATCATATTTGGCTGAAACACTAGAAGACGTGTTCGAGCCAGCATTTTCAGAAAATGCTCTATGTTTTTTTCAAGAGACAGGGTATCATAGTCACTTAAATGAAGTTTCATCTTTTTTTATACCCTAGTCAATATAGCAGCTTGCTTCTAAAATCATGTCAAGAAGGAAAAATAAATCAGTTTATTACAGGATTTTCTTGACCAGCAGGAATTAAATGAGACATCCCATTTCATCGAGTAGGAAAGGCTCCGCAGTGCTCCATACATTCACTTTTTGCGCTCCAAACCAAGTGACTCATAGTTGTGTTTTCATCAAGGCAAAATTCTGCCAAGTACATGAATCCCTTAAGGAGCAAAAATTTAATTAGTCAGCATGAGGGAAAGAGTGCAACAATATAAAAAGAATGGATTAACAAAGAAGACAGATTACAGCCAGGTCTCCAAACAATCATAACCAGCCATGACAAAGAAATAAAATGCTGCAGAAATTTTAAAAATATGTGATCGTGCCCTTTCTGTGATTACAAACACTATTAAAAACCAGATTACCTTTGTGATGCTACAAATACTTCTAAAGGGTTTTCACAAAAGGGAAGACAGAGACTGGACATGGAAAGGAGAA
Organism: Ploceus nigricollis; assembly: GCA_013399945.1. NCBI lineage: Eukaryota > Metazoa > Chordata > Aves > Passeriformes > Ploceidae > Ploceus > Ploceus nigricollis. The sequence goes on along the minus strand of VXBC01006987.1, from coordinate 1,126,348 downwards.
AGCAGAAAATTCATTTGTTATGGCAACTTGAAGCACAGAAGCTTTTCTCTGTAAAACTCTGTGGAAGAACATCTGTAGTAAGAAATTTACTTGTTAACCCTGAAAAATATGTGAACAAAGTCATGGCAATATTTTAAACTGTGTTCTTTTATGAGAAGAAAAATTATCTGGCCTTCTCATGGTAAGTAGTAAAGATTTCTTTCCTGGCTGCAGTGAGAACATGCAGCGAGAACATGCAGCAGCCCTTGGAAACCACACATCATCCACAAACTCAGGGAAGTGCATGCACCAGGGAAAACAAGGAATTACGAGAGAGGCTCCTCTGTACAGAGTAACTGGAAAGGATGCAACAGCCTTCACTTAAACCCTCACAAAAGGGAAAGCTTTGCAAACCTTTGAAACTGGTTAAGGATCTGTTGCTTGAGGCAGGCAACATAATTAAGACAGCATTTTCTGATAAAGCTGTGCTCAGCTACAGACTTTTGCTTGCTGCAAAGCCATTTCCTCCTGTTCCATCTTATGAGACAAGAGGCACATTTTTGTATGCTGCTATTTGTTACATCATGATTTAGCGCAGCAGGCAGCCCCACACAGCCACTCACTCCCCAGCGAAATGGAAGAGGGAATCAGAAAAGTAAAGTGAGAAAACTCATGGGTTGAAATAAAGGTGTTTTAATAGGTAAAGCAAAATCCAAGGGCACAAGCCAAGGCAAAATGAAGAATTCATTCACCAATTCCCATGAGCAGACAGCTGTACGGCCATGTCCGGGAAAGCAAAGTTCCATCATGCTGACTTCAGAAGACAAACACCACACTCCAAACATCTTTTTTTTCTCCTTCTTCCACCAGCTTGTGTATGCTGTGCACCACACCGTATGGTATGGTATAGCTTTTGGGTCAGTTGGGGTCAGCTGTCCTGGCTGTGTCCCCTCCAACTTCTTGTGCAGCCCCAGCCTCCTTGCTTATGGGGTGAGGTGAGTCTTCAGATCATGTCCTTGCTTGGACAAGGGGAACAGATCAGGTACATTATGGGGTTTTTCCAGCCTTTTAAATGTTTTTGGAATAGAAAGGAAAATAGAGCAAACTGCTTGTTTGCACCACCAGTAGGTCAATCTTGAAAACCTGCTCTCTCAACCTTAGTTTCTTTTTGGAATATCTTATTTGATCTGTCAGGGTTTTTTCAGTCTTCTGGGATTTTTTTTTTTTTGGTAAAGAGTAAGGTCCCCTTTGAAACCTAATGGTCGTAACACAAGGTGTATTGTTCTTAGTGTAAATATTTTTAATATCGGAATAATTTTGTCTTGAACATGCATCTTGGGAAAGCCAGTTTGTGCTTTATTATTTTATTCTTTGTGAGTAAAGGCTGCGTTTTGGTAGAACTATTATCAGTTGTGTTTCATAAGTAGAATATTTATGAAGATGTAAAGACTGTCCAGATTGAAAAATCCACTGTAGTGTAACCCCTTGGACTAAAAGCTTTCAGAGCTGTGTAAATATTGTAAATATTCCAAACATTTACTTAATGTATCCCATGGTTTAAATCAGAATATCAAAAGAAGGAGGCTTATATAAGGATATAAAAAGAAGGAGGATGCAGTTAACAGTGTCCCTGCCACAGACAGCTCAGTGAAGTGGTGGTTAATAGCTGACCCCAAGTTGAGCAATAAGCATTTTAACAAATGACTAGTTTGAAATGCACAGTACACGTTTCAAATATCAGCTGTGATTATCATTTTGGAAATAACTCATCCTACTGGGCTTGAGGGAGGATCATTTCAGAGTACTTTGCAAGTTGGCAACTGATAGGCTCGCCTAACTCCTGGGAGGTGTCTCAAAGTGTCAAGGTGCTGTCAGAAGGTAATTTAAATAGCATGGGGGTGAGTTACAATGCCAAGGGGAAACAAAGCCAAAGTGTGTGTTCAGTGTTGTGCTGTGCCCTCAACACCCAAGCCCACAGGACTTTCTGGACACCACCACGGGAAAAGAGGATCCTGCAGCCATGCTCTGGGACCCCCTCAGCCACTCCTCCTGGGGCCTGCCACCTTGGGTATATCCCAGTGGGATCACTGCTTGGTGTTTCATCCCCAAACTGGGAACTGCCACCCTTGTTGTTACACAGCAAGGATGCATCCCAAGGGCTGCAATGTGTGGAGCTGTGCACTGGGTAAATTTGGGAAAGTCATTCATGGTATTGTCTCACAGTGATAAAAAAGGGAGTGTACGGCAATATAGCAGCTGGAAAGAATGAGAAACTGGGTTAGAAGACCCGGGAAGGGATAGCTGTAGTCCCATATCCACCTAGTTGTAGAGATGATAAAAACTTTGCAGGACTTTTATTCAGGGATTGGGAAGAAGTTAATTTATTGTCTTGTAATAATTTCTACAAAGGTATGCCACAATCCACTGTGGGTTATCCTTCTCCCTTCCTTCCCTCCCCTCCCAGAGAGGGCCACCTCCTACACTACTGGGAGAGAAGCCAGGACCTGCTCAGTGTGGGTGCTGAGGGTAACATGGGACTTAATTGTTTGGGAAAGATTAACTAGGTGAGCTTCCCAGCCCAGCCCCTAAGCTCGTATGACCAGACGCCTTTTCAAAAGGTGAGGAAATTGTATTTTGTGTAGTCCAGTCAGAGTGGGTACCTTCATGGTTTCTGCTAAAGAAACCATGCCTGATAAACCTAAGCATTGTATTTCACCTGTCACAGCCATGCCTGTCAAAACACATAACCTGACAAGTCTGGAGGACTCCTCACTATGTATAAATCGATTACGGGGTTGAACAGATACAAGGAGAATGTCAATTGCTTGAAATTCTGTGCTATTAACCCAGAAACACTGACAGGGCTTGGTGCCAGGTTTTAAATCAGCTGACAGGCAATAATAAGCAACAATCTAGCTCCACTGACACCTTTCAAGGCTGATGATCTAATGAACTGCAGAGATGTCATTCAAGGATAAGGATATCTTCCGGAAAAGCACAAGCTGAAAACAACCAGGATGAAAACTGCTGTAACACACATTTGGGCAAAACCAAACCCCAGTGATATAATAGGAACAGTTGGGTAAGGAAGCAGGTGTTACTGAAATATTTTTGGGTTTCCAAACACTGATCTTCCAACTGAAAGCTTAGTAGCTCCAAGGATATGCATAGGACTTATTTCCAAAAATTCATCCACAATGGTGTGTCTGTGGGCTTTCAAAAGCATAATCCCAGCTGTAAGAATGCAATGATCCTGGTGATTATCTGTGAGTGAGGAGAGATTTCTTCCAGGAGGGTCTTCTGGTGCCCTCAGCAATTTTCATGCACTTGTTGTTTTCCCCATGGCAGAGCACCATCACAGAAGAAGAAGTTCAGAGGATGAAGAAGCAATTAATGTCTGTCTACAATGTCACCACGGATGGACGCTTGCAAATCCAGGAGGTATCTCTGCCCAACCCCAGCCCAGGATTTCTCTTATAGAAGGATTTAGAATTAGAACACAATTTTTATAGGGTCTGTAGGAATAGGACTAGAGGTAATGGTTTTAAACTGAAAGGGGGTAGATTAAGAGTAGGTTAAGGAAGACTTTATTTAAATGAGGGTGGTGAAGTACTGGAAGCGGTTGCCCAGAGAGTTGGTTGATGCCCCATCCCTGGAGACATCAAAGGTCTGTTTGGACAGGGCTCTGAACAACCTGATCTAGTTGAAGTTGTGCCTGCCCATTGCAGGGAGGTTGGACTGGATGACTTTTAAAGGTCCCTTCCAACCCAAACCATTCTGTGATTAAAACCTGTAGCAGACTTGGGAGATCTGGAAGATAGAGTGTGGGTGCAGAGGAGGTGACTGATGGAGTATTACACTGGCCAGATCCTTTGGTCTGGAGTTTATTTCCAAGGGAGAAACATGCCAAACCTATATTTCACATACTGGATCAGTACCTACCCAAGTTTTTTCCTTTCTTTACTTTCATGATGTGGGTTTGTTTTTTGTTATGGGGATTTTTTAAAATGTTTTTTATCCAGCTTGCAAATATGATCTTGCCGGATGATGAGAACTTCCTGCTGCTTTTCCGACGGGAAACTCCCTTGGACAACAGCGTGGAATTCATGCGGGTCTGTACCTCCACACTGCCTCCTCCCCCTTGCACACCATCAGCTTCTTCAACATCAACCCTTCTGTCCTCTGTAAAACACAGCTTGGGAAATAGATGGGTATTGTGGAAGAAAAACACATTCTGACCTGTTCAGGTAGAGAAGGTTTTACATTATTTACACCAGCAAAACAGAGGTGTGGTATCTAGGACTGGACCAAGGGTACCCAGAGAACTCATTACATTTCACAAACATTCTCAGCCACCTATCAGTCATGCCATTACAGACAAAATGTCCCCACTCATCAATTCACCCCTACAGCTCCTCACCTGCAATACAGTATAGACCAAGACAGCAGAGCACTATTTAAGCACCATTTTATCCTGAAACATTAGACTGTTAGGGCATGGAGAGGAAACCTCCATAAGCTGGGTCAACAAGCCCATAGAACTTTGCCCAATCTTCCTCTGATCTCTGCCCCTAAGTATCCCAACAGGGAATTGCAGTTTTTCCAAGACCTCATGCGGTTACTTTTATTTCACATACAAACTGGGGGCTTCTGCAGATCAATGGCCTGTTGTATATGGCCTTGACTCAGAGCAATAAAAGAATCTGTATGTACAAATTAGGTAAGAAATCCAAAACAGTTTCTTAGTATTGTCTTCCTTTTATAGACAGTGTGTCTGCATTAAAGATGTGATAGCAGCATGTAGCATGTACAGCATCCAAGTGTGAGTAAGAGCTATTGTGTGAAAAGTTTATTTTATTTCATCTAAAATTAATTAAATGTTGGCTATTGCAACAACTGGCTCATTATGGAAGTTCTGCTTTGAATCTTTACAATCTATCACCGAGCAGATGAGTAACTGCAATATTTATGTGCTCACATCAATCTATCCCCGTTCAGATCTGGCGCAGTTACGATGCTGACAGCAGTGGATTTATTTCAGCTGGTGAACTCAAAGTAAGTTATTCTAACAAATCTCTTTGGGCTTGACCTACAGCTCACTGATGTCAATGGGAGCCCTTCCATCGGCTTTACCAATTTGCTGTCTTTTTGTGTGAGTGACAAATGGCATTTCTGGGTTGTTCATAGCGAGTTTGTTCCTTCTGGTGTGGTCTCAGAGGCCCTGCTGGAGGGAGGATGGTTTGCTGTTGCCCTCGATGTCCTGCTTCACCCTAGCCTTGTCCCATGACCTCAGTTGTCTTGGTGACCTGAGACATCCAGTGAGCCCCACAAGCACTGCCTCACCTTGGCTTTGCACATGTGCTTCTCCCAGCTAAACAGAGCCAAAGCCATTGTGTTTTATTAAGGGGATTTCTTCTCAATCTCTTCCCGAACCTGCAGGTTTTCTGAACACTGATTTCTCATTAAAGCTCAGGCTATTGAGGCAAGAGCCTGTTCAGAAACCATAACTCAAACACTTTGAGCCAGCAGTCACAGAAGTCCATCTCTGGGCTGTACATCATGTGCTGAAGTCTCAGTGTGTGGCTTCAGCTTGTGTCCCAGCAAAGATGTTAGAGGAGGTTTGAGTGTTTTACTGAATGCAAATGTTTTGATTTGAGATCAATTAGCAAGTATTGCAGGACTTATGTCGTCTTTTGCTTATTTTGTGAGTCTATTAAGACTCTCTCCAGTATACCTATTCTGGGGAAATTTAGTTACTTCCTAACTTATTCAAAAAAACCCTGTGTTTCAGCTAAAATAATTTGAACTTTGTCAAACTGAAGACACTAGTACTAACCAAGAATGTGAATCTAGATTTGTGTAACCCTTCTGAATTTGAATTGAATTTCCTACTGTTATTTCTTGAATTTCCGCTAGAGAGTAAAATTTCTCTCTTTTCTTACTACAGGATTTCCTGCGAGATCTCTTTTTGCAGCATAACAAGATGGTTGCTGAAGTAAAACTGGAAGAATATACTGATACTATGGTAAGAAAATACAGAATTAATGTTGTTTAGATCTGAGTATGGCCTAAAATCTCCTTTCGGGTCAATGTCTGCAGGGCAATAAAAGCCCTCTTAAAAGGTGTGTCAGAGATCCCTGGGGGGAGTTAGCACACACTGCTGGTAACAGTTCTTTGCACTGGACATCGGCTGTGAATGCATTTCAAAGAGTTTTGCTGAGAGTTGAACTATTTCCTATGAGAAAGGAGCTCAACTTTACACCAAAGCAGGCTGAGCTCTAAACCCCTTTAAATGCAGGTGAGGTGCATCCTTCCTCAGGATATGTTCAGCCTCAGGCAGATCTCCAGCTCATTCACTTCATTCTTCCCTCTCTTCCTCCTAGCAAATCCTTTTACTCCCAAGACATGCAGGTATCTGGCTTTTCTGCTCTGCAAAGCCCAGCAAACCTTGCTGGCTCCCTGCTGCTTCCCTGAAAGACTGAGAGGTTGAAAGTTTCAATTCTCCACCTGGCTTATCACAATATAGCTTTTATACTGCAATCAACAACATAGTATTTGGTGTGGGTTTAGCATCAGTCACCTGGATTTCAGAGCAACTTATAATATCTAAACATCTGAAAACAAGAAGGGAAAAAAATCTCATTTCTGGATGTCATTCTCAAGGGTATAATTTGAATTCCACTAGCAGACATCTATCACTGCAATTTTCTAAATGGTTTTCAGATGGAACTGCCTTGTTTCTTGGCACGAAATCTGTGTTTGTACCTAAAAACCAGCTTGGTATGCAAGCAAACAAGGAGCTGCCCATATATTTTGCAGTACCATGTTATGTATGTGTGATGTGTGTGTGCCCAGAAATGTGACCCTTTAGAGCAATGTGAGAAACTGTACTGTTACAGAAGAGTGTATATTTTGTTTTTCGTATTTATAAAACAGTGAAGAGAGAGGAATGCCAGCTGCAGAAATCATTTTCAAACTGGCAGAGTTTGAAAACAAAAAAAGCCCAGAAATTACAGCTAAGACAAAAATATTTCTGGTAGCATTTGCTGGTAGCAAATATCTTTCATTCTGCTCCATTAAGGTTTTCATCCCTGGTGCTTAATCTCTGATCAGGTGCTGGGAAATAGGTGATCTGAAGCTTGTAGACAGTGGGTGGTTCATTTCCTCCAACTCATTTCCCTTCCCTTTAATTTCCCAAGAAAGATCTGTGATTCTGTGCTACCCCAACGCAACCAGGTATCAATGCAGCCCAGGGCTGAGAGCCAGGAGGTCTGGTTTCTATTTCTATGGTTTCTTGTAGAAGGGCTTTGTACCTTCAGAGAGGCAGTTTAATGTCTATGTTGGAAGATAAGATTTGATATGGGAAAAGGGAGTGCTTTGTATATCTAGGGAAATCTGTGATCTGAAATGCAAATCTGGCTTCTGAGGACAAAGGTTTGCCAAGCTGCAATGCCAAAAGAATCAGGGATGTTAATGGTTATTAGAAAATGAGAATATGGCAGATGATTATTTTTTCCCTTGCAATTCTTTTCTCTAAGCTGAAGATCAAGGGTGTTTATAAACACACCTGATCCCAAAAGCTAAGGCAAGGTGTGAAATTACCACTGGCATAATCTTATCCTATGATATCCTGGAATAAAATAGAGGATCTGAATTCCGTATATAACAGCAAATTATCCACATGGGCAGTATCCTACAGCATCAGATACACTCCACAAGTAATTGCATAGGAAGCTATCTGAAGTAAAAAGGCAAAATTCCAAGGAGGGAAGAAAGATTCAGCCTTGCATTTGCAGGGCTGGATTAAAGAGGGAGAAGTGACTCAAAGGTTTGATGTCAAGGCCCAGGGTAATGACAACCCTTCACTTCCTCTCTCTCCCACATGGAGTGAGGAGCTGCAGCAGTGCAGAGTCCCACTGCCACTGGACTCTGCCACCATCACCACTGTTTGGGATAAATGGGTCAGTGGCCCATCCATTTTTTCCCTGACTCTATTATGTCTTTGACAACCAGCAGCAGTGATTCCTTTTCTGCGGATTGGACATACTTATATTTCTCTCTCCTATTGCTTTGCTCCCACCCTTTTATCTTTTTAGAGCACAAAGTCCTTGTGAGCAGGACCCTGTTTCTGCTGCACACACCTACAGGGAGGCCCATCTATTCTGCTCAGGGCTTTCAAAGGCCAATGTAATTATTATTCAGTTGAAATAAGCTGTGTCCCAAGGAGCTGTAAACCCATCTGTATCCGCAGGAATGTACAGATCTCTACCCTTTCTTCTGTACATACACAGCTGGCTGCACACATCTTAAGCAGCTACTGATATCCTGAGTGGACCCTGGGGCCTTCTGGAGATAGAGATAAAGGGGAAAAGGCAAAAACTACAATTTAAAATAAGCTAGCCCAGGCTTGAGGAAAAAAATAAAGGCAGCATTTTATGGTTCTGTGCTGGGTATTTGCAGTTTGTGAGCAGTGTGAGCAGATATCATATCAACCAACCAGGGCGTGTTAAATTCTTGCCCCTTGTGCTGCTATGAATGATCTCATACGACATTAAAAAAAAATGCTGAGAAGAGGGAGAGAGTATTTCTTTTGGAGGAGATTGGTCATCTCTGGAAAGGAACACCACTTTATCAGGTTGCTTAGCAGCCGCTTCTTAAGAGGCTATTCTGTTTCCTTGTGACCTTGATATCCTTTCTTCAGAGAACACTGATCAGGCATTTGATGAACAAGTGATGAACTCCTATAAAGACAACAGGTAATGAACACATCAGCATTGCACAAACTCTGTGAGTCTGCTAAATCAAATCTTAAAGAGCATTAAAGCCACTGGGGAAAATCACAAAAGAACATTTGAGTTCTCAAGACTCTTCATGGGGGAATTGAAGTGACAATGCTGTGGTGAGGAAGCCCCTTTGTAGGCACTGTTGTTTTTTCTTCCATGCCTACATAGATACATATTTGTATTAATAGTCATTAATTGAGTGTGTATTAATAATTATTTACATGCACCCACTTGCAGTTCTGAGTCTTTGAAAACAATCTGTAGGTTTGTTGCCTTCCCACAGGCAGTGACCAAGTGCTTGGAGGTTGGCGTGAAGGCTGGTATTGCTCTGAACTTCCTGAGAAGAGGGCCCAGGGGTCCTGCAGTGTGTGCTTTGGGAGGCAAAGTGAGCATAGCTGAAAATGGATGGAGGGTTTAAATAGCATGGTGAGAATTTTCTGCCTTCCTGAATTAACAAAAGCTGGAGAGATGAAGACCGGCCCCCTTGATACTTCATGATGAGGATACTGTGGATGTTGACAGTACAACAACCTTTTCAATCCCTCCCACCTCCCCTCAGCCCCTGAGATCAAGCTGTTAGTAGGTTTCTGGGTCCTGGTGAAGTTTCAGCTCAGAAATACCCATCTCACATATGCATTTGGCAACATTTTTTTATGAGTGACAGATTCCATTACCTGTGTGTGCACACAGCTGTGCACTTATGCAGAATATTGTAAATGCCAGGATATGAACTAGATTTGAGATATGGTTTCTGATAGTCCGCAGCTTCCCAGATAGCAGCATGTTATTTTGGTTTGTAATCCCAATGTCTACAAGCTGCATGCAGGGCAAGCTCATTTCTGAGTCAAACTTCAGCAATTTAAGTTGTTTATTCTGCTAAAACAGTCACACATGCAACACTGACATTCACTTTTTTCATTGCCTTATGTTGATAATGTCAGATGGAGCATAAAAAATTCCTTTAATTTGAGCATTATTATATTTCAGTAAGATGCAAAGGACAGTTCTAGTCCAGCCTGTATGCCATCTTTGCCCACCACAGGTGCCTCTAGAGAGGCAATAATGTAAGTGCAGTGACTAATAACAAGTATTGGTCATGAACTGCAGCATTTGAAAGCTTGTAGATGGTGATGACTGAGGATGCAGCCTTAACCCCAGAGAAGTCAGAATAGATATTTTTCCCAGCTGTAATGACACCAGGGTTTTGCTGGGCTTATTTGCAGAGATTCTCCTGGGCACTGAGCTATGTGCCCTGAGTGCACAAGCCTGCAGCTGAGGGCTCCTCATCTTCTCAGTGCAAAGGGAAAGAGGTTGTCTTCTCCCTGAGGATGATCTATGTTCATGATTACGCACTGTGGGCTACCTTTATTGTACATTGGGGGGATTTCCAGTGCTTTTGTGGCTGCAGCCTGTCCCCTCTGCAAGGATAATGCAGAGTTTCAGTGTGGTCAGTTCCATGTGAAAGTCTATCTGTGTTCAGTGCTGATGCCAATGTACTCATGTGAGTAAATAAAAGCCAAAGCACAGAAAATTCAGGTGATTTAGACCTTTAACATCTTACTAGTCAAGGTAGCATATCTTTGTTAACAAAGTCTCATATGACCACCCAACAAGAGGTGTAATAATGGAAAGACAAATATTTATTGTATTGAAAAAAAGCCTAAACAAAATTTATTATGTTTGTGAACACACCGAACAAGCCTCCCAAAGCTCTAGAAATACCATAGGAGTAGAGGGTAGCCTACAAGATTGGTTCCTAAAGTGCAGTCTTTGCTTATCCCTTCTCCTCCTGGTAGTGGTCCATGCCAGGTGACTGAGAGGACCCACACAGCTGATGAACACAAATCCACCTCCTGTGTCCCTTCTCAGTTTAATGCTGGGGTGCTGTCACACCCAGTTTTGCACCACACCTGCTGTGGCATAAGCCAAGGGAAGCAGAAAATCCCATTTAAGCTCAAACTTCATTTCTGAAGATCAAAACCAACAGAACTCAGGAACCTGCAGGCTTCTTAACACCCCAACAAGATAATGCCTTGGTCTCTTAGGAATCACAACACTCTTAGAAATCCTGTGCTAAAGAACTTGTCTATGTAACACAGGCAGTCTGGCTGGGCAGGACACTGATTTTTTGTCCTGAGGGTAACTTGCTGGCCACTGAGCCCTCCTGTCACTCTGCAAATGCCTTTGTGACCCCATCCTTCCCTAAAGAAAGAGGCCATAGACAGTCCTGCATCTTGGGCTGATGCCTGTCTTTATACAGTATCAATAACCTCTGTACTCCCTGGCCAACTTTTGTTTCAGCTGTTGGGCATAGGTGCCCATGATATATACATTAAAATATATTTGTGAGAGTAGGAGGTCAAGTAAAACTGACTCTCTCAGTGTCCCACTTAATTACACACAAAGAAAGAGAGCCATAGAAAGTATGAAAGCAGAAGGTATGAATGTTTACTTCTTTCCTTATCTCTGTCATGGAAAACAATTCAGATTTATATTGCTCTTCAAAGACTGTGTGTGTTTGTCATATTGTGGTGTTTCAGTGGCCTTTAGAACACTGGACTGAGAAAGCAGAGATATTTCCTTTGCTGAATTAAAAGCTGATGGACATTTTGATTTTGCACTTTTAAAAAATGGAGATGTAACATCTTTTATTTGCAAACCAAGCTCTTAAATATTCTCTGTCTGTCTCAGAGTGCCTCAGAGTACATTCAAACAAACAGGGTGTGCCCTTGGTGCACTGCCATTAAAATGTCAGTGAATTAATTTGTGCAAACACTTTAAAACATGGGGTAGCGTGACAGTAACGGAAATGCATCATTTTATAAAGCATACTGCTAGATGCCACAGAGCTTTTAGTAAAATTGAGTGCTATTTAAACATGCCAGACCTTTTCCTTAACCACATTGAGATGTTTCATATCAGCCTGGCAGTGTAAATATACCTTTCAAGAGAGTAAACTGAAAATCCATCAAATTTAACATATCAAGATGGTGTGTGAAGGCAAAAGTTTAAATTAGAAGCAACCTCATAACCATTTCAATTATCTGCTTCTCCCATTATGTATGCTTTGTCATATGGGGTGGGTACCCTCTGTCATTCTTTGTATACTCATGCACACAATTAGCAGATCAGATCAAACACTCACATGCTTGAAAGTTTGATTAAAAAACATTTCCCCAGGCTGATCCCCAAGTAAAGCAGCACACGACTGCCATGTAGTGGGTATGCATGAGTTCCACTTGTCCCAATAACAGGATTAGGTCTATCTTATTAGCTGTGGTACGTGAACTAATTCAGTGAACACCAGCCCTTCTTCCCTGCGTGTTTTCCATCTTTCATGTGTTAGTCACTGGGCAAGAATTAGCTTGGCATAGCTCTTCCAGCCAGACTTTGTTTCTTTCTGTTGACTGGTATAGATGATCAAAATACTGCATGTGTTTGAAAATTGTATTCAGGGTAATTGTGGCAGAAGAAGGCCAAACAGATAGAAAACACAAATGTTCTCTCTTACAGAGCTGAGTGAAGGAGGTCAGGGAGGGGACTTGGTTAGCTGTAAGTAGATGTGGTCAGTCACTGAAATTTCAATATCAAGCTGAAAGATAGGGTGCAAGAGAAGAATGTTTCCTTTCATTAAGCAACCCACCAAAGAGTTTATTACCTCTCTATTAAATGTGTTTTACTGGGATCTGCACTGCTGCAGGAATATTGTAAAGGGTTCAGAAACTGGTAGGATCGAAAACCATATGCTCACAAAATTGATAATGAAGCAGAAAGCCTTTCACATCTAAACCACCCCCTTTCATCTAGTCTATTTCATTAAGAGTGCACAAAACTCTCCCTGGTTATTTTCAACTTCTGAAACCATGAAAATATGCTGCACCCACAAAGTAGAGCAGATGCAGGGCAGGCAGGACACATGAAGTCCCAAGACAAGGACAGTCATGCCAGGATGCTTATTTATTTATTCCCTAGAAAAGGACATAAGCCTGGAGATGTTTCACTGGAAAAGAAACATGAGACTTGTCCCGGACAAGCCTGTGTGAAATGAGAATTGTGCCCCAAGTCTGGCTCTTGGACAGAAAACACCAGCTGTGTCCTGGTCCCATAAGCTCGTATGGAGATTAGGACATGGTGATCACAGAGTTGAACTTCTCCCAGAAACTCAGTGTTTGCTTTTCTGAGGCATCACAGAGAGAAGAACACATCTGAATTTGAAGTCTAGGCTGAAGCACTGAATTTTAGTCTCAAGGTAGTAATTCTGAGATGCAGCAGAAATGGGAGAAAATAAAACACACTTTCAGGAGCTCAGAAACATGTGGGAGAATCCAAGTGAAGTACTAAGACTGCTAAAAGCAGTAAGTTTTAGTGTGTTTTGGTAAAGATACTTTTTGTATGAACCAAAGACCAGTGCCTTCAGCCCGAGCTGCCCTGACCTGGCAGCAGAGTTCCTGAGAGCTGGGCCCTGAGTTTCCCACCAAAAGCTGTCCTTTCCCAGCAAATGCTGCTCTGTCTCATCTCACCAGCTGCACTGCTTTGTAGTGACCTACAGACCATGTGGATAACTAGTGTTCCTTGGTGGCCTAAACAAGGGATTTTGAGTGACATTTTCAAAAGCACTGAAGTTACTGGAGAGCCCAAGGACTATGGTATTCCCACCACCCACATGCTGGTATTTTCTCTAGCCAGCTACACAAGGGTTGTGTCCATAAGCTTCCTTTAGGCAGCATATTTTACAGCAATGATGTAAGCTGGATGTAGCAACATCACCGGTGGAGAGTGTGCCAAAGTGAAGTAGTAGGGGTATTTCTCCTCAACCAACAGACAAAACCAGGTTAGGCATTGATGTTCCATTTGGAGAGAGGTTTTTAAAATCTTATCTGGGCTTATTTATTTCTAGAAAGAATACTAATAATTTTCTATGACCTGCAGAATAACTCCTTTATCAGCCAAGAACTGAAGGCTCAGATTTATCTCTCTGATGGCAATGGGAGGTTGTCATTGCAAGGACATTTCTCCCCTTGGTGGCACCAGCAAAGGCAGCTTCTGCTCCCATCCCTTCCTCTAGCCTTGTCCCACTGCTGCTCCAGCAGAGACCAGGGAAAAGTGCCATATTGCTGTGGGAGGTCTAATGGGGCAGGAAGCAGAATGCAAGAAGTTAGATCAGCTGGAAAGGAACAACGTGGACTGATGCAACCAGGGGGAAGTCTTCAGGATGGCCTGGCAGCTTTATTTGTCTCCCCAGCTCTAGAGCGAAGGTAAATTCAGAAGTCTTTCCTCTGTCATTTAGTGGCTCTGCACAGAGCACATGTTTGGAAGAGGCCAGTGAAATGGGAAAATAGCTTTCTTTGTGCCACTGAACACCCACATGGCTCTCGTGATGCCATTTTCCCAAATATCTCAGTATGGGCCTTCAATCAGTCATAGGACTTTCATGCTGTCTTTCAATAGGAGGAAAAGTGAGTCCATACCAAATGCCTCTTCAAAAATTCCACCCAAACCTCACAAGTGTAAAATACTCAGAATAATAAATGGTATAGAGTCTGTTGCAGTATCTCAGTCTAAACATGGTACAGTAAAGGGTTACCATGGACTTGCTGTCCTTACTCCCCCTGAGCAATGGGCAGGGAAGAGGTAGCACTGACAAAACAGGCAAAATCTCCCTGAGGAATGGCAGCTCTCCAGATGCTACCTTTTCTCACATGATTATTAGGCTCTGCCCTGGCTCCACTGCTGAGAAGTGCTCAGGACATGCTTCTGGCTCCCATGTGTTCAGGCTATGTCATAGGGGATAATACTGTCCATCTGAACTTTGTCAGATGGGGCTGGTCCAGGCCTTCTCCAGCAGCTGTGCAATGCACAGAAGATCTATAGTGAACCAATTACTCTGCAACCAATTACAACCACTAAACAAGCAAATGTGACCTATCAAGGTAAGATTAATGCATATTCCTTAGCTGAGTATTTGACAAAGGAAGGTAATCTATCATAGTAAAATATTCATCTTCCCCCCACACACAGTGTGGAATATATTTTTTTCTAGAACTTTGAGCCATGAGTTATTCAGGTTTGCAACTCATTAAGCACCCCCCAACCCCTTTCTTTGTAACAGACCATTTTTTGTGCTTTGAAGAGAAATGCAGAACCAAATACAGCAAATAAATAAATTTTTTTCTTGTGATGGCTCATCAAAATGATGCTGTTCAGTAAAAGAAAAGGATAAGTTTTGAATTCACATTTAACCTCTTGATGTTGGCAGCCTGAACCTTCTTCTGAGTCTTAGTGCATTCTAGCAGCAGGCCTTGAGCCTAGCAAGCCCCACAGCTTTAGTGTTGTAAAATCCTGACCTGAGTGCTGATTAGAAAGTGGCATTTGCACCTCAGCTGCTCAGAAGCCACAGCAACAGTCAAAAGTAAGGATGAAGTCCAGGTGGAAGTGTTTAGAAATTTCCCCCTTTTCGTGGCATTTTTTTTCAGGACCAGGGCAATGTCAGTATTTAGTTTCTGAAGGTCTTTTCTGCAGATCTGCTTTATCCCCACGTAAGGTGGGAAGGGAGTGGTACTGGTATTTGATTGCTTTGGGTTGTTGCTGTCAGAAAGCTGGTGGGTTTTGCTATTCCCTTGTGCCACCCTTGCACTTGGTGCTAGCACAGGCTGCCATGCTGCCCAGGGTTTGGGCAAATACCCTGAGCCAGCAGAGGGTAGGGCACAGGGCAGAGCAAAATGTATATTGCCTTTTTTTTTTGTATGTGTGTTCTCCTTATGGCCCATCTGTTTTACCTCTGTCTTCTTGATTTATAGATGAAAATCTTTGACAAAAACAAAGATGGACGACTGGACCTGAATGACCTGGCAAGGTAGGATTTAATAATGTTGGTAGTGTGCTTCAGCTCACAATAGTAGATGCATGCAAGGTGATGCTCACTCTCTAGGGACGTGCAGTTGAATTCTATCTCCTTTTGAATTAGATCTGCTCTGATCCCACCTCTCCAACACATGGTCCCCATTGCAAAAATCTGAGAATGTAGAGCCACGGATTGGAGCAATGCCAGGGTCTGTCTGTACAACATCAATGTGCTCTGGCGTAATCGGAGGTGCTTCCCAGGAGGTGGCAAATCAACCAGTGGCTCTGTTTCTCCAAAGGAAGGGTGACAGTCCTTTCAACAGGGTCATAGACATGCATTTATTTTTCATCATTATGTGCAGCAGGGATTGCAAAGAATTTTTACTACATTTTGAATAATGAAAGTGCCACCACAAAAGAGTTTGGCAGTGGCAGTAGGAAAGAATTTGGAAAGCCAAGGTGAGATGCTTGTGAATGAAGCTGGGATCTCAGTCATGGGCCTCTGTCTCTTTTCTGTCCTTGATACCTCAGAGGCTTTTAGATTATTTTCACTGCCTAGAGATGAGAGTATGCCTCTCTCTGGAAAACTATGTGCATTGATTAGATAGGACTTTAAATTTTCAGATACAGTCTTAAAAGGCCAGTTTAGAGGATGAGGGGACAGAGGTGCTGGTTTGCCACTGTTACTCTGTGCTTCGAATCCCGACAAATGCCATCACAAATAACTGCAGTGCATACAGCAGTTCCCTTTGACTGTGAAATATATGAGGAGAATCTGGGGCAGGATGGAGAATATCTAAAGGGGGTTGCTGTTTACAATTTTCTCTTAAATACTGTTCCTTTTTGGGAACCAGGCCATCTGAGGCTATTCTCCAGTCTGAAAACATTTCTCAGACTCCAAATCCCTCCATGTGCGGACACAGCTCAGCAATGCCCTGTGCCATGGGCTCTAAAAACCTCAGAGTTAACAGAGCAGTTGGAGAGAGAAAAGGGTTTATTAGTGCTTGACAGGCTTTAGGAGATGAAAAGAGAGGAATTCTGCCAGTCTTGGTGTATAGGCCAGTATTACTTTGTCCTTTACTTTTACAACCACCAAGTCCTCCCTCCAAGAGAGCGCCATAAATCACTTTCTTTAATGCAGCACAGCAATCCAGTTACAAGGAATGATTGTCTGTTAGCTCTTGCTTCAGAAGCTGACACTCTCTGTTGTGCAGGACCACCAGAAATGCTCTGGGAGAAGCAATGGTGCTAATAGGCATGTCTGTGGTGAACCAAAGGGCACCCTCTGTGCCCCATCTGACAGGGACGAAGGAGTGTGTTCCAACAACAGCCCACTGTAAATAACCCCACGGGCAATTTTCTCTTTTATAGGCCTTTAATCTAACATCCCTTTGCTTTGCAAACAAGGAGAGCTCAGAATAGTTCATGTGCAGATGATAAAGCGAAAAGATCATAATTAAAATCTCCCCATTCAGGATTCTGGCGCTCCAGGAAAATTTCCTTCTACAATTCAAGATGGATGTAAGTAGCACTAATTTTTGATACATTGATCCTGTCTCCAGCTAAGATGACCTGGGCTCAAACTTGAAATTTTTGCTTTAATTTTTCATTTGTTTGTCCTCTCTGTATGCAGGCTTGCAGCACAGAAGAAAGGAGGAGAGATTTTGAGAAGATCTTTGCACACTACGATGTTGTGAGTCCCATGAGTCAGTTCATTCCCTTGCGGTGTGTAAATTACAGAGGTAGCGTGTGCTGCTGAGGCTTCTTCCTCCGTCTGAATGCTGCTGGAGTCACTGAGGAGCAGCAGCTGTGCCCAAGCCCATGGCCCATGAGCCCAGATGCCAGACTGGGAGAGGTAAAGTAGGGACAGAGAGGAGCAATGCTCAGAGATCTTGTGTCAAGGACCCATTTTGGCTTTCTCCATTGCCATGGCCAGTGCTGCTGCATTAGCAGTTTTCCTGCAGGAGATGCAAGGGAAGAAGAGGAGGAGGTGGCTTTAGTGCTCACAGTCTCTGGCAGTTCAGGACCTGCATCACCACCACGTTGAAAAATAAACCCCCTTCCCATACCAAATCCATGGTTGTTTAGGGAGTCTAGGTCAGGACAGACAAAGCCATTTAACTGCCTGTTAGACATCAGCAATTCAGTGCTGATTCTGGCAGTCACACAACTCCCTCAGGATGGTGGGAGACATTGTTCCCATTTGGTGGGAAGAGAGGGTTTGGGAAAAACAGTGGGATCTTAGATATTAGATATCAGGAAGAAATTTTTTACTGTGAGGGTCTTGAAGCGCTGAAACAGGTTTGACCAGAGCAACTGTGGATTTCCCAACCCTGGAAGTGTTCAAGGCCAGGTTGGATGGGGCTTTGAGCAACCTGGGCTAGTGGAAGCTGTCCCTGGTCATGGTGGAATGGTTGGAATTTGATGATCTTTAATGTCCCTTCCAACCCAAACCATTTCATGATTCTGTGAACTTTATGCTAGAAAGCTTGGTGACCAGGTATTGGTACTCACCAGTAAACACTGTAGTGGTTTTGACTCACTGGGGAGTTTTGATGTTTATTCCTTCTTTCAGAGTAAAACAGGAGCGCTTGAAGGCCCAGAAGTGGATGGGTTTGTCAAAGACATGATGGAACTGGTCAAGGTATCTTCATGGCTCTGTTTGTTAATGCTCTGTTTCTTAAAGATCAGTGCTTTTGGAGAGGCTATGTACACAGATACAGTAGTAGGAACATAGAGACAAATTTTAGTTTTATCATCAGAAGAAGGCAATGTTACCATCTCAGTATGTATGCTGTAAAGCATTTCACTGTATCACAGAAATTCTGCCTCACAAATTAATACAGCTTCCCTCAGCAACTCTATTTTTAAAAGGTCCATTCTAGTTCATACTTTGAATTAGGCAGATGTTACAGCATGACATGATATGGATGGGTCATCACAATTTCTTTCTTCTGTTTTCCTTGTGGATGTGGTTCTCACCAGAATGACCTCATGGTTCATTAGTTCATCTCAGGGCTACAATTGAAAATTACTTGAGGTCTGTCTGCAATCAAGAATACAATACCTGGTGTGTGTCTTCAGCTCCTGATGGACAGAAGAGTCTGTCTTCATTGGATTATCTTGAGTTTCCAGATGCAGTCCAAGATAGAGCTTTTGACCCAAACAGAACCTGATCTTTAGCTTCCTCTGAGCCTTCTGAACTGTTGCATTTCCACACAGTGTGTGATATCGGTGCTGCCACATCCATGTAAGAGAGAGCAGAGAATGGCAGCTGTGTGCTGATGGCTGCATGTGTGTGTTCTGGCCATGCAGTGTGCAGGGAAGGGTGTGGGGACAGGCAGGAAACTCGATTTGTTCTCTGTGTGAGTGTGTGTAAAGGAGAAAAATTTGTACTTTGCCTAAGGGCCTTCGTCAGCATTGCCCTTGGACACCACAAGCTGTGCATGTGAATTTGATCCCCTCCTGAGAATGTGGGAAGCAGAGCAAGCAGTACAGCATTAGGAGCATACAGAGACTATGTAGCCTGTAAAATGTGTCTTCAACATGAACTTGATCCACAAATGGTATTTTTACATTGCTGACTAGCCTGTAAAATAGCAGTATGCTGACAGAAATGTCACATTAGTCCTTGCACAGCAGGTTTGAGAGAGGAAACCAAGTGAAAGCACAGGTCTGGTAGAGCAGGGATCCACACTACACAACTTTCTGAAGTTTTCTTTTATATGGATCAGGTACGGATGGCCTTGACTGAGCACAAAAGTCATGGTGTATTTCCATACAGTCACTTACAGTTCCATGCACCTTCTGCTTTTTCAGGGCATCGTTTCCCCATATTCTGTTTGCTTTCCCATGGCATGTGAGATGATGTGAGGCCTTTTGGTCACTCTTCCTTGGGTGGATTTCCCAGTTGCTACATGGTGGGCTGCTTTACAAGCTGGGGAAATCCAGAGCCATTTTCTCTCTCAGCATTCTTTTTCTCTTTGCCTGCAGCCCAGCATTAGTGGGGTGGACCTGGACAAGTTCCGCCAGATCCTGCTCAACCACTGCGATGTGAACAAGGATGGGAAAATTCAGAAATCTGAACTAGCTTTGTGTCTCGGGCTGAAAATTAACCCATAGCTGGGAGAGTGCTTGTGGTTGTATTTCCCTTGAAAGATTTGCCTGCTGTTCCTCCTAGAAGTGTGTTCTGTGCTGCTATGGGAGTGGTGGGGAGCTGGGGCACCATGCTGCCAGGCTGGAGAGTGGGATTTGCACGGCGGCCTCCTCACTCCACCAACTCCTTTGTGATGTTCGCTTGCTGCTGCCTCTTGTGGGTCCCCTTAGCAATGTCTGCCCAGCAGCAGATGAGCTGCTCAGAAGAGAGATTGATGTTATTCTGCCCTCATGAAACGCTGCCCTCCCATTCTTCTGGGATAGGAGCAAGCATCTCCTCAAAAACATCCCCTCAGTGCTCTCAGAGTGCAGCTACTAGATGTTTCTGATGGTCATTTTATATGTGTGAAGTCATTACTTTGGTGAGCATTGTGCCTTGTGCATTTAAAATATTGGATGGATGACAGTGTGCTTGTGCAGAAATAAAATGGCAATTACAGAAATTCAGTAACATCTAAGTTTATGTGTTATGTACAGAAAGCCATCTGCCATAGGCTGGCAGACTGTATGTAGTAGCCTTTTATGTAACAGGTATCAAATGGCAAGATGTTTTGTGATGCCTATCAGTTGTGGGGTTTAAATCTGCAATGAAACATGGTAGATCCTTCCCATGGGGAAACCACACACACCACGTGTGGTTTGTGTGTCAGCCTCACACATGTCACCCTCAGGATGAAGCCACAGAGTAACATCACTTCTGGTGGACACTTCTCTTCTGACCCAAACTGAAATAACCTACAAGGTTTCAATAAACTGGAAAACTGAAAGGACAGAAACCTGATGAGAGCAAAGCTCCTACACATGCTTGTTTGTTTTTTTTTTTCAAATCTGTTAGAGTTGGTAGATACTTGATTGAACTTAAAGCTTCCTATCACTCCTGGACCATGAGTGTAGTCCCAGAGCCCAATGGCAACAGCATCATTTGTGCCATATATTTCCCTATTCCAAAGGCTTTGACTGAATATTCAGAAAGTGTCATTCCTACACTATCATGCCCAAGTAATTCTTTCTTCATTTCCCAAGAGAAAATTGTGGAGGAGGGGTTGTTGGCAAAAATTCCTCACATTTCACAATTTCTGTCTCCTACATATGGCAGACCCACGCTTGACTGTACTAGGGCCTTTCTGGTCGTGTTTTCTGCATCAGGAAGCACAATGAAACATTCCCATTATACTCAGTTTTGTAAAAATTAATCAGAAATTGCCTTCAGTCAACATGAATAAACATGTAAACACGGATTACATAAAGCTCTTAGGAACATACTCAACTTATGCTCATTTTCTATTTTCATTGATGATAATCTCACAGACCAAACAAGTGTTAAGTGCTTGTTTAACCCCAGCACAGAGCTAGGGCTTTAAGTTCTGAAACTGCTTTTTATCACCCTGGCAGCAACACAAATCACAACCACAATAACAGAGCTTTACAATGGTTCAAATAAACCATAAACAAAGAATCAGGCCTTGGCATTAACTCCTCAAGCCAGCAGGGTTGCAGTTTTACTCATGGATGCTCACACCCCTCTAAGGGAAGAGCTGTGGTCAGGAGTGCAGGACCACCAGCAGAGAAATCCCCCACACTGCTGTTTATCAGGCATGCTTTATCACTGTCTTTGAACAACTTGTAAGAAATCTAGCCGAGTAAAGCAACTATTGCTTTATTGTACCTCAAATAGGATGCAGGATGTGACTGATCAGCATAAAGAGTTATGCCTTTCAGTATATTCTTCTGTTTCTCTCCCTTCAGTCTATATCATTCTAATTGTTATTCTTATTTTCTTAAACTACAGTTTTTATTCCTTTGGACATGGGAGATATTTACGTACCATCCCCTTTGATATATTTCCACATATAGATGTAGGATCTTTTTGCTCTTTGTATTTCCCAGTGATGGCAGATCTATTTTCTGTTTCCTCTCTGTTTAATCCTACTCATATGAGTAGAACTGTTTCTTACTTATTGAAGTATAAATTGAAGCATGTCCTGTGCTGCCTCACCAAAACTACAGCAACTCTTAACCTAAAGGGAAAATTTATTTTTAAAGACTTGATACAACCACAGGTCTCATTTCAAGAATTATAAAACACTTCCTCTTTATTAAACCCCTATGCTTTTCACATCCTCTACAGCCAGTAGTTTTTATTCAACAGACACTGACCAGTAATGAATTTGAGATGTCAGTGTCACAATGTATTTTGCTTCTTCTGTACAAGTCTGGAATTTGTTTTTTTAAACACTGATTTTGACACAGGCTTCACACAACTAGTTTTACTAGTTTTTAATAAGTGAGTGTGTAGGCTCCAGTAAGTGAGTTTAAAGTAGCATTTTACAAAACATTAGCAAGAAGTAATTTGTAATCATAGATTAAAAGGTTATATATAGAACTCAGAGAATGAGGTTTTATGATTTTTTTTTTAGTTAGTTTTCCATTCCCACAAGAGTTTGGTTTTTTTTTGTGTCCTGGCCAGAGACCAGAGAGCAGGAAGACACACATGCTGTCTTGTTTGCAAGGACCATAAGGGAGCGCCGTATCCCAGTGGGACTACAGCCTCGGTGAGCTGCAGATCCCCTCTGAGCAAAACAGAATGTGAGGTGCAATGGGATTTGAGCCCACATTACAAAGGTCAGCGAGGCAATCACTAGTGAGGCATCGTTTTATAAACCTGTAGCCTCTGAAAGTCAACACTAAGGCAGGACACAAGCATTTTGAGACTTCTTGCAGAGAAGACCTGTTCCTTGCAAAGCTTTTTTTTGTTTTGTTTTTTTAAATTATTATTTTCACTTCAATAATAAATTATCTACCAGGTCCTTTGGTCTCAGGCTCTGGTAATATCAACCTTTTAGGTTCCTGTAGATATAAAGCTGGGCAATGCATCTGATAAAGTTTTCTGATAAAGATAGCATCTGATAGCTGTTTTCCATTTTGCAAATTTGAAGGGTACTTCTATGTACTTCTATGTGCAACACAATATAATATTTCACATTTAAAGGGTTACACAAAAAATACTTATTTTGCATTAGATATATGAAAACAGCAACAATTTCTGTGGTTATCACTCACTTTTTAGGAGGCTACATCATGGTAACAGTATTTGAAAGCAGAAAATGCATTTGCAAATATAGTTTTCCCTTGGTATTTTCATGTTTTTCTTTAGAAAAGTGAGGCTAAGGGGTTCACAGTTTTCTCTCTCTTCATGGTATGCAAACCTACTAAAATAAACTTTTAACTGACTCATCCTATTTCATAGGTGTATTTCCAAAGCATTTTTAGGAGCCACAGGTGTAGTGGTCAATATGCACAGTTCTCCCAAATGTGCATTTTTTTGGTTGGGTTTCTTCCTTTACTTGTTTAACTGGTGAACTGCTGGATCTGGAAATCAATGTGTGAATTTCCTCAGAACAAAGATGTTCCTTTTCTTCCCTTTTCACTGTGAGTTGTATGAGATCATGCCCTGCACTCCTGTCATGCTCCCTGCTTGTCTTGGCACTTCTCATTTTTGGTACTTGACATAACTTTTATCTGAATGACTTGACACGACACCTTCGTTCAGGAGAAGCTGGCTCTGACAGCTTCCATTGACTATGTAGAACTGATACCCATGAAAAATTAACATTTATAGACTTTTAAAGTCCAATCCACCCACCCCTTGTTTAACTTCATTGGTTCTACTGGAAATGAAGGTCTCTTTTCTTCCATCATTTTGAAGCTCAACACACTCTTTTCTTGTCCCAAACCATTGTCACAGGGACCTGCCACTGGAGGCCCCCATTTTCCTGAGTCAGCCTCACAACCCCAAATGGTTCATGTGCCAGTTGTGCCTTGGTCTGTGCAATTTTTCCCCAAGAAAATGAACCCACAAATACATGCCCACCTCGTTCCCCAGTCTGAACACACTCCAGCAATCTCACATCACTGACACACAAATTGGAAACAAATGAGATGTATAGGAATTGTAGCATTTAAATTTCATCAGTGCTTTATTTTCAGATTATCAAAAAATAATTATCTCTCTTTGTTCTCACAATTTTTCTTTAAATAACAGGTGTGAAGCTGCCTGCACATCTTACAAAAACTGCTCTTTTTTCCAACTGAAAGCTTAGAATTGAGCATCAGTCCAAAAGAGGGGTTCAGAGCAAAGGAAACCAGCACAGTATTTTGATTAATCTCCTTTTCTGTTTGTCTGGTAAGAGAATAGTGTTAATATTAATGAAAACAATTGTGACTAATGCAGTCAGGAAGACTATCAGAGAATCTTCCGCCACGTTATAATAGGAACCCATCACTAGAAACACCTTAATTACAGCTATTATCTCTTGAAATGTCTGAGTAACTCTTAACGTTAATCTGATCTGAAATAGAAAGTTTCCATTATGTAGTGAGATGTTAAACAGGGCTTTGCTGTGTAATTACATGGGGTAAAGTAACTATGAAAGTTGATTTTGTATGAAGGCTACACTGACAGCTAATGAAAAGATCTCATTTTCTGGCACCTGCGTTTTCAGTATTTCCATGGAGAGTTGAGTCTCATTTTAAGTAACATTTTCACATGGGAAAAGGGGGAGTAAAGTATGCAGTTATGACCACTATGACAGAAAATATGGGAACCGTTTTTAGTGCCAAGAGATATCTACAGGGAGCTCCAACTGGGTCCCAGAGGTAAAAACATTTCCCTGCCCTCTCTTTCATAGCTTGAAATCACTGATTTTCACAAACTTGTTCCATGGTAAAGCATCCTACTTGCTGCCTGCCATATGCTTAGCCTTTACGCTGGCTTCAGGCACTTCAATTTATTCCTTCAAAGTTGTTCTCATCCATAAAAATACACCCTGCAGTTGTGCTGGACACCTTACATAGATGATGACAGAACCAGAGTGGATGTCTCTGGCCAGAAAAATGTTCAGCACAATAGCACACAGAGTGTGGACAAACAATCAGTCTGCATCTCTGACATCATCTGGTGTCTCTTTAGATGAGCTGTTTCAGGAAAAAATTAATTTGAGTGGATTTTAGGGAGGCACCACAGCCCATGAGAGATAATATCATTAGGCAACATGTCTGGAGAATGAGTGTCTGCACCAGGCTCAGAGAAACCTGGTTTGGGGTTGCTGCTCTCCCCAGCATCGTGGCTGTGAATCTGAAATGTTTTCAACCTGCTCAGTCTTACCAGGGGAGGGCTTCTGTTGTGGATGATAACCACATATTTCAAAGGAGTCATTTTGGTTTGGAAGTGTACTTTCAAGGGATATATTCACGATAACAGCCATCATGTTCCAGCCAAAGGAGAGCTGAAGGTTCCAGTGCCCACATGCAGTGTGAGGGACTGCATGGGTTGTGCTTTACTCTGAGCCTGGTCACCCCTTTGAGGTCCTCCTGCACTGTACCCTGGATTCAAAACCCATGGAAGGATCTCCAGAGGAAATACAGGGAATTTAAGCCCTAAATTAATTTTCAATCCAGCTGCATCCCTGCACAGTAATTTTTGTTCCAGCTCTTCCATGGTTCTGTTTTGTAATCAACACTAGAATGTAGAGAGAGAAAAAGGTCACTGCTGACATGGTGTGAAGAAATCACCCTTCCTGCATCTCTCTGTGAGGTGGGAGACGGGCTTTAATGACAGAAGCTGCATGGGGCAGCCAAAAGCTGAGTCATCTTCCCCCAGCTGCTGCCAGCCTGCAGAGCCCCCTTAGCTCCAATGGAGTAAGACCAGCTCAGGGTGGCAGGAGAAATGGCTGTGGCTCTGTTTCCAGACATAGCCTAAAGCTTTTAAAGATGAAGCTAACTTAAATAGTGACAGTGGTATGAAGTGGCAGCGTGAAGGCTTGCTCAGGCTGACACCTCAGTGAAATACCTCTCGCTCTGCAAGAGGATGTTCTCTGCTTGACAGAGGGATACAAACAGATCTATCTGCAAACAGATAGAGGGCTCTTACAGAGTTGTCAAGGGGCTTCTGGCAGCTGGTAGAGCTAAGGAGAACACGTTGTCAGTTTTTGATTCCCTGCCAAGTCTCATGTAAAATATTACTCCCAATGCCTCATAGAGAGGAGGATAGAGATGCGCTCAGCAGTCTTGTTTAGGTGGCTGTTTGAATGGATTGCTGTCATCTGTCACTTTGGCCAATATGTCTCTTTACTTTGATAGTGAGACCAAGTGTCTTGGTTTGGAAAGACAGTAGT
>VXBC01006987.1:1053138-1100348 GCA_013399945.1 Ploceus nigricollis | reverse complement strand
ACCAAGAAGTTTTCATTTCTTATTGATAGTATGTAGGAAAGGTGTTCATTTGTCCAGCATATTAAAATTAGGAGCTAGGAGACTGCTGGGGTGTTCTGTCCAGGGTCAAGGAGAAGCCTGAATGTATTTTGTTTTAGATGAGGATCCAGGTGGCAGCTAGGTGGCAGAGCTTGGAGAAATGTAGAATCTCTGGTTTTCAGATGAGCCTCAATTTAGCTGAGAGACAGAGCAAGGGCAGCCGGTTGCTGCAGATTAGGGGAAGATCAGTGCCTTTTCAGACACACTGACCAGATCATTGGGAAACCCACAAACCCACAAAGCACATGAAATTCAGGCCAACCCATTCTTTTTTCAGCTCCTCCTGCAAGCAAAGAAAACACACGCGATGGCTCAGATGATATGCAGAGCTTGCCAAGGTGCCACAATAACTTGATTTTTTGCCTAAGACCTAATTAATGAGATCATCGATGGCAACTGTTTCTGTCGTGCTGATAAGAAAATGTGCATAGGAGCATAGACATGAGTCTGGGACACTTTCTAGTCACTAAACTGAGAGTCATCTGCTTGGGTTTAGGCTGTGTAGGAGATACTAAACAAATTAATAGATACTTCCTATCTATACTTTTATCATAAGGCATGAAATGTATAGGTGGCATATTACAAGGACCTTAAATGATTGATACAATGACAAGATGGCATTTAGAGACTCATTCTAGAATTTCTTTAACCACCTCTGTGTAATGCATCTCTGTCTTTACAGTAAGGATTTATTTTCATGTCTAAACAATAGAAAATTCTATGGGCTTGCCATTAATGGTGTTCAGAAAGCTGTGTTGTAGTTTTTAAGATCTAGAAATTGCCTATGTTAAGAGGGTCTTGTCGGTGTTATTTTTAGGTTCCAATAAATTATCATGCATGTTCTGCCTTCTGACTTTCTGACTATGAAATTTAGCTTATGTTTGCCCTGGCCACCACTTCCACTCTCTAGCTGACAGGATCCTGAAGTGCTACTGCCAACACCGGGCATGCAGTGCTTATGAATCAGGCCACACCAGACTGAGTAGCTGGCTTTAAAACTGTAAAATCTCTAGTTTTTCCTTCCCTTATTGCCCCCCCGCCCCGCATCTTTGCCTTGTTTTTCCTTTTTAAAGGAACCTGTGGGACTCCTTCTATCCTGTCTTCTGTTTCTGAATCCTCTTGGCTGCCACATCCACAAGCTTTGCTTTTCCTTGAGTCACTGCTCTGGGAGACAGAGAAATCCAGTCAGGTAGGAGGAAAGAAGAAAAGAAAGGTGAGAGTATGCCAGTTCAAGGCAGGGGGATATGCCATACCTTCACCAAACATGCATCCTTGCCTGAATTTACACCTTTAGGCACCTCTGTCAAGAAGTGCAGTTCTTCCCCTGTACTGAGGAGACGTCTCAGAGCTGCTGGGGTGTTGGTTAAAATCTCGCCAGGCTGCCATCAGAGCTCAAGCTCAATGAAGCAGGGAGCTGTACGGCTTCTCAGTCCAACGGAGAATGGCATGAGGGATGGCATCAAGCACAGTCCTGACAGATGCCTGAGACTTTCCCCTCAATTTCTTTCCACTGCCTTTGAGGTTGCTGATGCTGGGGATGTCCTCTTTTTCAACCTTGAGTGGAAAAGTGTATTTTGTTGGCCACAATCCTAGTTTTTAAAAGTCCTCCTGATCCTCTGGGCCTTTGGAAGCAGGAGTGGATGTTGCTTAGACTCAGTCATGGGGAACCACATTGCTGAGGCTGCTCCTGACCACGAGATCCCCAAAAGCTATGTGTGAGGACCTGCAGCATACAAGCTGAGGAAATTCTGTGCACCTTTAGCATTTCAAAGCAATTCTGCTCAGGTGGAGGGTATTTGGAAAGGAAAATGCAAAATGCCTCATCCCAAAGTACAGAGTCCCCAAGGGCTGCCTGGAAAGATGTTATGGTCCCATGTGGAGCAGGTAGCTGAGGAGCCAAAAGTCCCTGTCACACAGGCATCTGTCACACAGCTTTTCCCTAATACATTTCCTTATATCCAGTACCTTACAGAGGAGCACCAGTAGTACACAACTGATGGCCCAACACCAAAACCCTTCAAAGGAAGGAGACAGCTCACATAAGTGGGATATTTGTCCTTTCTTGAACTTCAAGCTTTTCTCTGCAATTCCTTTTTTTTTTTCCAATAAAAAGGCAGCAAAAAATTCATTCACAACAAATCTATTTGTTGATGCCAATTTTTGCCATTTCACTACAGTATAATCTAGGCTGGAAAAGACTTTTCAGATCATCAAGTCCAACTGCAGCTTTTAATCAAAAAAACCCCATTACAGTTCAGCTCTAATGCCACAGCAAACACACAGAAACATGTATCACTTTGGCAGAGGACAATATCAGTAATTTTCCCAAAGTGATAAATTTGGGAAGGAAGCAGAAACTGAGACAAAATCTCATAACTTTGTGGAGAAGTTTTAGTGACAATAGGCAACACTGAGGCAATGCTCTTGTATGTAGCCCCTCTCCCTGGATCTTACTGTGTTGGAAGGACATCCCTTGGTCAGGAGCACCTGGCAGGGCTGGCAACCCTTAAAGTGTTTGCAGAGGTTTAGAGCTCCTCTGCTTTTGCAACTTTTTATCACTTTACTTGTCCTGTACCTGTGCCTGGCAGTGCCTCCAGGTGCTGCTCAGCTGTTGCTCTTCCTGCCCCAGCTACACGATGTCTTTCTTTAGCTTTGCAAATAGGCTTTCCTTGTTTTTCTGATCTCTTCCTGCTCTGCTTAAGGAGTCTTAAATCACTGTGTGGCAACTGCGTCTCAATTTGGGGATTTGGGGTTCAGACATGGGTTACGTGTGATAACAGCTCTTCATGCCAGCCACAGCAGGCTGACAGCAGCATTGCAGGAAATACAGGTTATTTCAGGAAACACCTTGGGAAAAGGACATCTTGCTTTTTCTGGACATACTGGGTCTGTCCAGGCTGCTTCTCAAGGTAGGATGTGCTGTAGGAAGCAGCTCCATAGGAAATGGTGCAGATGGTCCCTGCCAGGCAAGCAGCCACCAAGCAGGGACTCTTCCTAGATGTCACATAAATATCTCAGGTTCACTAATGGCCAACAGTGTCATCGAGCTGGCTGATTGATCAACACCAACATTTACCCTTTAGGTACCATACTTGAACATTTCCCAGGTCAAATCCTGTCCTCATGTCAACACATCCAAGCCCATCAGTGTTAACTAAGAAGAAATTCAGCCTCAAGTCAGTAAGGGACACCACAATTGCAATAGCCTGGACTGTGAACTCCCCTCCTGAGCCATTTAAAACCACCCAGCAGCATGGGAGTTACACAGGGGTCCCCACAGGGCAGAGAAGCACTGAGGAGAGATAAGTTCCCTTCCTGTTAACTTGGTGGGCACTGCTTTTCCTCAGCAGCAATGAACGGTTAAACAAAAACACAGGTCCCCAAAACCATGTTGTGTGTGGGTAGAAATGGATCTGAAAATGCTGATGGATTAGTCAGTGACAAAGATGTTTCTTACCTTAGTGGAAGAATAACAAAAAGAAGTAGCTTGTGTTAGCATCCTCTGTGTGTTATTTTCTGCTGCATAATAATGTATTAGTAAGTTAAAATGTAGTATATATCTGTACATCATCTCCTTCAGGAGGTTGTCTGGTTTTCCTTGTTTTAAAGATTATTTCAGTAAGGATCAATTTCCTTCCACAATGTTAGTTTCTTTTGAGTTTCAGTAGGGAAGGAGTCACACAGTAGCTGCCAGCTCCAAATTTCGGCAGGCTCCTCCATCTCTGATTTGAACCATCAGCACAGCTAACTTGGTTTTCACAGAAAAATAATAGAAAACTCAGCTGATTTTAACATGCATAGATAGGCTTCTGAACCACCCAGACATAAAAGACTTCTCACAAATAATTGGTGGTGAATAATTGATGCAATTAAAACATCCACTTTTCCTATCCATGTGAGCAGATCATTCATTTCTGATTGCTTCAGCACTTTCTGGGGGATCTTTGATCAACTCTGTAAAGCACACTGTACATTTCCATTTTCTGCTTCAGATAAGTTTTATCACTGGGCCAAGGGCTTAAGGAATTAATTTAGCCCATGAGTCTGTCAGGCTTAGATTTCAGTGTAAGAAGAAATGGAAATCTCTGAAATGTCAAAGTCTTCCCTTTAATGGCCATGTAAGTCTGCCGTAGGTGCTCTGCTTTGAAAAATGAATGCATACAAAATGCAGCACTTGGGTGCAGAGATAACAAAGCCACTGGGACAAATGCATCAGATATTTGTTCTTGTTTATTTAACAGTGCTATTAGATACTTTTAGGCCTCACCACTAAATAAGCAGGCATGTGTCCACTTGTTTCTGTGAGTCTTGTGGCAGTAAAGGGAGTTCTTTGAAAGAGCAGGAAATAAGTGTTTCATTAATTTAAATTGCTGCACATTCCACTTGAGAGTTTTATTAATGATACTCAGTGCATCCAGGTCTCAGTTCTTCTAACATTCCTGGAAATTGCAATACTACATCCATATAAACTCATCACAATGCAGAACAACAGCTTTGAAAAATCTAACTGGTTTCAAAAAATCATCTTAGTCTCCATTTTTTTTATTCTCAGTGTAATTTTCCAGTTGGAACTATTTCACAGTCTTAAAATTCACTTACCACAAACCAATGTGAAAGGCAGACTTCAGTAGTCTCAGACATACAAAGAAGGAAAGAACAGAGATCAGTGGTCCATGATCATTCAGCCAGTACTTCTGGGTTTCACATCTCTACAGAAAGTTTTGCATGGGCTAATATTAAGACAAATTACAGCTACGGTTGGGCTTTTTTAATTTTATGTCAGAGCTGTTTTCTTGTCAGCACAGAATCTATAGGTATTTTTTGCTGTACATTAAGCAACATGACTGGTGTCCATTTTGCACAGTTCATCCTCTCCCTGCTCCTTTCCAAAGGAAGCAACTATGTGTGTAGCATTACAGTGTGGTAGGATTTTGTAATTGAAGTAAAGGACTGCAAGGAAAAGTATCCCCAGTTCACAGGTTATATCAGTCCTGTGGATATCTGCAACAGATGAGAGCTAATTAAAATTAACATTAAATGGAATTAACTTTAAATGAACTGCATTATATTTGAAAATCCACTTGAATTAAATTACTCTTCTTTCCTTCCCTTTATTTTTTTCTATTACCAATATTGCCATTTAAAGGTCATGCTATTTTCTGAAGCCTTTTCATGAGGTTTGTTGTTTTGCTGGTGCTTCTCAAATCCCACAGTCCAGATGTGCAGCAGTCTGTGCTTGTGTGGTTGAGCCCCCTTGCCCACAGACATGACTCCTCGTGCAAACAAGCATTTGAAACTACAAATTAGAACATTAGATTCAATTGCCTCATGGCATTCAAGGAAATGGCCATTTCATGCACAAATTAGAGGTTTTGCCAGAATGAACACACAGAGCAACACGGAAGAAGATGGGCTGAAAATGCCACTTGCAGAACCCATGCGCACAGCACCCAGGCTGGCATGTACAAACTCTTGGACATTTTCTATTTATTGCTGTACCTGCAGTGGGCTGCACAGGCATCCCTTTATGATGTCCAGTTAGGGTTAAATGCAGTATGTTTAACTGCAGTCAGACTTCCAGCCTGTGGGGCTCATGGAGCTTTCCATAACTTTCCAAGGATTTTTTTTTCTGGGTTTTTCTTTGAATAAAGAAAAGCAGAGTTTTTGAGGTATCAGTCAGAGTGCAGCTTTTTCAAGGAAGTGTATGGCCCATAACATCTTCTAAGTATTAGCTTAAGCTTCTCTTGACCTTTATTTCAGAGGCACTGTGCACTTTTTTGCTAACACCAGCCTAGGAAGGTTTCAGTTCAGGGGTGATGTCTGTATGATTTTGACTACAGTATCAGTTGACACTTGTACCTCCAGCCCATGGCACTTGGCTGAATATCTCCCAGCCAGACCCGGAGTCAGCACAAAGCTGGAATCCAGCAGGGCCCAGTCAGGCTCTTCCCTCATGTCAGTCTAATCTGCCAGTCTCCCACCAGGGAGGGAATCTCTGTATTCCATCTTCAGCCTAATTTCTGAGGACACAGGGAGTCCCTTCTCATCCCCGCCTTCTTTTTGTGTACTTCTCTCCTGTAAGGATAGGCACCTTGTTTCCTATTTGTAAATGATGCTGAAGGATAACACAGCTGTGTTTCTGGCAGTTTTGCTTAGCAGCCATAACAAGGGTCTGTTTTATTCATGATGGGAGAAAAAGGAGCAGTGAAAGCCAGGAGATGAGTTTACGTGACTACAGCAGGTGAAGAACTGGGTCTTGATCAGGAGGCTTTCATTGCTCCTGTCCCACCTTGCATGAACGCTGGGAGCCAGTGTTAAACCAACAGAGAGCGTGAGACAAATTATCAAGGCTTACTGTTTTAACCTGCTTATCCTGCTCCCCACAAACAAGCTCTTGCCCAGAGTGCTCCCAAACAGCACTTGCCTGACAGGGAAGGGAGATGCATGAGCACCCAGAGGGGTTGTGGGTGATGGGGAGCCCAGAAGCAGCCTTAGTGCTGCATCCTCAGCTCAGAGGCTGCTCAGCAACTTTTTGGCACAAGTTAAAAATCTTTTATCAGGCTGGCCAGAGATCATAGCTCAGTGGCACAAGCCTTAAGCTCTTTTCTGGGCTGGGGCTGGAATGTTCACTCAATGCTACAAATGCCTCATGAATACCTTCCAGTCACACATAACTGATCTAACTCGGAGTAAATATTTTACAGAAGACACCTAAGCTTCACTGTAGATGAACTCCTAATTTGTAGCCTAGGAGCAAATGTGGAAAAGTCAAGATGTGCTTTACTCCAACTGTCGTGTCAAAATCAATCATGCACTCCAGAATTTTTCATGGTTTCTTATCTCTCTTATTTAGCCTGTTTTGCTTAAACAAATTAATATTTCTGCTCACATTGGTCTGAGGACAGAGCCACAACCTGCAGGTTTGCCAGCCTTGCCTGGCTCAGGAAGACTTTCCAGCAGGTACAGTTTGGGCTGAGAGCACCTTGCCTCTGACTTAAGCCCCGTGTACCAAGGAGAAATTAGTACTGGTAACAGCTTTGGTGAGCAACAGGGCTTCACAGACAGCAATCCAAAATGCAGTTGTAACTTGAATTAGACAATCCTAAATTTCTGAGGGCAAAATGTATCAGTCACACAAAGTTACACATAGTGGCCATGTATATGCAAACATATTAACAAACATGGACAGATTAAATGCCAGAATTCCCGTATAGGAACTAAACATGTGCATATTGATTTTATTTGGAGGCTGCGTGTACTTTTCAATCAAACAAAAAACAACAGGGATGTCTTATTAGGAAAACCATGATGGAAGCATGCATGGGATGCCAGAGACAGTAAAATTACCCTCTAAGCAATTCAAGTCTTCTGGAGGTTTGCTTTACACTGTAATTTAACATTTCTGGTGTAAGCATCTCAGTCAGACTG
Source organism: Ploceus nigricollis (assembly GCA_013399945.1). Lineage (NCBI taxonomy): Eukaryota > Metazoa > Chordata > Aves > Passeriformes > Ploceidae > Ploceus > Ploceus nigricollis. The sequence continues at coordinate 1,092,842 of VXBC01006987.1, read as the reverse complement.
ACATTTAATTTCAATGGTTTGGAACTGTAGAGCTACTGCAAAGCTGGGAATAGCTGGCTGCCACTGAGTCTGGTCCAGCCTGCTCCAGCAGCCAATTTCTGCTGTTGGCAGGGAAAGAAGGCTTTGACATAGCTTCTCCCCAGCTGCAGGACTAGCCAGCATGCGTCCGCCAGCCATATGGCCATGGAGCTCCACAGGGCTGCTAGGCAGAGTGCCTGAGTAAACAGAGTGCCTGGCATTAACAGCACCTTTTGGACCAACCAATTGTTAAGGTTATCCTACATAATGATTAGTGCACAGGTGGTAATTATTAGTAACAAGCAATTATTAAATGACACTTGAAAACCTTGTTGTGCCAGCTTCTGAATAAATACATCTGAGGAAAAATGTCCCTGCCCTGAGTTCTTAAAGCCTTGTTTGGTGACAGTTCCCAGGGTGTGGCCATAAGAAAAAAACAAATCACAAAATATGTTTTGAGCTTTATGGTTATGGGGAAGTTCTGTACTAAGCACTTGCAAATACTATGTGCCACTCAGGCATTGGGTATTGTGACTCATAAAGGTGACCTGGTAGAGGAGAAGTTTGCAAAAAGCCTTGCAAAAAAATTTCGAGACAGCATTCCACATTATGACATAGAGCCATAGACTCTTTTAGGTTTGAAAAGACCTTTAAGATCATTGAGTTCAACCATTAACCCAGCACTGCCAAATCCACCACTAAATCATGTCCTTAAGTGCCACACCTACACATTTTTTAAATACCTCCAGGGATGGTAACTCCACCACTTCCCTGGACAGCCTGTTCAAATGGCTGACCATCCTTCCAGTGAAGAAATCTTTCCTGATATCTAATCTAAAGTTCCCCTGGTTCAACTTGAGGCCATTTCCTCTCATCCTGGCACTTTTTACCTGGGATAAGAGATCAACCCCCACCTTCTGCAACTTCCCTTCAGGTAGTTGCAGAAAGCAAAAAAGGACTGCTCCTGAGCCTCTTTTTCTCCAGGATAAACACCCCCAGCTCTCTTAGCTCTTCCTCAGAAGATTTGTGATCCAGACCCTTCAGCAGCTCTGTTGCAATTCTCTGGACACACTCCAGCACCTCAATGTCCTTTTTGTTGTTAGGGGCCAAAAACTGAACACCAGATTTGAGGTGAGTCTGCACCAGTGCTGAGTACAGAGGGGTGATCCCTCCTCTGGTCCTGCTGACCTCACTCTTGCTGATACAGGCCAGGATGCCATTGGCCTTCTTGGCCACCTGGGCACATGATGCTTCTTGTTCAGCTGCTGTGGACCAGCATCCCCAGATCCTTTTATACCAGGAACTTTCCAGCCACTCTGCCCCCAGCCTGTAGTGCTGCCTGGGGTTGTTGTGACCCAAGAGCAGGACCTGGCAAACAGTGTCACACATTTGGCCTCAGCCAATTTATCCAGCTTGTCCAGATCCCTCTGGAGAGCCTTCCTGCCCTGCAGCAGATCAGCACTCCCACACAACTTGGTGTCATCTGCAAAATGACTGAGAGCGTGCTTGATCTCCTTGTCAGGTTATCAATAAAGATGTTATACAGGACTGGCCCCAATGCAGAGCCCTAGAGGATACCCCTTGTGACTGACCACAAACTGTATTTACCTCCAGAGGTACTTAATTCCTCCTTTACCTCAGTGTTTAATAGTAAGACCAGTTTTCCTAGGGGTACACAGCCCCCTGAGCTGGAAGACAAAGATGGGGAGCAGAATGAAGCACCTACAATCCAAACATAAATGCTCTACACCACTGAGATATACACAAGTCCTGCACTAGTGTTACAACAACCCCATGCAGTGCTATAGACTTGGGAAAGAGTGGCTGGAAAGCTGCCTGGAGAGGGATAAGCACATCCAGCATTTTGGAAGAAAGTGTGCAAAGCATTAAATAGCTGCAAAATATAGCAAGACTAAGTGATGACATATAGATGAAAAGCATCCTTTCACTGCCTTTAGCCTGATTGGAATTGTTTCTGTGCTGTTGCAGGATGGATTAAAGGCAGGATTTGGATAACACAGCATCATGGTCCCAGGGGACTAGTTATTCAAATTTATCTTCATACAATCATTGCAGTGTACAAGGTAAAATAGGAAAAGGATTTTAATCTGTTTCTGTCTAGATATGTTTTCTCATCACAGAAAGCACCACTAAAATCTTTAAGTAAAGAACGTATCCTACCACCACTGGGATAGACAGCAGCTCATTTTGGGGCTGGAGTGGTCCTCACTCAGGTTGCTGTACTGCTGGCCACTTGCAGAGTGGGTAACCCTTTCCTTTTAGCATCAGGATCTCTTTCTCTTCTGAGTCCTTCATTTCAAGTAAAGATCATAAAAAGGCGAATCCTCCTGAGATGTGTGTTTGTTGGGCAGTTGTGAAAACCCACCTGAGCAGAAGCAAACTGGACAAACGGGGTCCCAGCAGGTCCCAGTACCCTCTGCCCTGAAGAAACACTCATGTCAGGCTTGCTCCCTTAAAGCTTTCCGTTACCTTATGAAATCTACTATCCGACTTTGCCTGGGATCATTTGTTCCTTTAACATCAACATCCTTATTTTCAAAGTAATGACATTTAAAAGGTATTGCCACAGGGAGGCCAAATTAGATCTGGGTCGCTGCCGTGCCCAGCACTATGCATGCACAGAAATAGATGTGTGCCTGGGAGGACCCTTTTTCTCTTAACCTCTTCCTAGCAGACCTTCAGACACTTTGTTGAAGCCTGATGATGACTGTGGTAGGTACTGTCAGCGTCTGGCTGACCACAGGGTGGGGAAAATTACATGCTGCTGTAAGGAGGTAGAAACTCCCTTCAGTCACGTATGGTTCATCACTTTAAAAATTCAACCTTAGCCTGACCAGAGCTAGTACCAGGAAGGCCGAATAAACCTGTTTTAAGGGCACAACTAAAGCAGTGCAGACAGCCCTGTCTGCTGGGGAGAGAAGATGGACCCAGAGTGATGTGCTTAAGCTGTGTAAGCTCCGTGCAACAGCATCAGCCACAGCACCAGAAATTTCATCTGTTATGATGCAACTGCTCTTCGTAAAATATCAAGTGGAAATTCATTAGGCCGGAGGAAGTGTTCTCTGTCCCTCTATGCACAGAGCATTCTTGTCCTCTGAGCAAATGCCTTTTTATACTCCTGATCTTCTTCATGCTACCAAACATTTTAATGCACTGAGGTCCTTTCCCACAGTATTATGGAAGACTGTTATTCCTGAGTTAGTAAGAGAAATTCTCAAGGACATAGGTAGGCCTAATTTCTAGATCATCCATGGACTAGTCTATTGTCTGTTACTGGTGAGATAGAGAGGCAAGTTGACCTGCTTCCTTCAGTTTGCACTGTGAAGATCTTCCTCTAATATAAAGACATACCCAGTGCAGAATACAAAAATCAAAATATCAAATCTCTTCCACTTTATCTGGGCTCTCTCTGTGATAAGAGGTTTCCAAAAGCCAGGAATTCACCACCAAGAAAACACCATAGGAGTTTTAATACCTACCCTTTGACTGCTATTAATCATTATGGGGTAATAGTGGGGAGAACTCTTCACGAACTGTGTACCTTTGAAGTTAATTCCCTGTAGAAAGATGCCTGGAAAACAGCTGTGACACCCCACTTTCTGCAGACACTATATAGGGGAAGGAGAGAGCTGGGCAGACAAATTTGTTCTATTTGAAAATGGCTCCCAAGGGGTGCCCTGGGTCAAGGTACCCCATGGCAGGTGAGTGGCTCTATAGCACCAAAGTTTAGTTGACAGAATTTGTCTCATGTCTGAATAAAACTGCACTGAGCAGAAAGCTCAGAGGAGGAAAAAGTGACACATGTTAACAGCAATTACTGTTTTTACAGATAACTGTGGTCACTGGTCCTAAGCCAGATTTTAGGATGGTGTGAGCTTGTCTTCCTTGATAATATTTGTACTTCATCCTAAATCCCAGGTCATGGTCATGCTCTAAAGTAATTTATTGCTCATTTCAATTCTGTTATTTTTAATTAACTTGAGGATTCATGAATGTACATTATCTATGTTCTTAGAGGAGCTGAGGTGCTTTTCCTGCTGTGTGGTGTCAGCTGAGAAGACAGGATTGTATTAGGTTTCAGTTACTCACATTTCTCAGTTAAACTACACTCTGAAACTGCCCTGCCATCAGGAACATATTTAGATGTACAAAGGAAGGGGTGAAAGCATAAGGGGAAATTCAAGTTCCATCAAAGTCCCTGGCCCTTGCCTTTCACAGGAAGAGCTGTATCCAGGCGTCCTGCAGTAAGTCCCTCACCCTGACATCCCAGTTCTGGCAACTAAAGTCGAGGCTATGATAAGCTATCCAGGCTACATATGGTGTTCATAGCAAAAAGCTGGTACCCCTATAAGAAGAAAACCTGTAAGAGAAGGTTTCTATACTTGGCCATAGCTTTGCTCCTAAAATACATGGACTTCTCTAGGGCAGGGCACCAGTTCCCTGGGCTCTGTTCTAAGCTGTTCACCTAGCTATGAATTCACAGAGGAAGTTAATGAGGCCAGCATTGCTTTCCTAACTTCAGTTATTCTGGGCAGTATCATGGACTTAATGTGCTGCTTCAGCTATTGGAAGTCCTCTGAAGGAAGGACAGCAAGAACAGTGTTTAAAGGAGATCATTTGCATTCAGAACTATTTAGTTCCTCGCAGCCAGGTAGCCTTCAAGAACAGAATACACATGTCAAAACTTGCCAAGCAGCCTCACTGAGGCAGATGCCTGTGAGGCCTTTGCCAGGCTGTTTTCCCTAGCCCCTGAGCAGAAGTAAAAGCACCTTTGCTGATAAGTGTATGTTTGCTGTGTAACCTGGTTACTCTGCTCAAGCTCATTGTGGCTTCCAGACAGCTCCTTTCCCTGGTCCAATGAGCTCTCTCCCTCTGGTGTCATTAACACACTTTGTATGTAAATGACTGCAATGCACCTTTGGAAAGAATTATTTGCTTATTTTTAATGAGGTATACTGATAAATAAGCAGATTATAATGTCGTTGTTGCCTTAATGCCAATGTGAATATTTAACTCACTTAAGTGTGAGTAACTGGTGTCAGCTGGGTCAAGAAGCTTCCAGTATCCCTTTTCAAGACAAATATTTTAAACCAGACACAGGCAGAAAAAGCAGTAGCAATTTAGGCTTGCTTGACTGACTGCTCACAGTCATGGCCAGGATAGCTGCTGGGAAATTCTGCCTGGTCTTGAGACACTCCTGGGCAGGAGGGCAGGCTGGAGTATGCCACTTCCCAAGGAGCCCCTTGGTGAGGCTGCAAATGCCACACAGGGTTATCAGTTGAATATTGCTGGTCTAGAAGTCACTATACCTCTTAATTTCATTTCTTGGCTATAACCTAGAGATAAGGTTCTTGCTGTGATAAATGTGTAGGAGTTGCATAATTAGGCTTCCAGTGGCACACAGATGATGCAGTTTTCCTTAGTATTTAAGGCTGAGGCTGACAACTTAGCCTTTGCCAACCAATATTCTAGCCAAGGGGTATCCTTTAATCATGCCTTGGATACCACAGTCTAACTGCTGACAACATTGTATTTATGCTATTTTTTCTCATGTTGTGTACACTGAAAACAAGGCATTTCAAACTGCAAAGCACAGCTGGTGCAAATAAAAAATTACAGTTGTTACCAGGAAACAGCTGATCAATATGCAGTGCCACAGGAGCATATGGAGAGTAGAGTAAACCAAGACTAGAATAAAGGATTGGCAGGAACCATGCCCAGGATATTCTGCATCTGGGGGACAGGAAAAATATCCATGAAAGGAAGGAACACTTAGAGATAAAAGCTTTTTCTATAAAAGCAAGGCTTCAACTCACCTGCAAGAGATGAAGTTCAAAACAGATTAACTGGATAGCATGGACCTCTCAAGGAGTTTGGAGATTAATCATCAGAAGAGATCCAGATGCAGGTGATTTAAAGGCTGTTGACTTCAAAGTAGCAGGAAGTCTTCTCGTGTCTTCAGCTATATCACATGAGAAATTTGGACAGTGATAGCAAACAGCAAAGCTTGCAAGAGTGACCAGTCTAATTATTCCTTTCTCCTCTTCATTTAGTGTCAACAGGAGATCAGCAATTCTCGTAGGTTAAAGCAAAGTGACCTTGTTCTGCTGTCTTGTGAAAAGGCTTTTCTGTCTTTGCAACTGTCTCAAAGATTGGTGAAGGCATTGAACACCTGGAAGTCATGCTGTTTGTCTCCCTAAGGTGTTTTTTTTTTTTTTTTGCAGAGTTACACTTTACAGTCTTTAGGAGTAAAGCAATCTCCTTTTCTTGGGGGATTTTCTTAATGTTACATGTGTTCATTGCAGGAATGAGAAAAATAATTTTCTGGCAGACCTTTCCTTGGTTATAAACCTTCTTCTCTTGCTCATCTCTTCCAGATAACTAACTGGGACCATCTACACGAGTATATAGTAGTTATTTGAAAGAATGGAGGCTTATTTAATGTATATTATACTTCTATAATCTTTTATACTTTCTCTACACTGTGTAGTAATGTATTTTATGGAAACATTAGGCCACAGTTCTAGAACAGGAAAGTTCCTTGAAAAATTCAGTTTGCATGTTGTTGTGGCATTTAAATTTGTGCTAATCTTTAAATGGTGGAAGTACCCCTATGAAAAGTAAATCGAAGTGAGGTTTGGGGATTTGTATTATTTTTCTTTTTCATGTATGCTTCCCTGTGATCCTTCTTTTATGCTGTTTATGGTGAAAAGGCATTTTGATCAACCAGGGGGTTGGTGGAAATTCTTTCTGCTCTTGTACACTGTACCCCTTGCAGAGAGTGGAAGAGAAGAATCTGGAGAGCAAAATAAAATATTATATTACAACTAACAGACTAATGCACAGGGAGCTCTGCGTCTGAGAGGCACAGAAATAATTCTAAGGAGAAAGAGTGAATTTCACTTCTTGTATGGAGTATGTCTTCACTTTATCAGTATTCTCTGGTTTGTGCAGACATCTTCACAGTAATTAATCTGTCAAAAGAGTTGTTGTGCAGGATTCATAGAAATTTAGTCAATCCTGAGCCTAGAAAAATCACTGTGATCTTTAACATTTTTCCAGTTAATTTTGTGCTGATAATGGCTTGTATCTCACTGCACAAAACCTTTATCTTGTATTGCTCAATTCCGCCTGCCATCCCTGAAAGACTAACACAAATAATTCCTTCTAGGTGGAACAACCATCGCTCGCTTAAGATCTGAATCCTGCAAACGTGTAAGATTGTATTTAACTGTGCTCTAGATTTCATTCCAACTGACGTCAGGAGAGCTGTTCAGACAGGGAAAATGAAGTGTTTATGTGCTTTGTAGCAATATTAAGTTTTGCCCTTCCTCTTGCTATCAGTCCTGGCTCTCCCAAGTGCCTTTGAAGACATGACTGTCCAAGCACAGATGAGCCATGAAATAAGCTCCTAACAATTACAGGGGAAGTCCAGCTGTGCATCCATGGCCTCTGCTTTCAAATTGTCTTTAACAGCATAGCAAGAGCTGTTTAAAACAGCAACATCTTCTTTGAGAGAGAGAGAATTTGTATCACAAAGATTGAATAACTCATCAAAGAGGCAGGAGCAAGCTCAGTTACAGGGTGTTTTCAGTCCTCCTTTCCTCTGTTGCACAACTGCTGCAGACCCACAATCACTTTAATGCTGGCTGCTGATGGGGGAAGGTCAAAGCCTTTGGCTCCGGACGGAAGGATCCCAGGCACTTTGCCTGCAGCATAACAGGGAGGCAAAGGCCAATGAAATGGTTGCTTCTGGCATGATTTATTTGATATAATAGAAAACTAGTTGGAAAACACATGACAGTCACAGGCTATGTTAATACAAGTGGGGGAAAATAGAGAACTGCAGAGGCTGTTGACCATTGGGGTATCCCTGAGCATGTCGGAAAGCAGATCATGATGGAGCTGACTTTGCTGTGGTTAGTCTCAGGAGAATTGACAGACTACCAGAGGGTGAGGTATAGGGAAAAACCTGGAATCAGCTTTAATTCCACTAGAGAGGATGGTGTCTGTTAAATTTTGGGGTCCTCTTGTTTTTTTCTTGTGTCAGCTATTCTGCTAAATCAGGTAACACACTGGGCTTCTCTCACTTGGAAGTTTTACTTATCCACTCAGCATGAGCCTCCCCGAAGCAGAAGTCTTCATCCCTGGGACAAAGGGGCCAAGTCACTGCCCTTCTCTCCACCACAAGTGATCACAAATGCCCAGGCCAAGCAAGTGCATTCAGTGCTTTGTGATGGGATGGGGAGCTGGTGTAAAGGGCTGAGTGAGGAGCTGAGAGCCAGAGACAACCTGGGGGCTGTGAGCCTGAAACCTGTCTCCTTCTGGTCAGGGAAAGGTACAGAGAGGAATCTGGTGACCGGCAGACATGAAACTTTAAAGATGAGGAGGGAAAACTGATGTCTGATTTTGCTCCCCTTGCTTAGTAGGGGATATAATGCCAGCAGCATCAGACTGCCAAAAACAAGAGGCTGGGTAGCTCTCTAGGTGACAATCTGGCTAGGGTTCATGCACCTTATCCTCAGCATGAACACACAGTGCCACAGACCAAGCTACTCCCAGGCTGCATCTTTTTCCCTTACAGAAAAAACACTTTTTAGGAATCAGGAGTCTCTTACCCTGGAGGATTTGGCTTTTGTAGAGCACCAGGAGCATCATTATCCAACCATGGGGGCAACTTCTGCAGAACTTGGTCACCTTTCAGTCTTGTCAGGAAGCACCATACTCAGCACTGGACAGATACCAACAGTGTAGCTGTGAATTCAGTGTGATGGACATGTCCTGGATGCACCTTGACATGCCAGATGTAAGGATCTTTTAGAAAGTGATACAGATGACGTCAACAAATTTAGATTCATTATCTTAATGAATTCATAGCCATGAAAAGAAAAGCTGGGCCATGATCTTTTCTTAAAAATAAATTGTAATAGCTTTGTCATAATGACATTTAGAAAAAAATTCCTTTTGCTTAAGATATTCTATAGAAATGTAAGTTACTTAAAGGTAAGTTCTTTTTTCCCCACTCATAGCAAAGACTGAATTGGCAGGTGGAGGAACAAGTACTTTTCTGAGCTTTTGGGATTAAACTGCTTGGCACGACCAGGCTCTAAATTTTAACTTCATCATTTGCAGTAGTCATTCACATTGTTGTAAGAGAAGCAACATGCTAAAAAACCAGACCTCGAATATCTTGTATATAACCTGTACCAGAAGTAATGACCCCAAAGTGGACAGAATGGTAGACACCTGGATCTGTGAGTGCAATAAAGGAATTCTTGTTGCAGCCCTCCACTCTGTTCTCCTTTCTGCAGATCTGCTGTGCTGCACCTCCCAGAGGTGCAGCTGCACCATGCCAATATGTGAGTGCAGTACCAGGAAACAGCCTCACACCAGCTTTGGGGTGATGATAAAGTTCAGTGAAGACACAGAGCATGAGCTTGGAGATGTTGCATGTCCGCATCCCCTTTCCCCTCACTGCTGCACGTGTGCTCAGGGAGTTCCCCACTGTGCAGAGGAACGTGCTGCTGAGCTCCAGGATGGGCAAGTGCAGGGTCCAACCTCAGAAACAATTCCTCTGGCAGTTCAGCTTGGTTTATCCCTTTAATCCTTTCCTCAGCTGCCTATTGGAACCACAGAGAACAAAGCACCTTTTCTTTTTTGCTGTATGCTGATGAGGCATGGTGTCTTAATTACAAACATCTACCCCAGAGGGAGACAGATTACCTCTCCAACCCCATTTTAGAGTGGGAGAGCTAGCTGTGCTCAATCACATTGATCCCTGTACAGAAACCACATTCACCTGTACTGCCTTCTGTTTTCTGCTTGTCTTCTAAGCTGAAGAATACTTAGATACAGCGCCTCATTAAAAACCTCAAACAAACCAAACCAAACAATCACAACACAAAAAACCTGATTGTGCAAATGTTATTTTAAAAAAAATCTGTATTTGATATTTTTCCTGCAGCCATATCTTTTCAATTTCCTTCAATACACCATTCATTTATTTACATACTGCATGTGAGTCACTTATGGTACCTGCTGGTACAGATATGGATTAATGTTTTAAACTCTTCATTCATAGTGGGTGCAGCTTTCTTGAAAAACAGCTCTGTTTAATTGCATTTGGACAGTGGATGTAAAGACAGTACTCTCCAGTACTCAGTTCAGGCTCAAGAATGCTGAGTGGGGACACTGTCCCTCAAATATCCTATTTAGTAAATTGGATTGCTTCTCGGGCTTTTTTTTTTATACCTGCTGTTGGGCAATTCAGTTTTTTACACTGAGTGTGTGACTAAAGGCACAGTGGAGAGCTCTGGTACCTGAGCCTGGGATCTGTTCCAAAGGTCAGGAGGTGGAGAGTGGCTTGCAGGCATCAGACCAAGGTCTCTGCTATGACCTGTAAGAGTTTAAAGTACAATGCAGATATGGGGGGTTTAGAGTTTAAAAAAAATGTGTATGTGGATGGACTTCATAAAAAAATCTTAATTTTGAATTAAAGTGAGAGGAGACACAGTAGTTCATGTACTGAATCAAACAAAAGAGAAATAAGGCTCTAAGTTCACTTTCCCATTTTTCATAAGGCCACATACAAAGATGAATGACAGGCACCTCATGCTGACAGTTCGATAAACCAAGGCTTTGTGTGTCTTATCATGTTTAATTAAGGCCTGAAAAACTTGTGGCTAGCAACACTTGTCATGGCTGTGTTCATTTGTAATTAGCATGTCAATCCCTTCCACTTAACTGGCTGCCAGTCTAAAAGTCCATGGCAGGCCACCATCCAAAACACGGACTTTTGGATGGTCTTGGCTGCTAAGTCTTTTATGTCCCTGCTGAAAGAAGAGATGCCCTCTATGGTGTTCTTCATAAATATTCTTGACTCTCCCTGCCTCTGTTACTGTGTCTTGCACATGTAGGATTTGATTGTTCATTTCTGAAGGCAATTTTAAAACATCTGGAAGCAATTACTTTGCTTTCAGGGGTTTTTTGATACCTTTTTTTTGCACTTCAATCAATTTCATTAGGCCACTGGGGACTCCAAAGAGCCCCTTTCTGTGCATACCCCAGCACATGTGAAATAAAACATCATACTTTGCTTACTGCCATAGGGCAGGCTTTATTTCAGCTTAATCCTTAACTGATGTTCTCAGGCCTAATCCTGCTTCCCCTCCATGCTCCTGTGAAGGGAATATTGTCTGGAGCAGGCTGTAAAAGCCTGGTGGATCTTTGTGCACTCATCCAACAAAACCCTTGTGTCCAGAACCAAAAAGACCTCCTCCACAGGTCTGCTGGGACCTTCTCCAGCAGAAGTTACAGCCCACTATCCCAGCATGATTTCTCCCATTGATACAGGCACCTTTTCAGCTGCTTCTGGGTACAGCTTTTCCCACAGCTTTTCTCCTGGTCTTCAGGAGCTGATGCTAGTAAAAAAGCCGAGGGAAAAAATGCCACCAGCCTCTCATGCCCTCTGAACTCGGGCTCCACAGTGTAGCTCGTGCAAGGTTCCATGCTTCTTTTCCTGACTGTAGGCACCATCAGGAGTTTCAGATGGAAGTGAAGGACATGCTGCTGGTCCTCAAGAGAGGAAGTTTCTGAAGGTGCTGCATGCTTTGTGTTGTATGCTAATACAAGAATGCTTGTGGCCTTTCTCTTCATCCTTGGCTGCTTGATTCATCAAACATCCTCTTGTGTGAGTCCAGCCTAACCAACATGTCCTGTTTGCAAAACCTCTGTCCTGTGTGACTCCTGTGCACCAGGGCACAGAAAGGTAACAGCACATTGCATCGGAGCCCCAGATGCAGGGAGTGTTTTTGACACTTTTACATGTTTTCAGTAACTATCCTCATTCTTATTGTTCTCTTATATTTTGATGTTTATTTTGACTCTTATTTAACACATCTGATAGAGATTATTAAATCTTGCAAGAAACATACACAAATTCGCTGTATTACTGGAACATTTAATTTGTTCTCATTGAACAGACTAGGCTGGAGAAAGGGAAGAGTATTTTTGTATACAAGGTTGCAAACACTTCTAACATTCAACCATACAAATAACAAAGAAAGAGTAATGCATGATATGCGACTCCTCTGAAAAAGCTGCCTCTGTTTGAAAAAAATAACTGGTGCTGCATAGTTTGGGATTCTTACTTAGTTTTTTTAATAATCTAATTCAATGGGGCTTTTTGCATCTTACTACTAATTTTTCAAAGTTTTAAAATATACTCATTCTGACCCATGGAAAAGGCATCTCAAAGCATCATATCTTTACATATAAGTGTATATGTACACACACATATATAGTAAGTCCATCTATTATAACACACATATAAATATGTATTTCTGTATACTTCTAAAAGCAAAGGAAAGGAAATTTTCCACAAGGAAGATCCTCTCATCTCCTTGACTGCTCTTTGTGTCTTTGACAGATGTTTCTAATAAAGCAGAACGATGCAAAGAGTTAAACAATAGCTCTGTTGAAGTCAGTGTGGCTTCTGCCACTCATTCCTTGTAGGGCCAGTACTGCACTCCAATCTCTGCCCAGACCAAATTAACAGAAATGTTAACATCACAAGCTTTCCATGTGGGTTTGGATTCAGTGCAAATATCAAATTATCTGTAAGACCCCCTCCTCCCTCCCTTTCTGAGCGCTATTAACAGCTTGAAAGGATAATCTCTAATGTTATTAGAAAAAGAAAATATTTGAATCATGTGATTTGCTGTTGCTTATGTGTTTGTCTTATATTTTCTGCTGTTGCAATATAAAAATATAAAGATATATTTCTGTATTTGCATATTATGTCAGTTGAACGCTTTTATATAACACATTGAATATGTCTCTCTAGCTTTATCTCCAGGAGACAGAGCAAATATCCCCAGATTGAGGGTAATACAGGGCACCGTGCAAAGTGTCTGAATCCAGAAATAATTTGGAGAAGCGCTGCTGCAGATTGTAATTCTCTCTCTGCCTGCTTTTTGCTCCTTTCCTTCCATAGGAAAAAAATGGAGGGGTTATTAGAAACATTTCTGTTACCCATCTTTGAAATGGTTCTGTGCTAAAGCTAAATGGAGACAGGAGACTTTTCTCTCCTCATTATCTTCAGAGTGACCTCGGCACTGGTTTTGCCTATGGAATGCAGGGGTACATCTGCTCCACATCAAAGTTCATTCCACATTTTTCTGCCCTCTGTCATCCCATATTTGCAGTACATTCCCCTCTCTTTCCTTAATTTTCTTTTGCTTTTCCCCATTCTTGGCAGACTTCAAGGACACTGGAAAATTCACCATAGCATGTGTTACAAAAACAAAGAAGAATAAGCCTTTGTTATTTGAGGATCATCAGAACAATTTCTGATGAATTCTCAGCACTCTTGAATGTGGCTTGCTTTTCTAATGCTGTTATTCATATAATTTCCAATATAAACTTTTTCCATCCACTGTTTATTTTATTAGGTTTTGGTGAGCTTTGCTGCACATGGATTGCAGTTTGGATTACAAAAGTGCCTTTAACGCTGCAACAGCAAACTTTACACTGTAAAACATGAGTTTTTCTTTTGTTTATGGTGCCAAAATACACACACACAAAAAAAAGAAAGTGTGACAAACCTCAATAAAGGTTGACTCCTCAGCATAGCACACAAGCACACATTCACTAAAATGAGATGCTGCTGAGCTCTCTGCTAGCAGATATGTTTCAAGAAGTGTACAGGCAGATCTCTGCAGTATTTTCCTCACAAGGATGGAGCTAAAAGATTATTTGACTCTGGTCTGACTAACCTATGAACCAATAATGGTCAGAGTAAATTTAAAATGCCAGATAATTTTGTTGCCTGGTCTGCAACTTTTAGCCATGTGCACTGCACTGGAGATACTGAGGTTCTTGGGTTCCCTTTTTAACAAGCTGTTTGATTTCCTTTAGGACAATGTCTGGAGCCCATCTTCTAAAGGATTAAAAGATTAGTGTTCCAAAGAACAGCCCTGGACCTACATAGGTTTTAGTCCCACCACAATAGAACCAGGTCATGTAATTTGCAGGGCAGGTGGAACTGGGCTGCCCTGGGGGTGGCTCCCATGAGCAGCATGGATAAGACCTTTTCAGTGCCACTTGGCCCGGCCACACAAGTGCTTCCTGTCCTGCCATAGATGTTGTTGTGGCTGCAGGGATGTATCTGAAGACATTGAAAATTGCTCCACCAGTGATGACAAGAAGTATTATTCCTTCTTACTGCACAGTGAAGTACACAACATCCCTGAGCATCAGTTTTGCTGGGCTAGAAATGAACTGGGCTTCTATGATGGGCATATGGGTAAAAAGAAATGTTCTGTGCATCCTTCCTGCTCCTTCTACCCCAGGCTATTCCTGCTGAAGGCTGGTTTGGTTTATTCCATATTTACACATGAGCCTCTCAGTACCAGAACGCAACGCTGATGGTCACAGGGGGCTAATAATCAGATCTGCTTGCAAAATGCTTTGAGATCATCTTTTCTTTCTCTTCACACAAATCAGCTTATTCATCCATAACTAATTCCCAAATGACTTCACTATTTGTCCCCAGCTACCTAACCCTCTATACAGAATCTGCATGCATAATTTGCACGGATTTGAGATGGGAGAGGAAGATACAACTTTAGTTTTACTCAAACTCTTGGATGTGACTTTGACATAGGAAGCTCGAAAGCAAAGGCCCAGAAGGGTCAGCTGGGTCCTACTTCATTTGCACATCTTTTATCCTCTTCAGGCTTTTTAACAGATATCTCTCTCAGAGAACAAACTTGAGTCCTTTGTCTTTCCCTCATGTTGCCTTTTTTGTGTAGGAAGGCCACTGCCTGGTGTAACACTGGATCAGCTTTCAACAGCTTCACCAGTGTGGCAAGGACAATTGAAGGGCTGAGATCTCTGTAAAGCAGGAATGGAAGAGAGTCTGTGGCTCTTCCCAAATTCATTGCTGGTGTGCTTTTCTTCGTAGTTCCCATCTGCATTACATTTAGTGCCTCCTTTTCCAGTTGCTTTTGTTTTCAGGAAAACAGAAACAATTTGTGCCATCACATTGCATTTCTTGTCTATAGTTAGACAAAGGGTAAATGGTGACAATCCATTGTGAGCATTCACCGAGCTCCTCACTTTTCTGCCTTTGAATTCCAGGGATAAAAACCTCTGCTATTCTCTTTTGCCTGTGAAGAAACATTTCAGTTTCAATCTTGCCTTTTAGGTTGTTCTGCTTTCCAGCCCACTGCTGGTTTCACAGAACACAAATAGTTGGAACATGCCATCTATGGGCCTGAGGCAGGCTTGCAAGCTCTAATAATTGGTTACAGAGGCCTGTTTTGCTATTTAAGGAGGGAGGCAAGCTGTATATTCCATTAAAGAAGTAATGGCAATGTTTGGAGACAACTCCCATCCCTCATCTTAAACCTCTCCCATTCTAAATATAAACCTGCCTGGCCACAAAAGTGCTTCCTGTTAGGAACCAAATACTGGTTGTGTCTGATTCAATAGCACTTTACAGTGGTGATAGCAAGGAGAAATGGATGGAACAAAACTCTCCTGTTGTTTTGGTGTTTGGTTGGGTTTTTTTCAGTAAAATATAAATTAATGTCTTACTTCACGCAGCTCCTACTAAAGTCCCAGCTGTTGAGCCAGCCTAGGGTTGTCTAAGACTAGAGCTGGACTTTCTGTTACTCCTATCAAAGTCATATTTCGGGATAAATAAGGCTCGTTTGCTTTATTTAGCACCTTTTTAAGTGAGACATCATTTCAGCCAATAAAAGGCTGCAAGGTGAAAACTTCAGATAGATCTAACAGGGGACTGAGCAAAGAAAGCTCGTCGTGAAAGTGCACAGCATGACAAATCGTGAGACATCTCGGTATGTAACCAAACCTCAGCAGCAGTGAGAGGTACTTAGGAGGGGAGAAGACTAATATTCTTATTCATGAGGCTGGATTTGCTGGTTTTCACACTGAAGCCGCTCCAGTGTTTCAGTGGAGCCAGAACCCAGCCCTGGTCCATGGCATACACTTCAATGACACACTGGAGGAGAACAGAGGATCCAAGGTGCACAAAGTAGTCATTGCTCCATGTAATTTGTGCTAATTACTCATGTGCATGCTTTAGCCCAAGGTTGATTGAATTACCCCTCAATGAGAGATGGTTAGCTGATCAACTCAAATCCCCTGAAATTTATCTTGACCTTAGAGCATGCACAGGGACACTCATTATGAACAAGCACAACCTGTGGCAAGGGCTTAACTTCCCCTCACCACTCAGTGGTGCAGATTCTGTTCTTTGTTACATGTGCCTATAGAACCAGACATGTCAGGAACTGAAAGGAGTGAAAAGAGGTTCATGTCCCAGTTTAAGTCATGGCCACCAGGAACTAACTCAGTGAGACAACAATATCAGCCAGCACTTTCGAATTTGGAGTCTTTGGTGCAGACCCATAGATCTATATTTAGCATCTTTTGACAAATGAAGGGACATTGTCCGTCCAGCACCTTTTAAGAGAAAGAAACTTTGTTTTTTAAATATTCTAGACATTTAAGCCAAAGAGGACAGCTGTTACTGTCTCCTCAGAGGTTGCCAGTCAACTGCACATCAATCCAAATCTTTCCCAGAATGATCCTGTTGCTTTGTGCTAAGAGTTTGCGTTAAACCTGTGTAAACCTGTTTGTTCATCAATGGCCAGAAAGGTTGCTCCCAGAGCAAAAGTCCCCAAATTCTCATGGGGATAGTGCTCAGAATCTATTTCCTGAAAAATATTACGAAGGGCATGCAGTAGAAAAGACGACGTAGTCAAGAGACAGCCACTAGCAGGCACTTTACAGCGGACACTAAGAATAAGCAAAGAAAGAGGCCTGTGTCCAGAGACACTGAAGCTGCTCACGCCACAGGCACAAGCAACCTCTTAATTAAATCTACTGGCGCCTTCTTGAGTAAGGCTGACTTTCACTGATGTGCTGGTGTGGTTCACTAGATGCTCCCTCACAGTAGAAGTGATGCAAAGCCCAGATATTCTTCTCAGTCAGCCTCCAAGTGATTCTTGGTTCTTCTCCAGTGATGTTATCTTGAGGTTAGTGGCCTTGAGAAATAGCGACCGACTCAATTATACTCATTAAAGAGAATGGCAAGGCTGAAAGGAGAAAGTTCTAAAGATGTGTGAGCAGTTTCTATAAGCAGCAAGCTAATCTGGATGTGGCAGCTGCTCTGCACTCTCATTTGATTGTTTCTGAATATGTGATCTTCAGCAGAGTGCGATATTGATTCTCTTGCTTGCTGCAGACACCATGGCCATAATGCCCCTCTCATACATCTACAGCTTATCCATGAACTGCTACTTTGACCTGATACTCTTTTTTCATATTCTCAGACATTGGCAGCATCTAAATCATGCCAATTTTCTGCACAGCTTCTTGCTCAGCTCATACATGTATCTAAATATTCATCTTTCTCTAATCTCCTAAAGCTCTCCTCCAGGCATGTGTTACTTTCTTTGCATCCCTAACACAGATCCCACTTCATGACAGCATCAAATACAGGCATTTTCAAAGCTCTTCATAAGTAAAATAAGGATCCAGTCTCCCTTTTTGGATACCGACAGGACCCTTGAAGACCTTCAGTGATGGGCAGAGAGGACTGTGGGTGTCCACTTCTTGTAAGTTAAAAACCTAAAAGAATAAAATGATAGTTGCTAGCTGTGCTCAGATGAATGCCAGTGGTCTTCCTCATCACATAGCTCCACAAGGAGCTCCAGAAATTACTGTGGGGGAGCCTCCTCTGAGCAGCACAAGCTGCATGTCTTCCCTCCCTGTCTTTCTGCGTTGAGTGTAACTCATAAAAGAAAGTGAGTGCCCAGAGGATGTGAGGATCTATCATAGCACTGCTCTGATCTATCATTGCTAGTGCTCTGTTGGTGGAGCTCAGACCTGTTTCTTGAGAGCTGTGCATTTGGCTTGAAACAACATGGACACACCAGGGCTGGTGTCATGGTATTATGAGGTTTTTGTGAGGTGAAGCACCAGCATGTGCTTATGCAGAAGTCCAGAATTAAGTGGGAGAACAGATTGCAGATACATCAGCCCCAGTTTCCCATTCATTATTCGCAGTTTGTTAGATGGAACAGGTAGTTCATTCAGAGTTCTGCTTTTCAAATCCGTATGGTTGCTGAAAGTGATGGTTACATTATTATGCCAGGTGCAGAGGGATGAGTAGGAGTACTTAGCTTTTCATCCACAAATAAACATTTTTCCAAAACATTTTTGAAGTAGCCATCCCAGCATTTAGATTTCCTTATGCTTAATTCCATTGTTTTTCCTGTGGGTTTATTTAAAAACAGGAGAGGAGAGGAAGTTCATAATTTAGTAACTACTATAACCTTCCCAAGAACAAAAAGGAGATCTGATCATGCCTGTGTGCTTTTTGGTAGGACACAGGAAGGCAGAAAAACAGACTAGTCTAGATTAGACTAGAATCTCACTTTGGAGACATAGTGTCTCACCTTTATCCACCATAAGTGCATTCTTCCAGATGCATGCCCTAAGTCTGATATGAATAAACCACCTGCTGTGAGCTGCTGGGCCTATCAGTCCAAAATATCTGAGAGACCACAGAATAAATCTCATTATGGCCTGGTGGCTGTTGTGCAAAGCTTTAAATTCATGTTTTGTTTTTTACCTTAGTGTTTTCAGGCTTCGGATAATGGGGAGCATAACGTTAATATTTCCTTCACTTGGCAGGAGATGGCTGCACACCCCACACCATGTTTTGTTGCTCTATTTGTGGCTGGCTCTCTTCTTCCGCTGCATTGGCACAAACACCAGCAAAGCCCAGTGTTTCCAGCTGGCTGAGTGAATGAAGCCACTAAAAGAGCTTACTAAAAGAGCAGCCCTTGGAACCATGAAGCAATTAACACCTTCATGAGGGTGATAAAAGAAATAATGGTGGTGAGGACAAAGAGGTCACAGCAGGTTCGGGGCAATGCCAGTGGCAAAGCCTATGGCTCTCCATTCCAGGACTTGGCTTCAGCCACCTCTGCTCTGGCTCAGCACTGCTGCCACAGACCAGAGCACAGAGTACATGCTGCTCTTTGTGACACGGCCACCTTGGTTCAGAAACAAGAACTTTGGGGTTTCTGCTTTCTTTGACTGGTTCAAATTCATGCTAGCAGTTCCAACACATCAATACTGTAAATAAAAGGGAGACATGAAACTGAGGGGGTTTTAGGCTGCTACCATAAATGGTTATTTATTTTCCTGTGCTTCGTGGTCTCACTGGCAAGCTCCCTGTCTCATTTTACAGTCAAGAAATGTGGACCTCCATCACATGGTACTTGTCACTTAACTCCAGACAAGCTCTGACATCTCCTTTTGTTATTTCTAGATTAACAAAACAGAAGAAACAGCTGATATGTCTAGAGAAATTACATCTCTTGTGATTTCAAAAGAAAAACATCTTCATCTGTTCTTTATGGGGAAGATGTTTTACTGCTATAGGAGTCCTTGGACACCTTCCATTTGAGTCTCGGTGAAAGCAGGTGAAACCCGGTGTCTCCCTGCTCCTGTGTGCTGGGCTTTCTGTCTGCTCAGTAAGTTTCACCAGTGCCAGAAACTCAGAAATGGTAATTTATGCTTACTAGAAGAAGCATTGCCTGCAACAAGAACACCTGCTCCTGTGGTTGTTTCTGTCCACTTTGCAAGTCCTGCCTGTCCTTCCTTCCTGCACTGTAGTACCTGATTTGAAGTTGCCCCAGAAATCTTGGTTTAAAAGCTTGCACCTTGCTTGAGGATGGACCACTCTGAGCCCTTCAACATATCACTGTAAGCCCAGCCAAAGAAAGAGGATTAAGGCTTGTGCTCCAGGTGTGCAATAACTCTACTCATCAGAGACTGAATTCCAAACAAATTCAAGTCATGTGCTAACATACATTACATAGTGAAACACCAATCTTCACTCTCATGTAACAAAGTGCAGCAAGTGTTTAATGGACATAACCTGGGAGCAGTGAAAACATGGATAGAAAGTACCAGAGAAGGCAAAACAGGGCAATGTCAGTTTGAGGGGACAAGTTCTAAGAAAGCAGGACTAGAACAATACTAGGTTGTTTTTTAAGTTGCTATTTACTAGATAGGATGTATGTCTATTTGAAATTAACAGCAGCATTAGTAAAAAAAATCTACTTAAATCTGCTAAGTCAACAGAAAAGAGGGTTTGTCTCTGAAATATCTGCCAGATCAAAATTTCATGTCTGAATAGGAAGGTAGATCTGGGATTTAAAAGGACAGTCCATACCAAAACAGGGAAGTCCAAATGCCATGTTAAATACTTATTAAATAGAACTTTTTTTCCTCCCTGTTCCCACTCTTGCAAAAAATTGGTAAGTGGGGTAAACAACACATGACTCTTTCCTCCCTTGGATATCTCTATTGCTGGCTGAAGACAGCACAGCACTCCTCAGATGGCAAAAGCAGGAGGAATTCCTTTCCTAACATCTGCCTACGTGAGGGTCCTGGAATTTGCATCTTCCCTGAGCCTGCTTTAGATCACCTCCCTGCCTTCTTGACATTCCCCTCTTGTCCAGCAGATAAGACCACATTTTCAGAATCAGTTTTGCAATTACCCATCTTCTCAGTTTTCTTTCCTGACCTTTAAAGGGGATGCACCAAATAAATGCCTTTGTACAAGTGCCAGACTTTCTGCAGGGTGGCTGTTTCAAAGGAGTAAATATGATCTTTTCATAAATACCATGTCAGGCCCATGTAACTCACAACTTATTTATTACAGTCCTAATGCACACCGTGGAAGCCGGGGCTAGTGTTGCACAAGAACATCCATCTAAAGCATTTCAGAACTGCAGAGCAAGGTAGACAGCTAAATTTTTGTGCAAGCTGCTTGGCCATTGTTGAGTCTAGCTTTTACTTGAGTTTTGTGAAGCATTTAAAGCTATTCAGAGTTTAGAATAAAATTATAATAATATTGCAGCCTGTGAATTGTTTGTTAGGTATGTAGTCTTGGTATTCAAAATCCAAGCTAGCCACCTAGGTAAAAGGACAGAAAACTCTTCTGTGACATTGAGTGTTATCAGTTTGTCCCCATTGACTAAGTATTTCCAGCCTCCTTCAAAGCCTTTTGGGGTTTACACACCCCCACAGAGCTGTACAGAAAGCTGCTTTAATGAAAAGCTTTCCCACACTTTGCTGTCACCATGATATCCTCAGGATGGGAAAATGGCCCCCGTCTTTGGTGTGCATTGGCTGCATACTTGTGTCCCCAAACATGGCCAGTGGGAAGCCAAAAGAAATTCCTTGTTTTACTGAGAAGCTCAGCATGGACCACCTAAGGGGTGCCCTTACCCAGATGGCAGTCAGCAAGCAGTATTGGTTGGGAAGCATGGCTGGGTCACAAGTGTCACTGCTTCAGTTAACCCCTTCATTTCCCAAATACAGCAGAGTATGGGAGGACTTCACCCAGTATGGAAGAGCCATGAGCTCAGAGCATCACACCCTGCAGCTGGCTTTCCTGCCATACATGTGCAGCATGGATTGCTAAATCCTCCTTCACTCCTCTGTCTTCCCCTGCTGCACACATGCCTGGTGGATTGTGAACCTTGAGCAGATGGTGGGTCCCTGTGCTTCAATGCAGTTGTGGTCAACGTGGTTGTGTTCAATGCCTTTGCTCACAGTTTCTGCCATGGAAACTGTGTGTGTAGCTCTAACAGATCAGGGACAAATATTTTGTACTTAGTAAAAGCAGAGAAACCATCTCAGGGGTTTTTTTTGGTCCCATTGAGTATGCCTTGGCATTTTTACAGGGCTAGGTGTTTATTGAAAATGTGGCTCTAAGACCTTTGGTGAAAGAAATTTGTCCTTAAGATGAAAAAAGTTTTCAAGGCCCTTTCTGTCTGCTGTCATCCTGCACAATAGCATTTGATATATCCTGAGACAAAGGCTGGCATACCAATAGTAAATGCACAAGATAAAAATAGTTAATGAGCAACTGCACTTGCTTCACTCTGTGCTTTATGCATAGTCATAGACAGATCTTAACCTAAAAAGATCGGATGCAGCATACATTGCTGCTGAGGTGAAAACACTTGTGTACTCTTCATCTCACACAGCCTGGTTTTGTTTATCAAGACACAAGTAGGTATCAGCACTGGATGCTTAGCTTTCACCTCTAAATCTGGCTTTCAGATCTAGTGGCACAACTTCTTCCATTTTTTGGGGGGGGGTGTTGAATTAAACATCAATTCTTTTCAGTGATGAAAGTGTTTTAAAACCAGCAACTCCACCGAGAGGTTTTGAGAATCAGGTTGCTTGAAAGCAAGTAAAAAGAAATTGCAAATAACTTTGCCTTTTTACTGTAAATTTCAGATGGGAAGAATAAATCAGAGCCACAAAAGGCATGTTAGCAGAGCCAAAGTTATTTAGAGTTTAGGTTTCATAGAGCCATTGGCAAGATAAAGTCCTTTGTGGCTCTATATCAACCTTCTTACAAATAATCCAGAAAGTTGTACTATCTGCTGAGCCTGGGGGTAACTTCATTAGCAGTCACCACATCTTATTCGAATTACGCATACAGTTGGGTGTTTAAATTGCAGGAAGACTTTGTGTTTAAGAGTTTCCGCATCATGCCGAGGCTTGGGGAAAAAGGTCAGGTTTGACACATAATAGGGATTGATGTGCTACTTCAAATGCTGGTGTTACTGGAAAGGAAGGAACTTCCACAGGAAGAGCAAAGGAAATTATACAGGAATCAATAAAGAATGCTAAAAATAGTGCTTGACTTATCTTCCATGTGAGTCAAAATACCCTACTCAAGGGATACACATGCTATGTCTTGGCTGGTATATCCAAACTGCTCTTACTGGTGCACAGGCTGTCAGGATTTCCTCCTAAGTCAATGGAGAGAGGCAAGAGTCTCTAGAGGACAGTTCATCTCACCTACCTAAGGAATTGCCAGCAAAAAGAGAGTGCTGTAGAACCTGCCATTTTCCTAATTGCCATCAGCTTCACATGCTTTAAGTCAAGCATGTGCTTAATTAATTTCCTGGAGGGTGCTCAGGGAGCTGAGCACCTGGCAGGACTGAACAGCTAGCTTGGAGGAAAACGAAGAAATTTGCAAATATTCTCGATGAACCTGATGAACAAAACTGGGAAATGAGGAGAGCTTGCCTGCAAGGATGACTAAGTTGCAAGCTTGGAAGCGTAATAGGTCCCAGGAGAGAGAATATGATTAGTCAGGTAATTTGCAGGTAATATGCTTTCATGGTTTTCTACTTAGCATTAATTTTCTAAAGTACCAGGCAGAAGCTTGCTCAGAGGGGAGGAGGGAGGTAGTGGTGAAGCAAGGGGCTGGGGTGGCATTGTCCTGGGGGATGCCATGCCATGCCATGCCATGCAGGGAGCAGAGCTCTGGTCCCTGAATCCTGCCATGCCCAGCCTCGTCTGGCTATGCTTTTGCTTAGACAGAAGCTCTCTGGCAGCATCCATGAGCATCCTCTTTCCATCCACCAGGCCTCTCTGACAGCATCAGCACAGGGCACTCATGCTTGGAAAGGAGGAACAGCCAAAGCCTTTTGCCTACACATTGGAAAAACTTGATATTTTGGGATTCAAAACAGAAGCTTCAGCTTGGAAGTTTACAGGGATTTTAGCTGTGCAAAGCAGAAGCAAAACTAAACAGTGTGAGTTGGGAGGTGATGTTGTTAACCAAGGCACTAACAAACAGTGGAGAATGTGACCGGGAAAATGATGGGTGTATGGCAAATTCTGGGGGGGAAGAGAGGATGTCACTTGGCTTTCTTCACACTTGGGATTAACCTTTCTACACTGCAGTGGCTGTTATATCTGACTAAGCAGCTGGTCAGATCTGTTAATTAGATCTATTTTAAGCCCACGTTTAGATGAGCACTCTTAAAGGACAACAGATTAGATGAAGGACAAATACACTAGTATCCAAGGTCCTTCTGCAAAATGTGAGAAAAGGTGGTTTGAGCACAATTAAGGAGGAGATTTTTGTTTCTTAGATGCTATTAAAGCCTATTCCACAAACTCCTCAGGGCTCTCTACTCTCCTTGATGGGGATTTTGTGACTAGATTGAGAGCAATACAAGGCTCTAAATTTGAAGATTATAGCCTGTAACATGTCACAGAAAGTTTTTAACATTGCCCCTCTTAATCAGCACCAGACAAACATGTGCAAGGAATAATACTCTCCCTACATGCTTTCCACCTCCAATCTAGCCATCTTGCAAACAAAAAACTGCAAGAGCCAACAGATCTGCTCTGGCTTGTTTTATTTTACTTTGAGCTTATTAAAATGCTGTGTTTGCAGTTTATATTTGTTGGCACACTATTATTTCAATGACATTTAAACAAGAACTACATAAGCAACAGGCAGATCAAGAGAGTAGCTCATTTCATTCTGTTTTGAAGGGATCCTATGTAGTCTTATAATCAACAATTACATTATCTGTGCTATTTATTTGCTCTTGATTTACTTACTTCAGAGGATGACTGACTGACTTCAGCTGTTTCCCTTTGTTTCTACTTGTTTCCGCTTTCAGTTTCTCGAGTACCAGCATGACAAATGCAGCAACAACCAAATTAATCTACCAGCAGCAAGTGTTTACAACCCTACAGGATTGTCTGTGTGGGTGTTTAAATTGAATAGGAAAAAATAAATCTTTATTAGAAACAGTGTTTGTAATGTGTGACTGCACTCCCTTCTCCTCTACAAGGCCAGACCTTGGTATCCAAAGTCCCTGGCATGGAGCAAGTACTGCTTCCGTGGCTGGCCATCCCCCAGCTGATAGCTGCAGCCCTTCATGGTTTGGGACCATCCAGGGCATTGTTGCAGGCCTTTGTTTTGGCTTGGTAAACACCCCTTATAAAATCATTGCTGGTTCCCAAATAGGTTGTTCAGAAGCACTCAAATCAAGCTGTTATTTTCTCTATACAACTTGTAGCTATGTCTGTACAAGTAAATTTATTGTGCCCTGCTCCACTCCATGGCACTAAGGGCCCCAGTACCATATGTTTAACCTCTGCTACTCACCAAAGAGTGTGCCTATCTCAAGCTGCCTCTTGGGAACAGTTTCTGGGCCAGAAGATCTTTGGAAGATGCTCTTTGGCAGGAGCTATGCTAACAATTTGACAATACTTTGCAATTGTTCAACAATTTGAACAAAATTGTTTAACAACAGAACTAGCAAGTTCTGCCTCCTGGGAATGGTCCCAGGCATTGTTAGTGGCTGTGTGCTTGGACTAGTAAATTAATGCTTGCATGTGACTCCTCTTCCTGCTTCTCAGCAAAGCTTGACTTGGTCCCACCCCAAATTCCAGCCTTATACTCCTTCATCCCAGAACTGATTGTCTATAGCCAGGCAGCACAAACTTGATGCCATCCACAAACTGCCTGAACTTTACACCCTTGTTGTGTCTTTCAAACAATCAGCCTTTCACTTAGGACTCTAATTTGAATGTCCTTAATAAATGTGAGCCTTTTTTATCAGACACTGAGCTTATGCAATTCCCAGGCAATACCTACAACTTTTTCTGAAATTCAGGAACCAAAATTCAATTGACTTCAGCAGTAGAGTCAGTATCACACCTCTGTGGATGCTCTGCTTCCCTGGATACACTGATGCCTTCATATGATGAGGAGTTGGGCTACAACTAAAATGTTTAAAGTCATCTTCTGTGGAATGCACAAGGCAGCTTTAGCTCTATTTCTGAAACCAAGCCAAGATGAGAAGGTAGAACGTTTCCTTTCCCATAGTCTAACAATGATAACATTTTTCATATCAGGTTCTTTTAAGGAAAAAATATACTATGCCTATATATATGGGAAGTAAGTTCATCTGACTATTTCATCTCTGTAATTTCTTCCCTTTCTTGTCAGCTTCATTTTTTCCATAAGCTCTGAGAAATGAGCAGTTCTTCCCTCTTTGTCACTGGAAATAAACAACTATTTTGTGTGAGCTTTTCCATTAGGAAGCAAAGCTGAATCTACTGTTCCCCCTAGACACTGATTATTGATTGTTTGGTCTTTTGGATGTAATGGTGCTTTCTCTGCCATGTCAAGGGTGATATCAATGGTAAAACCTCTCACAAATGTTAGTGAAAATTTGAATCCTGTTATATGTATATACAACCCAGAATAATTCTCGGTCAGGCTTTACTGTCTACCAAGACCTCCCTCATCCTCACTGGGAGCCCTGAATGTCTTTGCTGTTCTCCACTTCTCCATCTTCTAAAGGTTAAGGAAGCTGGAGTGACAGTCAGTCACTCTGCAGCAGACCTACTGTAGGTTAGCATGAAAGTGCCAGAATGAGTCAACATGCAGGAGAGCTTTGCCTTCCTCGTAGAAACAGAATGGAGAATGGTTTATATCAGATTACCCAAATAGGCAGGGAGATGGGAAAAATAGTCAGAAACTATTAGGACTTGGTGAAATGAGCACAAGGCATTTGGACAGTAAGTGGTCTATAGCCTGAAGGAAAGAAAGTCTTGTATCAGGAAATGATGCGTAAATGCAGATGAAGGAGGGATGGTAAGTTTGTTGTAGTATGTTCTTAAAGGCTGGAGGAAAATCTTATCATGATGTGGGGTCTGGTGTCAAAGGCTCACTCTGAATCTTGAGGAGGTGGATACAGCTCAGTCTGATGTCCTGACAGTGAAAAGGCAGAAGAAAACATTTCCCACAGCTTTCTTTTCTAGGAGGAGGAAGTCTTACTGGTATCACAAAGCCACTGGGCTGTCCCTAGGCTTCCATATGGAGAAGAATAGTGGTGGGGAATGCCATGGTAAAAGCAAGGAGCTGCTCCATGCTGTGTCAGACTGTGCCCAGCCATGGCAGTCACTTCAGTGCCATCAGCAACCTCACAACAAAGTGATGGTGGACAGCAGAGGAGGCAAAATGTGGGGTATCTGAAAGGCACAGTTGTCTAAAGCCACCTACTTCCATCAGCAACAGGTTTGAGGTCCTTTATTCAGAGGTGGGATGATCTGGATGAAACCTGAAGGCAGCAGACAGCAGGGTCCTACAGAGCTTCAGACAAATTCCTACAGGAAGAAATAAACAAATAAGAAGGACTCCTGGCCTGTTTTTGATGTTCTTTCACTCCTACAGGTTCATTAGCAGGCAAAATTGTCTTGCAGGCAGCACAGGCTCTTCTTTCTCACATGCTTTTCCAGCTTCTCTGACAGGAGATAATGACTTGACAACTGTCTTAGGCTCGTTAGCAGCATAATTTCACATTTTAACTTTCCTGCTACTATGTTTGAGGGCCAATCCTGGCTTCCCTGTCCCTGTGAACTAACTCTTCCTGTTGTAGAGAAAACTCTTGGCAGTGTATTAAAGGGAAAATATACCTTTGGAGATTTTTTTCCAGGATCACTCTTCAGTCATTCACTTTGAAGCTGATTTAAACTGGGAGGCCTGCTTCTGTAATCTAGTGGTTGGCTTAAAAACAAGTTCCAGTGTACTGCTTATCTTCTCAGGAGTACTCAAATTGCACATGGCAAGCTTAGTGACAGAGGGTTCGCCATTCTTTTTTTATGTTTGTGCCTGTCACCCACTCCTTTACTTAATCTATTTCCAGAACACCTAACTGGTAGCACCTTTTTCAAAAAATAATTTTAAATAGCAAAGCTAGACATTCCCCATGAGAATCCCCAGGAAGAAATATGTAGGTTTTATCAGTATTAATTCTTAGCTGGCACTTCCTCCCAAGACTTATTGTTCCCCTAAGAAATGGTTTTGAGGCAACTACACAAAGTAACTTAAAACATGCTGCACATTACTCCAATCTCATCCTTTTTATGAAGAGAGAAGACCAGCAGCCAGCCAAAGCACTCTTGGTACTTGTCTTGCTTATGGCTATTTTTGACATTGTAGCCTTCCTAAGGAACCATAACCCACCAAACCTAGCTGGAAGGGACTCGTGCTCCAAGCAGCTTCTTGTAGAAAATGAACAGTACAAACTGATGCCTGATGTAGTTCTGTTGATGGGGTGTTAATGAACTTCCAGCCCAGAGAACCTGTCTAAGACATGTTGTTTTCCCAGTTGCCTCAAATGATAGATGGTGCATTTTCACAGTTGTTGCACTGTAAGTAAAACAACCACCCTACGTGCAATGCCACTCAGTCTGTAGCCTCAGAAAAATGTTAGCATTCAATACAAAAGGAATAAAAAAAAAAAAAAAAAAAAAGAAGGACTGGGACCAGCATACAGTACTGCTCCTCCTGATGTGTTTTTCTGGCTTCTAGCAGCTGGCAAATAGAGGTTTCTAGACCTAAAGGACATACCTGCAGCTGTGTGTTTATTAGCCCTGACAGTGTGTCTTCATATGTCTAAGTGCTTTAGAACTAATTTAATCTTTTAGCCTTCACAGCATCCTATGGCATCCCGCTGTTTAATGGAGTGCTATGGGGGAAAAATATTTTCTCTTTGCTTTAAACCTCCATCTGAAGGTTCCTGATTTTTGTCTTATGAGCAACTGCCAATAACTACTTCTTATTCACCTTCCTGTCCCCAGCACAGGAAAGACATCAATCTCTTGAAGTGAGTCCAGGGCCACCAAGATGATTGGAGACACAGAGCACCTTTCCTATGAGGAAAGGCTGAGAGAATTTTTTTTGTTCAGCTTGGAAAAGTGAAGGCTTAGGGGTGACCTAATTGTGTCCTTCCAATGACCTGAAGGGAGCCCACAAGAAACACGGAGGGGGACTATTTACAAGAGCATGTAATGACAGCACATATGGAGAGTAGGTTAAGATTAGATGTTAAGAAAAAATTCTTTACTCTGAGGGTGGTGAGGCACTGGAACAGGTTGCCCAGAGAAGTTGTGGATGTCCCATTCCTGGAAGTGTTCAAGAGCAGGTGGGATGGAGCTCTGAGCAACCTGGTCCGTGACAGGTATACCTGCCCATGGCAGGAGGTTGGAACTTGATGATCTTTAAGGTTTCTTCCAACCCAAAGCATTCTATGATTCATTCACTTAATGATTTTGTAACCTTTCCAGCTTCTCCTCTCAGTCCTCTTTTTTCCCAGACTCTGGAACTTCACTTCGTCTTCTGTATTAGAGAAGCTGTATCACTCCTGTGGCCAGCTTTGTTGGCCCTTTACACACCTTTTCAAATTCTGCTATGCCACCTTTGAGAGATGGGGCTGGGACCAGACACCAGATAATTAAGAGATATTCACCATGGATTTATGTAATGGCATTGCTGAAGATTTGCCCTTCCCCTCCTAATAAACCCAAGAGTTTTCCACTAATACTGAATCAATGTCCCAGGAAACTGCTATTTCAGAATCCAGGTGCCAAGTCTCTGCACCATGACTACCCAAAACACCTCACGTAAGAAGTCCTTACTACTTCATGTGCTTCATAATGCTTTGCATTAAATAAAAACGTCACTGTGCTGCTTTTCAGGTGCAACTTGCCAGCAGGAATCCATAAGAGAGGCTATCTGCCATCCACAGCCAACACAGCTGGAATGGAGCGCCAAGTGTCCAGGCCAGCTCAGCAGGCAAGAGGAGCAGCCTGCCTCAGGTTCAGGTTGCCTGGCATTTCCTGGCATGAGATCCTGCCTTCGCTTCCTTACAGCACTGCCAAAAGTGAGCAAGCTGAAATCTTCCCTGGGTGCCTACCTCAGGCTTGTTAAGTCTTGTTGGGAGTTGATTTCGGTTTGGGATTTTTGTGGTTTGAAGGGGGTTGTTTGTGATTATTTTGTATTGTTTCTCCCAGGCAAAACAGCTCTACCATTGCCAAGGAAGAAGCTAGGGAAGGTACCTCTTACCCATATTTAAAAGAAATAAATTTTGTGATCTTTCATTTGGAAATTACTAACACTGGCAGGACCTAAGAGAAAGATTGTATTCATGCAGATGACATTTTTACTCAGTGTTTTGCTGAGTACACTGAGTAGGAGATTGATGGCATTGCCACTGACACACACCTAATTTCTTCCAAATGTGTGAGGAGTCCTAGTTTGAACAACTTTCAGAGATCTGAGTGGTTAAATTTGCAGAAAACTTTTCCTGGTTAGCCACTCACAGCTCCTGCAGGTCATGCTAGGCCAGGACACCCTAGTGGGGTAAAAGCCCCATCAGTCCTGTGAGCAGCAAGGCTTGGTGGGAAACAGCTCCAGGCTGCAACAGAAGAAAAAGCATCCAGCTAAGGAGTAGGAATGCAGTGAAGCAAAGGAGGCAGAGGAACTTTAGAGAAGCAATAGGGGAAGGGCAGAGCAGGAGAACCAAGATTCACCTTGATGCAAAGGACTACCTTGCTCTGGAGAGGAAGGAGACTAATGAGGGCAGCTGTTATTTACAGGGTCCTGTTTTATCTTTGTTCTCCTGCCTGGATCCAGACCATTGAGCTGCCAGCCCTTACCTAGCATAGCTACCTTCATCTCCCTCCTGTCCATGTATGCCACTACATCAAGCACCACAGTTACCAACAGACTGGATCTCTGTTCTGCAGACAGGCATTTTTTCTAACAAATTAAAGTTTGAAGCATGGAGCAGGCTAAAACCAAATACCATCACTTCCCCCTGAATATCAACTGGGGCCTATCAACATTATGCTGACTCCTCCCAAACACCCACTCTCCAGGGACTGCTTTCTCCTTGAACTCAGGGGAATAATGTCAGATCCTAGCCAGCTGCATGGCGCCAGTGCAAAGGGAACAAAAGCCAAGGCAGTTGTGGGAAAAAGGCCATTGTTCCAAAAAATGTAAGTGATGTCACTCTGCTCCCTAAGAGTGTCAGTAAAGCGTGCTTTCCAATAGCAAGTGCCTCTGTCTTGCAGTTGCCTGCAGTGAGGGTAGAAGGCATGGAACAGATTAATCTGCTTTGCAGAGGCTGCATGATTATCATAAAACACCATCTTTCAGCGTAGTCTCCCTTTTGCCCCAGACATGGAGCTGAGCAGCACCGTGGTGTGGGGCTGGATCCCCTGAAGGGACCTCACCCAACACAGGGGTGTGTGGGCAGCAGCGATGGCGTGAGTCTACCTGTCCTCAGAGGGAGGAGAGCTGCTCGTGCTCCTCCTTACTGTGCTCCCACTTACAAGTCATTGCTATTTGCATTGTGACATCTGCTAGAAATCTTAATCATGGATTGTGGCCTCAGTGGAGTAGCCCTGAACAGATGTAAGAGTTACGTTTCTAATTATCTTAACACCTTTTTGGCAGGGTGTCCTAAACACAAGTTAATTAAGTCTCGTGCTAAGCCTGTGATGCAGAGTTACAGCTATTTCTCTTCATTTTGATTTACAAATGAAGAAGATGAGGGACCAGCTTATACCTGCTACTCAGTCCTAAACCCCAAGCCCTCTGCTGGCCTCTCCACTTTAGCCACTAGGTGCACTCCCACCTGACAGATAATCAACAAGTTTTGACCTGTTGTTGATAAAATTAACAGACGACACCCAGTGCTCCTGCAAAATCCTAACAAAGTTTTCTTGCAAAGATGAAAATCATGAAGAATTTCGATCAAAGATGAAAATCATGAAGAATTACTGCCCAGGAAGTACTCCCCCCCTTTCAAAAACTTCGGAGCTCACCATGGATGCACTCCTTAAGACACCCATCCCCATATGAATCATTAGGCAGGAAGGGATGACTCTTAATTGTCCATGGTTTGTCTATGGGTTGTACCTCTCTCATTCTCAGCATGTGGCCCTCATGACACCTGCACCTACAGCTGAATCCAAGGAGTCAAAGCCTCCTCTACCTCCATTGCACCCTACGATCTATTCCCGCTGAACTGCCTGCACCACGGTAAAACCCAGCCAGCACGAAAACCTGTGCAGTGGGTGGCACCTGTAACACCTACACCTTGTGAGAAGCGTCCTGGGAGATCAGGATACTGACACCCTCTGGTGATGATCCCAGAGCTCTGTGTATAGGAGGACTGCAGGAAAGAGGTGGCTCTGTTGCAGAACCGGATGTACTCAGGTGGACTTTGGGCAAAAAGGGTGGAATAAGGCTTGAGAGACATCCTGCCCTCCCTCTGAACCTTTACAGGAAAGGAGAAAACAACTTCAGCCCATCTTGAAAGACATTTCCCTTCCAGCCCTCTTGCTACTATCCATGAGCTGGGTACAAGTATTTCCAGGCTCCGCTAGCCTGGAAACAAGAGAGGTTGGGGCAAGCTGGGCTTGGTGGGCATCACTCTTTGCCCAGGCAAAGCATGTGCACCAGTAAGGCTGACTACCCAGACCAACAACGATCCCTTTCCACAGGCAAGCATTGAAATTGCATTTTATTTTTCAGATCAGATTCTCTAAGGAAAAGCACAAGCAGAGCTGTCAAGAGAATCTCAGTCAGATGGAGAAACTGTTAAGAGGACTTTGAAGTAACTCAAAGCAGACACTTAGAAATGGAGATATGTAGAATTAAACAACTATAAAACTCTGACCTGGGGTTTCCATAAGCTCTTCATTCCACTTGCTAAGCAAAACTTGCTGATGTTCATGGTAATGATAAAAATCCCAGGCACCAGTCTTCAGTTAGTGGAATCTCATAAATTAAATCCCCTCTCTTTTATTTCATAATCTTTTTATTGCAGAATTGTTCTAGTAAACTAGCCTAAACCTAGAGTCCTTCAATCAGGCACCCTTTATTCAAAACTCTTCAAGCTGTCAAGGGAAAAAACAAAGAAGACTATTTTAGCCCAGTTTTAATCTATTGGTTCTGAGATTAATGTTTTTTTAAATTATTATTTTTTATTCATTTATTGTGGATTTGGAAGAATTGGCAAAACTGATCACAGAGAAAGCTTAATTTATGAGTGAGTTCTCTAGTGCTCTACTACTCTGCAGTGCCCTTAGCAGTCAAAACAGTATTTAAGAAAATACATCTTGGCAAATGTGCAAATTGTTATGAAGCCCTTTCTGCTGGTGTCTTCTATTTTGAAGAAAACATTATCATTGAAAACTGAGGCTCCTTTGTTGAGCTGCTTATTCTGGTGGGCTACAGGCAGAACTGAACTTAGTGAGAATGCTGTTGAACAGATGGAATCCCTGTTTTGCACATGATTCTGGAATGCAATAAAATTGTTTGGTTCTGGGAAACAGTTTTTTCCTCCCATGACACTGTCAAAATGACCAAAAGGTCTGATTCTGAAATCCATACTCCCGTGAGTAATTCTCACTCGTGTTTCAGGAAAATGCAAGTTATGAAGGAAACAAAAATACAGGAACATCACCTCTACTTAGAAATACTCTCATTTCCTGATCTTAAGAGGATGGAAAAGTGAACTTGCTTTGGGAGTAAACAGATATAAAGAATCTACGTACACTGCTAGCAGCAGAAACACGGGAAGGAAAATATGTAAATGCATCACAACCAAAAACCTGCGCTTACTTCAGCAGTCTGGCCTGGAGAAGTGGTGTCAGAAGTCTTCTGAGAGATTTCTCTTTTCAGCAACTTTGGCCAGTAATCCTGAACACTTCCCATCCCTCCTCACCTCACAAAACCATGCTCTTCAGCAGCAGAGGTTGGGGAAGTCAATTGGCTGAAACACAAAAGGCCAGATTCTAGACTGGTATAAATCACTGTGGCCCCCCAAAAAAGCCACACTGAGGCTCTGTTGCTTTACACCCACTGAACATCTGGCCTCAGCCTGTGGGAAGAGAATATAATGTGCCTCATGCTTCATGCATTTCTAAACAGCTGCTCTGAAGGACTTCTCCAAGCCTCACATGAGGCTGTTTGCCTCCACTGAAAGCTCTGGAAAGGATTGATTGTGCACAAATGATTTAAATTTCAGTGTTTGCAGGGCACAAAGGCATGCTGAAGGACATCTCCAGTGTGGTAAGCTGCTTCTTGGCAAATCTCTTTGCAAATCAGGTGGGTGAAGAAGAGATTATGTCCAGTCTCAGCCAATTAGAGCTTCACAGTGCCTTTCCATACAGGAATTTGCTTCAGTAGTTCTGACAGGATCAGGTGATTTCAGCCTGGTACAGCTATGTGCAGTAAACATCAGATGGAGTTTGCTATGTGAATATATGACCTTTCCCTCTAACCTTTTTTTTGTTATTATTTTTAATCAGGAATGACATATTTGATCTATCTTTATCTTAACACTGCCACTGGTCTAGCAGATCCGCCAAAGAAATTTTGCGAAGAGCAGACTTAAAAAGTCATCTGACAATTTTTAATCTTTTTTCACTAAGAGGCTTTCAGCTGCAGCATGTTACATTTTTTAGGAATTCAAGTCAGTAAGCAAACAGAGAAGATTTATTTGCTGTATGACTCGCATGGCTAGGACGGTTTCTTATTATTTCCTTTATTAGCAGGTGAGACCACAAACCACCACTTATGAGAGGGCTTGACTTACTAGCTAGACATAGTGCCTTACAAATTGCCTAAAGCTGCAATTCAGGAATATTTGGGTTG
Source organism: Ploceus nigricollis (assembly GCA_013399945.1). Classification (NCBI taxonomy): domain Eukaryota; kingdom Metazoa; phylum Chordata; class Aves; order Passeriformes; family Ploceidae; genus Ploceus; species Ploceus nigricollis. The sequence goes on along the minus strand of VXBC01006987.1, from coordinate 1,058,401 downwards.
TTGATTCAAGGTGACATTCAGTCACTTCCCAAGTGGAAGTTCTCAATAAATTATATTCTGACGAAGATTCTGGTTGCTCCTTGCAGTTAATTGCATTCCATGCAAAGCTAAAAACCTCTCTCTGCTCTTGGTGAGGGAGCGAGCTAACCTGGGCAAAATTCATACTCTCTTACCCTGTTACCAGACCCTACACTTCAGCTGCCAGGAAACAAAGATGGTAGATGGCATTCTGATGAGTTAAACTGTTACCCAAAAGAGATTAAAGCCAGTTTGTGATTGAGAAGAATGGCAGAAAGGTTCCACAGGCAGGATTCTCTGTTCGCTGAGCAAGTTAGATAAGCACTTCAAAGGAAGGCATGATTATATCATCATGATAGCAGTTTTCTCCAAAAGACATTAACTTGGAAAAATTAACGACACTTATTTTCTTTCCAGATCTGGTCAGCTTAACTCCATTAGAAAATTCGGTAACTACTGCAGAAAAATTACTCCAGTGTCATAATGTGTTTCAATAATCATAGTTTCACTCAGAAAAAGTGCTTGGGAAGATAAAGATGATGCCATCTGCATAAATTATTTGATAGCATTGGACTAATTAGAAAATATATCCTGCACTTGCCAGCTTCCAACTGTTCTTCAGTTTCCTGTAGAAGTAGGACCAGCAACAAAGGTAGAAGAGAACCAGGCAGGCCCTAGGCCTGTGATCAGCAGTACTTCCTTTAAATCACTAATATATTAAAAGTATTTGCAGTAATCATTCTAACATCATGAGTAGCTGCTATCTGCAGAGCTGCACATTGTAAACAAAGTTTTTAACCTACGTGGTAGTAGAAGGACCTACTTCTGGACACTCTGAGGGGATGGTATCTATTTCTCTGCTGCAATGAATGACATCTGGGAAAAATTATTGCTTTTCCTGTTTTTCTCCTCGGTAAAGAACAGAAAACCAAGAATTAAAGCAATTGAAAGGGTGCTAAAAATCATTAAATTCAGCAGATTCATGTACAGAACAAATAAAGTTTGAATATTTTTGTATTTCATGGGAAATGTTGAAACCTGGTGAGTCAGGTAGTTAAAGCATACTTTGGATCCAGAATAAGGAGCGTGATCCTCTCTCTTCCCTCCTTCCAATCCTAAACTCATCTCTGGCAACGAAACTAACCTTTCCCATCCTTGTAAAGCACTGCTGCTTTTAATCCCAATTGAGGTGTAATTTGGAAAAAGGACACATGATCTCATAACCCATCTTACTCCTTTTCTACTGATGCTCAGAGTTTGGCTGCTGGGATTCTGGTGTCCCGGCAGCTTTGGTTCCTGCATTATTTTCACACTGACACATGTCAAAGCATTACTGGTTATATAATATGGAAAATAATGGGAAAATTTTCAGCTGACACAAGAGCACGTTGGTTTCATCTGCTGAAGCCAGAGTAGCTGTGCATAGACAGCTTGGGGACCTCCATCCGCTCCCCCCGGCACATCTCTCTGGATAAATGCTGGGAGCTGCAATGGCAAGTGCTCATCCTCATGCTTGATTTTGAGCTCTGCATGCAGCTCAGCAGGTGCCATTCCCTCAACTACTGCTCTGGTCTCCCCTTTTCAAGTGTTTTGTAGTGAAGTCACACATGAGGTTTCCTCAAATGCTTCATCATCCTTGGTAGAAAAGGAGCATCAGGTTCCCCACGCCTTGAGAACAACCCTCCCCTCTCTCTGTTCTTTCTCCTCTTAAATGCACATACATCTCTTGTAGGCCTGAAGGCAAAAGCTCTTAAAAGGAAAGGAAAAGAAGATATTTCACTGCCACAAGGGATGAAACAATGGAAAACCATTGGAGCAGCATTGGTCTCTGGTCCTGGAGCATCCATTACTGTTGTGGCTGGTGGCATTATTCTTCTTGTTCCCCTCTAGGTAGCTCCTGCACTAGGGCACTGGATGTTCCCTGGCATTGTACTCTGAGTTTGATGAAGTAGAAACCAGCTTCACTGTGGCAGGAACATTGCTTGCTACAAGCAAAACAATAGCTGTCATCCTTCCTCTTCCCTTCTCCGTGCTATGCTTCATTTTGGTTTACATTTAAAGAAACCAAAACCAGTCTGTCGTTTCAGCAATTTCCCCAAGCCCTTCAGATGTGCTATTTGTAACTCTTGCAAGTTCAATGCAGGGTGCAGAGTTAGAAAAATAACTCCTTGGATGTGAGTCTGGGGTATTTTTTTCCTCTCAGAGCATGTAGATGACTTGTTAATACTGATGAGGTACACAGCAAGTCAGAGGGAAGCCCCTTGCAAGCTGAAAACCAGCATAGCAGGAATGTGAGTCTGGCACATGTTGCAGCACTTTTTGTTGGTCTGGTAAATAAAAAGCAGTGAAAACAGGAAAATCAGAATAATTTTTAAATGGCCTGTTAGGATCCCTACACTGTGGCTTCCCTGCCCAGTTTAGGGCAAGAAACAAGAGTATTTGGTGAAGTGCTGCATGCAGGAAGGGGCTGGGTGACAGCAATTGTGCCCCCCACGTTCTACAGGCATCTGGGAACAAGGCTGCAAGAAAGGGCTGAGAGATGGGCACGAGGGAAGAAATGGTGATTTAAAAGCTCTGCAGGTCAGAAACAGGGTAAAGTAACCACAGATTACTAAAACAGATGAAGATTTATAGAAATTGTCAAAGGAATGCTGTGCCCTTGGCAAGCGATGAGAAAAAAAAAACACAACAAAAACCCTGAAAGGTGGCTGAGCAAAAGCAGTTAAATGAAAACCATCTTTGTGACCGAGTCTGAGGAGGAAAACAGCTGGCCGGGGCTGCAGCGCTTCGTGCAGCCCGGGCTGGGGCGGCCTGGGAGCAGCCCCGGGGCTTTGGGTCCTGCCGGTGCGCGGAGCCGAAGCCTCTGCTCCGTACAGCACAGCACGGGCATGGAAAGGGGAGGCAAGAGAACAAGGAATTTTCTCAAGCTGTCCCAGTCATGCCTCAGCTCTGCTCTGGAGGAAATGGACTAAAGCTGCAACTAATTTGGAAGTAGCGAAAAGGGAAGTGTATCTTAGAGAATTTACAAGAATGGACTGAGATAGATTTCAGGGAAGCTTGATTGAGAAGAGTTCACTTTTAATAAATTATTAAATGCTATTAAGAAATAATATTGACAAATCATACATAATTTATAAATACTTATGTAACATTCTATTTTTCTACTAACAGGAGAATGCAGCCAGTTTCTCATACATGACCCCCAATTTTTGCGTAATTAATAAGCTGTCCAGAAACTGTTCATTTCTCAGATCAGAGTGGGTTAAAGGGGTCTACACTGACCTACAAAAGGATGGATATTTAACTCAAATTGAGAAAAACCAGCAGAAACCAGATTTTTTTGGAAGTAATTTGAAAGGAATCTTTGCAGTAGCCTCTTTGGTGATATAAAAAGCATATTTCCTCATATTAGTGTATTCACCTTGTTTCTATAATAAGTGTTTAATGCAAGGTTGAAAATTTGGGAAGGAATGGAACAGTCAAAAAGCTTTTCTTACAGGTGAATCAAAAAAAAAAAGGAGAAGCAGTAATCTACCATTTCTAAATTCTTGTAGGATAGAAGAAACAGAAAAAATATTAGCTCCACTCCTCAAATAAAGTAATTTTTGTCCTCAATATACCTGTTAGCTTCAAAGACAGGGTAGATGAGGAGAAGAGGATTGTCTATTCATGTGGTGGTGGAAATATAAACAGGATCTGCAATGGCTGGGGAAGGGAGAGTGGAAATCCCTTTAGCTCTGCTGGTAAATAAACCCCTGTTTTGTGCTTTGAAACGTGTATCTTCATTCTTTATTAATTCAGTATGGGTTACCAGCTTTTATCTCACCCAAAAAGATATATATTTTTTAAAATTCATTTTCATTGAATTCTCATTCTGGTTACACACAACTACAACTACAACTCAGTAGGCATTATTAGTTTGAAGAGTCTTTATTAATACAAAAGAGATGGTAATGAAACATTTGTGCTCCCTGAAGTAAGCATAAAATAAAAGCCAAGCAAGCTTAATGCATACTTCTCAAATGGGCATCACCAATGCAACAAGTACCGAATTGCAAATTAAGACTAAAATTTATTGCTGGTTTCTGTCTCTTGAGAACTTTTTTTCTTAAAAAAAACAAAACAAAACAAAAAAACCCACAAAAACAACCAAAGAAATTGAAACAAAAAATTTCAAAAAACTGGACTGAAGACCAGTCCTCCAGCTACTGATTAACTTCATGCCAGTGAACTGGCCTTGTTGCTCCAGATGTTGAAGCACTAAATCATACAGATCCAGCTGCTGGATTTCAAGATCCATCTTTACATTGAAACATCCCAAAAGGGCTGTTCAGCCCCTGAGCACCCCGGGGATGCTGTATCTCCACAGCTTGGCCTTGGCCATCACAGCAGGAAAGCAAAGCTGCTGCATTGCTTGTGCAAAGATGAAAAGAGGAAAGATCAAGTTCATACAAACATTTCCTTTCTCAGCTCTCTAGACGTTATTTTTGCAGTTTAACTTACAGCAAGCCTTCCAAACACAGTGCAAGCCCAGAACACGTGGCAAGTGTTCATTTCAGGTCCATTTTCCAGTAAGATGGAGCTGGTTTGTATTTGTGCAATGTGCTTTGATCCTCCTGCTTGGAGTCACATGAAAAGTCAACTCAGCTCTTGTTTTTTGCCCCTAAATTCGTGGTTATTCCCATCACTGCCATTGACACCTGCCCAGCAAGCCTCTGGAGAAGAGATGGGTGGCTTTTGTCTGTTAGGACTTTGTGCTCCTTGCTTAGACTGGCAGACGATTCTAGGAGATGTCGAGCAGCAGAAAACTGGTTACACAGGTCTGTGCCGTGTCCTGAGCTTCTGTGCATCACGACTTGATGTTTTGGGCAGGATTGTGTAGGAAAAAAATACCACTTTCAAAGGCTCCTAGTGACTAAAAGATGCTGACTGAAGGAAAAAGGTCTGTCAAAATTAAAAAGATCCTTGGCAGAAGACGTAAAGAAGTTAAGTTCCTTCGAGATTCTCAAATTAATAACCTACCTAATTAGTGAGAGCTGCTAGCAGAGGGAGGCAGTCCACCGATTTATTTCAAGGAGGGCGTGGTGGAAACTCTCCTCCCAAACCTGGTGATCTGTGGTCTCAAATTAATGACTCGCAGCACTTTTCATATCCCAACCCTCTTTCAAGAACAATCAGCCCTGTCTGGAAAAGTTTGTGCGGGTCCCTTTTGTGGCGCACAGCGGGCACCTCCGAGCGCTGGAGG
>VXBC01006987.1:987111-1052724 GCA_013399945.1 Ploceus nigricollis | reverse complement strand
GCCCCGGGGCGTTTCAGCCCCCCGGTGCTCCGACCGGCTCCCGGTGGGCGGGATGGGTGCCCCGACGCGTTCGGAGGAGAGAAGCGGAGGACCGGGAGGGAGAAGGGCCGGGTCCCCCCGCCGGTGCTGCCGTAGGTGCGAGCCGCAGAAGCCAGAGGGAGACCTGCGGGAAGCTTCCCCCTCCTGCGGCGGCTGTGCCGGGGTGCCGGCACCGGCGTCAGCCTGTGCACGCTGGTGGTGCTGGGGAAGGAGCCGAGATCGGCAGGGCTGCCGGAGCTGGAAGCCGCAAAGGATGGTGCCGGGTGGCTGTGCCTGACGGTGGTCGTGCTCAGCTCTCCTCAGGAGAATTTGGTCGCTCTCGGTTGAACCAGCGCATCGAAATCTTGCCTCTGAGGGCAAAAATAAGTAGCATTTAAGCAAAACTGAGAAATCTCCCCAAAAGCCCGTGTTTTATACACATATAACAGGCAAGGTGTAAGTAATGCATCAGTTGAAAAGAGTATGGATAACGTTAACCTTTCCCGGAGTCCCTGATCACCTGCTAGGATGGTGTTGGAGGTGATGTCTTTGGGACTCTCTGCTTGGTGCTGCTCATTTTTGTCCATTTTTGCTGTTAAAATTTGCATTCAGATGAAATGGCCTTGAGCAGCACATAGAGCAGAGATGGCTTCAGTGGGAGAAGTACCTTGTATCCAAGGGAGCCTCCAATCATTTCTAAACATGGCACCTGAAATGTGGGTTCAGGCCCTTATTTCCTAACCTGCTGTTGCCAATTGAAAGGGCTCAACTGGCCCAGAAAGTTCCATTCTGCTTCCATAGCTGGAAAGTGTTGGTTCGGCTAGTACTGGTTCTAAGATGTAGCCCACCCACAACATTCCTTGTGGCTCCCAGACGCTCCAGATCCTGTCTTTTGAATTATACCCCTTACATTCTGTGAGTGTTGAACTAAAGCCTCGACCACATATGAGAATTTTTACGTTCATCCTCTCTCTTCTACTTCGATATTGCCATAGCTTGGGTTTGTTCTATTAACAATTAGAAAGCAACCTTATCATAAAGAGCTCATAGCTTCCCTTACAGCTGCAGGAATTCTGGAATTCTGTAAGTGAATCCTACCTGGTTCTGTAGGCAAGAGTGATGTATAGGGAGATTGTAAGCCTAGGAATGATTGAGAGTTTTTGGAGGAAGGAAAATAAATTTGCATGGGTGGGACTGAAGGCCTTCTGTAGCTCAAGGTTGTCACTGCTGATGGCCCAGAAATTAGTATGGAGAACTCTACTGCATTGGAAGAAAACTTAAAATAGAAGTTAAATTCAAAATGCCCTGTTGAGGGCCTACACCCAGCGATGATCTGTGAACCTGCAGCGTGTGTCAGTGGAAGCCGTGCTGTTGAATTTCCTGGTGCTGGTGAGTTTTACTGTTAGCATGACTTGGGCATAGTAGCAGCTGGGCTGTTGATGTAGCAGGCTGTCAGTGCTGACATTGCAAGATAGTTTTATTTTGCTGGTAAAGCTTGTAGGCTCCCTCTCACAGAGTTACTCTTCAGTGATCTGAAGGAGGTCCAGTGAAAAGCTCTGGCCAATGATACCTGGCAAGGTGCTGTATAAAAACCTTATACCTCTTACAAAAACACAGTGTTCTTGTAGGGTGGGTTGTGATGCTGGCAGCCTTGTCCTTGTGGATCACTGTGTTGTTGTGCTGTGATCATCTAGAAATACAGAGCATTGAGATTTTTTGTTTGCATGGACTATCTGAGGCTGGGGAAACAAAAAGGTTCAGTAATGCTACTTTTGGTAGCCCTATGTAGTCAACCTTTTAAACACTTAGTTACTTGTGTTTTGTAAGTATGAGGCCTGTCTGGGCTTGCCTGAGAACTTGAAAGTTGAGTCTGAGAACTCATGATTTTGCAGCTATCGCCTGAGAGCACAGGCTGCCAGGTGAGCGGAGGTGGGTGCAGCTCAGCCTCTGCGCCAGGGCATGCTGCTGGCCGGGGATCAAGGGATTCTTGGTGGCTTTTCAAAGGCTGGGGAAGTGGCAGTCCGTGGGCAGGTGGAATCCCTTTTAGCAGAGGAGCTGAGTGTGAGAGAGTGCTGCTTTTACACAATGGTGTGAAATAGCTTTTCTCCTCTGAAGATTGAGTTTGATCAGAAGGAGCTCTGGGAAAAAAATGGTTGTGGGGTGTTGGATGGGAGAGTTTGCAGATGCTGGGGTTTTGATATCCTTGCCTCTGTTATGATAACCAGGTGGTTCCTTCCTTAAGGATAAACCAGCATCCTGCTGGTGTCTTGCATTAGTCATAATTCAGAAACGGCTCCTGTGAAACCTGACTTTTCTGGATTTTCTGAATTTCTTTCATTTTCTCCAAAAAACAAGTTCTTGAAAGTCAGTTTGTGCCCTTGATTATTGAAAGGGGAGAGTTTGTCAACACTAAGTACTATGCTGGGTAAGATACTTCTCTGGAAATCCCCAAGTATCCTTGAGTTATAAGGTTCTTGGTGTGTGCCAGAGGGTTGTTAAAAACAAAGAGTGTGTGTATCTGTGTGTTGGAAGGGGTGGGGGGGTGAGGAGGAGGACGAGAGGGAGGGAGCATCTTGATGGCTGAACTCATTCCAGTTTTCAACATCTTTCTTGGGCCATTGGGCCAAAACCTGCAGGCGATATTCCTCTTTTTTTTTGGTCCAGTAGGCCTGTGAGGTTTGTGGATGATTGGATTTCTGCGGGTCTGAACCAGCCTGCAGCTCTGCTGAACCTAGCCTGACCCATCACCCCTGCTGGGAACGTGGCCCAAAGCATGCTTCAGCTCACAATTCTTGTGTCTGTGGATTTTTCATGTCTGTGGCTTCGTGGAGGGGACACTGGCAGTGACATATTCTCTGGCTCTGTCATTGCAGAAGGATGAGCTTTGTGGCACTGTCTTGTACCTTTTGGTGTATGCCAGGTCACCTTTTCTCTGGGTTACTGTAAGGTGCTACAAAAGCTTAACGGGTCTCTGTCCTGCAGCAAATACTGAAGGGGAAAACCCACTGCCATCTGTGCACAGCTCTGTTTCAGACATGGCAGTGGTGGAAATTGCTGCAGTTGTCTTCTTTAAGTGGTGGAAATTGCTGCAGTTGTCTTCTTTAAGAAGTCCCCTTCTGTCCAGCTCCCTACTTTTTCCCTTCCTCACTCTCATCCTCAGAGAGCTGGCCTTAAAATCAAAATACTTTAAAGCTTATTGCTAGATAGAAAAGAGGAAGGTTAAAGAGAAACCTGCTTAGAAGTTGGCACATGTCATAAGAAAATATTAATTGAACTGTAATTATACCTTAGCCCTTCTATCCCGTCTTTCACGACAAAATAAATTAGAAGCTCAGTTCTTATCTAGGTGTTGTCTCTGTAGCTCAGGATTAATGTTTCAGCCCTTTTAGACAGGATCTGAAAACACATTATCTTGCTGGCTTAGAACAACTGTGTATTCTCATGTGTCTAGTACTCACTGGCTCCTTTTCTCTATTGGGTGACAAGTGAAGTATCTGTCCCCTCTCAAGAAACTGCCTCTAATCTCTGAAAAAGGTTTCCAGATGACCCTTTCTCTTCCCTTTTTTCCCTTTTACCAAGAGCTCTAGTGCCTGCAATGTGTGGGGCTTTTTGTGTTTGTTTTGTTTGGGATCTTGTGGCCACAGGCAGAGTTCTTAACCTATTTTTCATTTTCTGTCTTTAGCTTCACAGAGAGGTTACAGGCTTCTTTGCCCATGAATATAAGCCTACAGAAGAACAAATGCTTTTAAAATAGGAATTCCTACATTAGTGATGGAACTTCTCTTGAATTATAACTCCATGTAGCCAGTCTTCTTTTGTCTTGCTCTGAGTGAAAGGAGATTTTATTTTTTTGTTCCCTTGAATACTATATGCAGTTTTTCAAATGGGAGGGTAACTATCAGCCCAAAATGTGTATTTCTTTTCCAATCTCTTAGATATTTTGGAATAAGATTGCCTCGGGCCTTTAAATGATAGCACTTTGAATTGTTTGTGAAAGTGTGTGTTGGAGTTTTTTTTTTACTTTGACACTGACAGGTCCATGTTTCTGGCTTAAAAGCAGCAGAGTACTGTTTTTCTGTTACTACTATATGAATTCCTGTGAACCGTATGTACTAGTAAGAGCTAATTTTCATGATTTCCAACTTGGCTAGATGTACTCGTCGTTCCCTGATAAAAGTGCTTTGCAGAAGAACCCTTTGTTGTTGATGAACCCTCTCGGACAATGGAACTTTTGATAGTGGCTGAGGATTGTAAAAGCACAGCTACCTGACTCACGTGCTGACTGTCACATTTCTGCCTTATTAACAGTGTCATGTTTTCTTGCATTGCAGACTGATTTACAAATTAACAGTAACGTGACTAACATGCTACTACTATAAACAAACCCATTAAGATAAACAGAACCAGTTAATTGTAACCATATTTTTTAATGCTCTCCTTTCCTATCCTGTTTTGACTCTCATTAAATGTTGGTGTTTAGAAGGATGCCGCAAATGGATTATTAATAAATTTTCAATCATTTTCTGATGTGTCCTGAGTAGACATGATACTGTTATGGTGTTCAAAGACAAAAGGCATGTTTGGGATCAGCTGTGCTCCGTGCTCTTACGAAGTCACTAGCAGCTGAAAGACTGTTTTGGTCTGAGGCACGTGTAGCAGTCAGTGCTTTAGCAAGCCTGCCCAGCTGCCAGATAGATGTAGCATTCAAACAGCTTGTGGGTGCTTTGTCCTGCTCACGTGTTGTCCCCCCTTCTTAAAAGAAGTGTGCCTGTGCTGTTACGTAAAGATTGATGGTTTAAACCTTTTGCATCTTTCTCCCTGCCAAAGTTGCTGTCAGCTATGGCAGTGTGTGTATACCCACTGTGTATTTGAAATGTGTAAAGTGTAACATCAAGCAGTGTTAAAATTGCAGCAATGGCAGAAAGAGCAAGCTTACTTTTAATAGCCCCCTCTAAAGAGATTTTAAAGGTCTGGTTCTGCACTGTCTGGTGTTAACTGACAGAGGTCTACAAATTGTGTTTTCCAGCCTTGTGTACTTTGATTTCACTCTAACCCTGAAGCTGTACAGGCCTTCTGAAGTTTTAAGAAAAGTTTTCCATGTGTAGCACACTTCAAAATAGATCAAAAAGCAGCGCTCTTTTTAAATGCTACAGAACGTTAAAACAGACTTAAAGTCTGCTTAAAGTTTTTAAGCAGTACTTCAGATTCTTCCAAGTTTAAGTCATACTTGTCATACCTGGCATAAAACTAAAAAAAGTGCAGTAAAAAGCTCTGTAACCATCTGATTTAACTTCTGTTTTTGAGCTTGAAAACATATTCGATTATATGCAAACCAAATGTGGCACGGACTCAGAAAACCGCAGTGCTTCCCCCTCTCAAATGAAGACAGTGTGCCGCAGTAATAGCAACTTGAGACAGTCTGGATTGTTGCAAAACGTGTCAAGAGAAAGAGACTGTAAACATTAATCTCTTAAGAAGTGTTGCCTCTGTTCCTTTCCCTCCCAGTTTGCTGGGCTTTTCACAGCAGGTATTGTGCTTATTCTGATGTGCTAAATAGCACCTACTAAACTCCTGGTTCCTCTCTCATTACGAACAAATCTTTGTTCTTCATAGTAGGATAGCTTTCTGAAGTGGTCATATTTAGTAACCCTAAGTCTGTCTGCTAGGTGACATGAGAGAAAGTGACCACAGCTTTCAGCTGAGCCACAGCAGATGAAAACTGCCCTTCACAGATGAGAGGCCAAACCTTTCAGCTGAAAAGGGTGGCACAGACACACTTTTGGGATAGTTCTGTTCAGGTGACAGCTGCAGTAAGCACCAGCGCAGTGTAACTCATTTCTCTGATGTGTACTCTGGCACTGTGGGAGCAGTAGTGCCTCTAGGAGATACGGGGAAGGCTGGAACATTGCTTTGAGCTACCTGATGTCACAGAGCTTGGTGTGGTGGAGGATATGCTCTGGTGCTGAGGTTTGATATAGTTTCAGGTCTGTCTTGTCACAGAAAGATGGTAGTTCCTCCAGCAATGTTCCTGAAGCAAGTATATTGGTATGAGTACCAGCTGTGCTAACTGGATGGATGGCACTGACCAGAAGGCTGCCATCTTTTGTTCCAGCATTCCCATGCTTTCCCATTCTTGATCCTGCCTCCAGCTTCTCTCCTGTTTGTAATACCTTTTAGTCTAGTAACTTGGGAATTTCTGATCTGCTTAAAACTTTGTCCAGCCAGTCTGTCTTATGTGAGTAGTCTTCTCAAATTTAGTCTCGCCACACTGAAACAGTCCTAAAGGACACTGAACAATGGACCTTTCAACTTTAAAGAGCATCTCAGAAAATTAAATGCTGCTTACAGCCAAGTCAAAGAAATGCCTCCTGTGTGAGGTTGAAATACCTGTGGAGGCTCTGTCTAACAGGCTCCAGGACTAGCCACCTCCAAGGAGTGCTTCAGAGGTGCAATTAATAGTGCCTTCCTCTGTAGTCCCTTATCATTCCCTTTCTGAGAGACTTTGTGTGCACTTAATCTGAGCTTTTAGGAACCAAGAAAGGTTTTCCAAGGATTCACTGCTTGCCTCTAATTACCTTTACAATGGCAGGCCATGAAAATGTACCTTGGGAGATGTTGCCTCCCTCTAAGTGAAGGCAAAATCTCCCCCTATGGAGGTATTCCCATTCCCATTGGAAATGCCTGAAATTCATTCACGCAGAAATGGCTGGTGTGGTGCACCAGCCCCAGGGCCACCCAGCCTTCTGCCATCCCTCCTGCTTCTGCCCTGCACAGCTGTTCCCAGTCCCCCTTCAGGTCTGGCCAGGGGTGTGCGTGCATCTGCATCAAATTACTTCTCTGCAGCTGTTGCTGGCACTGAGCTCATAGGGAAGCCTCTGGCGGCAGCTAAAAGGGTCTTAAATAACTTTGCAACCAGCCAGAGCCCTTACTGGTTGCAGGTTTCCTGTATCCATTTAGATACCTCTCAGTAAATGTTCTGAAAGTGGTTTGCTCTTGCTGGAGACCTGTAGTAGGACAGGGCTGCCTTTCTGCAGGAAGCTAGGCTCATGAGCTTATCACAGTGTTAACCAGACCCGACTGCTTTGTCCCTCCGAGTGGCAAGGTGCCAAATCTTCTTTTTCTCCCTCGTGCTGATGTGACATGCCATGGATGTATGCATCCTGTGCTGTATTTGTGCTTAAGCTCTGTGGTGTGTCAGAGTGAGTGTTGCACAAAAATACAGGACTATCTCGGGCCACGTCGTCTGCAAACAGACTTTGGTTTGTTCCCAGAGAGGCAGGGGACTGGCATTAAAAAAGGAAGATACTTGCTTTTGGAAAGGTAGACTTGGCACTTAAATCATAATTTATTTTAAAGGCTTTGCTTTCCTGCAAACAATTGTTTCTTGAAAGAGAGTGGCACTGGGGGTTTAAATATCAGGAGGTGAGGCAGTGAGGAAGGCTGGCAATGTGCTGCTTGGAGGCAGTGCTGACAGAGGTGGTAGGGAGAAAGCAGCTACGTGGGTGACCTGATAGGAGAGGAACTACTGGGACAAGGCTGGCAAAGAAAGGGATGATGGTTCCAAACAAACAGGCTGAAAAAATTGTTTTTGTGGACAACTGTTTTCACAGACTGCCATGCAGTAGTGAGGCAAAATAAGCAGTGTAGTGGTCTAGTTTTCAAAAATTGTGAAATAAGGTAAGTGAGGCAGGGGAAAGGGTAACCTTGGCTTTAAGTTGCCCTTGAGCTGACGGCCGAGTATCTGTGAGACTGAATGTGAGGTGCGTCTCAGGAGCAGAAGGTGATCTGAAGGTGGTGGGAACAGAGAGAGAATAATTTCTCTTCTGAGTAGATGCAGAAGAGAGAAAAGTGTTGTCCTGAACTGAGCTTTACAGATCCCTGGAGAGAGTTGAAGGAGTTACAAAGATTGTTCTTTAAACGAAATAAGATGTGAAGCATTGTGTCAGAGAAGCCGGAAAAAGAAGGAGAACCACTGATTTTCTTTGGTAAGAGCAACTATTCTAAGCATTTAAGGTACTAAAGCATGGCTGTGTTTCTCTGGGAGAGTAAAAGGAGGGAATAGAAGGAAGAAGGGTAGAAGTATGGCATGATGTCAATGAGGAAAAAAGTTTGGGGCTGAAGGCAGTGAAACTGTGTCCCTGATGGGATTTCTATGAAGGGCAAACAGAAGAGAAGCTTCTTGCTCTTGTGACTTTCTCTTGAAAGAAATAGCAAGATGTGAGAGGGCATGAAATCTCACACTTTCCACTAGCTCGATCATTTTTGTGAAGCAGAGCTGCTCTGGAGCAAGCCATTGAAGAGAGAACTTGTTGCAGAGAACATCGGCTTGCTTGGTGCTTCTTGCCACTAGTGACAACCACTCTGAGGTTGGGAGCAGAGCCAGAGAATGCTGTGTGAGCTGGGAAAGGTGTAACTGGGGGAGAAAAAGGAAACAAAGAAGCAGAGACGTGAATGTGACAGCAGAGCTCTGAAGTCCCAGGTGAAGTCAGCAAGCACAAAACCATTTACATTGTCTTCTCTCCTCCTCTTTCTTGCCCTCTGCTCATTTTCACTGATAAAGCATCCCTGATTAGGTCTTCCCAGTTTTGAAAATCTCACATGCAAGCAGAAATTACAGTCTATGCAAGGATGAAAGTGTTTAGCTTTCTTTCTGTTCTTGATTTTTTTACTTCATGGAGAAGTAGGTGGCTAATGTAACTCATGTTTATTGCTAAATGTTGCTCTTTGATGTCTTCTTATTACAATAGCCTGATTTCAAAGCCAGCAATAAACTAGAGGGATGGCACCTCATAAACATAGGGCTTCATTTTTGGCCCTGTAAACATCTTGAAACTTAAAATTTAAAGAAAAAAAAAGAGTTGCTCTCTTTTGCTTGCAAATAACTCCTTCATTTCACAAAACAGCAGCTCTCTAAGTAAACAAACCTCAAAATCCTGCTCCCTTGTCTCCTCTGACCTCTTGTACCCTTTAGCCAGAAAAAAAGCCAAAGAAAGCAGTTGATTGCTCTTGATCAGCCTGTGTAAGTTTTGATCAGCTAGCTGTGTCTTCACAACTTTTATCAGAACACTTTTCTGGGCATCTGTTTTTGTTCGGGGTTCCTGCCTGATGTGTTGCATTTTGTTGTGTACTTTTTGTCATCAAACTGCAAACAACAAATACTGTGATTGGCTGATACTTTGAGGAACTTGGGGCGGAGGTTATTTTTGTGAGACAAAATGTACAGTTGTTTCTAAGTTGTTTTTATCAGTCATAATAAGGTCTGTCAGACTAAATTCTGTTTAAGTTCCCTGTGTTCCTTCTGTCCTCTGACTTCTGCAATACTGGATGGAGTGTTTGCATTAGTTAAATAGGCCTGAGTAATTTACTTCATTATGGAAAACTAATCTGCTTGTTAAAACTGTTAGTTTATCAAACAGTGAAATACAGTATTGTTCTGGCAGAGACTTTGCTGGCAGACACCAGTCCTTGTGTATCTTTCTGTGAAGGGATATGATAAGAGGAACTTTGTGGCTTAGAGAAGCAGATCAGTCGTTTTGGCTATCAGAATTTGTAGTTTCTGTAAGATACCCGGTGGATGTTGCCTTGAAATCCTGGCTGAATACAATGCAGAGCACCCAGTTTCCAAGCTGAGTGGCACTGCAAAGCCCATTATTACTGCGATACTCTCTATCAGCCTCATTAGGGGGATGATGAATGAGCTGAAGCAGTTTTTTCCCCTCTTTTGAAAAGACCTGCTGACAATGGTTGCTGCCTGTGTATATGCACAGGGTGAATAAATCAGCTAAACTGTTACTACAGTAATACTAACCTTTTAACAAAAAGAAAGGCATTCTCATTATCTGCTTAAATCTCTTGACTCTTCCCTTCTCTTCTACGGAATCACCTTCTAGCTCCCTTGCCTTAAAAAGCTGGATCATGGAGAAAGCACAAGTGAAATCTTTTGCATTTGTTTACTATTGTGCTGTTCCCAGGCAAATGAAATTGACTTTTGGGCTTTCCTAAGGCTGAACATGTGAAGAAGTCAATTTGACTGGACAGCATTCCTGTCAGACCTCAGTGCTCCAAGCCTGCAATGGCATTCCCACATGTCAGGCTCCACTAATCAGTAGTTTCCAGTGTGCCTGCAGGGGCTGGGCTGGGAGGCTTGGCCCTTTTGCCAGCTGTCTTCTCATGTGGCAACTTAAGCTAGCTTTGGTCATACCAGCTAAGTGCAACTAACCATAGTTCTCTCCTCTGTCCTTTTCCATGTCACTTTCCTGCTGGGTGCAATGTCCTGAGCTCTGCCTCAGCTGTGTTGGGCAGAGCAGGATGGGTTCCCTCAGCAGACCATGGGTCCGAGGGGGCTGTGTAGAGTGGGTGTTGTACTGCCTGGGGTAAGACTGCACAGCAGCTGCTTCCTCCACAGTACCATGTGTGCTAATGGTCCTGAACAAGCTGTCCAGTAAACAAATGGTTACTGGGATTGGCATCTGAGTGCCCTGGCATTTTGGCTAAGGGAATCCCAAGGAATCCCGGGATCCTGTTCAGGTGTGCAGAACAGCAGATGCAACTCTAAGCAAAACCTACAAAGATCTTATTCTTTCCCCTTTAATTCATCATGTAGATAGGTGTTAAACTTGGCACTTGAAGATGGCTTTTTCTCGCTTGAATCTAAGAAAAAGAAAACTTTAGGATACTTTTTAAATAAAAAGACTTAAGCTTTTTCTTTTCGGTTTGAAGTGTGTCCACAGAAGTAAGTTGCTGCTCAGACTTTTCTGGAGAGGAGCAGGAGGTGGAGGACAAAGGAGGACTTTTTTTCCTCCATTGGAACCAGCTGTGGTTTGTTCGCTTTTTGTGCATTTGGATGGGCACTCTGAAATCCAAACTGGAACTAGCAGTTAATATTACAAACAAGCAGCATAATTTGACTAAACAAGCTTTCAGATGATCACAACTGGGCTTTGATGCTCAAGAGTGGGATTTTCATAACTGCGGAAGTAATTTGAGAACATGCTTGTGCCCAAAGCCAGTAGGGTTATGTTGGCTTCTTTTTTCCTTTTTGCTTGAAGATGATTATGGTGATGATTCATACTTTTGTTAGTCTCAGCAAAAGAGTGGCTTGCATGTATAGTTGATTTAACAGCTGAGAACCTCTATGCAAGTCATTCTCCATTTTGAGGAAGAATTTGTCTAGAGAAGATTCTCCCCCTTCTTATTTCTTTTGTGAGCTTGTTAGTTTTATGTCTTTGGTTTCTAGCCCTGGTACTGGCTGACTTTGCAAATAAGAACTTCCATGAGGTCCTAGTTACAGCGTTACTTGTTCTTGGATTTGTGGCTGTGGTTCCATGCATTCAAGAGTGAGTGAGGATGACTTTAGAGGTTCAGTTGGTGAACAGTAGTTTACTCATACTATACAATCTGAAATATTAAATTAAATGTACCAGAAAGGTGATTTAAGCTGTTTAGTCTAACTAGATGCCTGTTTTCATTATCGTAATTTCCTTAAACAGAGGATCAAATTCTTCCCTCCGGTTCTTAACAGCATATTTTGTTTCTAATATCAGAAATAAGGACCATTGAAATCTTCTCCTCAGTCACTTTGACTTACTTAAAAGAGCTTCATGGATTTATAGCATTTTCTACTGTCTTGTGCCAAATCACACCCTCCTACCCCTGCTTTTTTTTTTTTTTTTGACAAGCACTTAATGGTCTGTAAAGCTTTAAAAATAAAAACCAGTGGAGTGACAGAAAAATTAAAGCCATGAAAACTAACTTTCCTTCTGCTGCATGGATTGCCAGGAAATTCAGGGGTCATGTAGAGTGAGTGTATTTTCTAATAACAAGCTGTGTGCTCGCATACCATGCTTCTTTAAAGGTCTTGTGGTTGGGATCCCAGTGGTATTGATGGGAAACGTGCAAAGAATTTTTATAAGGTTGTTTGAATAGCTGAGTAACTTCTTTTGAAAGCAGCAGAGTGAATACTTCTGCTTTGGAGAGGAATGGTTCTGTGGATGCCTGAGATGATAATAATGAATGATGGACCTTCAAAGTTAAGTCCTACAAATGCAGTTATCCTCTAGAGGATTTAATGAAAACTTAATATTCTTAAAATGTGATTTCTTTTAACATGCAACATTTGGGTGTACCTGTGATGTCTTGGTAGCCATGGTTACGTTCTGATGGGAAGACCTAAAAGGCCACTAGCAGACTTGTAAGCACCGACATGTGACTGTATTCACCACAGAATAGGTTTGAATAGTAGAAGTTGGACTCGATCTCAGAAGTCTTTTCCAACCTGATTGATCCCGTGGCTCTCTAATTCTGTGAAGAGAGGTGGTCTATACCTTGTTCAAATGCCAAACTGGAGCATTGGCCTGTGGTGACACATCTGCTGATGCTCTGTTTGCTTTCTCTTGCAGTTTGGGGCAGAGTTCAGAAGGTTCTCTCTGGATCGCTACAAGCCAGGAAAGTTTGAAGACTTCTACAAGCTAATTCTTCACATTCATCACATAGCCAACCTGGAAGTGATGATCGGATATGCTGATGTGCATGGAGACCTTCTCCCTATTAATAATGATGACAACTTCTTCAAGGCTGTTTCAAGTGCTCATCCACTGCTCAGGGTTTTTATCCAAAGACAAGGTAAGATGCAGTTTCATTTCAGTGCCACAGAGCGTGCTGCGGCAAGGGGAAGAGTGGATTTGTGGCACCCATTTAAAGGCTGAAATCATGTAAGAGGCATCTAGGAGCCATCTTGCTCTTCCTCACAGGCACTTCATGGCAGCTGGCAGGAATGGCATGGCTTCGTGGCAGGGAGAGGGACTGCATTGCTGTCTGTAAGGTGTTTGAAGGATACAATGCTGAGAATCACCGTGAGCCCCTTTGTTGTCCGAGGCGAATGTGCCTTGTGCTGCTGGTAGCCTGCATCACCTTGAGCATGCCAAGTGCACCATTCCACTTGGTGGAGGGAGGGGATCTTAGTACTACTACTTCACATTTAGAGATCTTATCTATCCATCTTGACAGTCAGTGTCACACCCAAGTTATTCATGCCTGTGTGTGAATGCACACACGTGTAGTTCTGAAAGGAAAAAAAATTGCCACAAACAACATCTAGTTTGTGTTAACCTGGCAAACAGGCAAATGAGGATTTTTTCCCCTCTTTCCTTATACTAAGGAATGCTGATTCTTCCCATTTTGAATCATCAAGCAAACCTTGGGTAAAACTGTCTGAATGTCGAGATGACATCAGGTTTAAGGCCTATGTGTTATTCTCCTAAGGACATGTTTGGCAGTCTCTTCAGAAGAGGATTGGCTTTTCTAATAAGGTGTCTTCTCACAGAGCTCCTTAAATCCCAGGGGAACCTAATACTGGTTAACACTTCCTCCACAGTTTTTTTTTCTCAGCCATCTAGTGATTTATAGCACAGGGCTTTTGGAATTAAAATCTTGTCAGCAACAGATTCAGAAACAAGACTTGATTTGAGACTTGGAGCAGTCATGTGGCTTTTTTTTGGCCTGGACTCTTGCTGTGTACTGATAAGGATTTAGCAAGAGGTTCTAACCTGCTCATTGGTGTGTGCTGGTATAGTGTGTTTGATTTGGTGTCATCAAATACATCCAGGGCTGTGTGGCTCCTGTCTGTTCAGAGCATATTGTCTGCCACCTTTTAGAGGTGATTTTTAGATGCTCAAGGAGCCAAATGAGAAGAGGGTTTAGAGCAGTTTGTTTAGTTGGTCTGTCTATCAGGTGAGTGGAAATGTTTGTGGGAGAAAACTTGCTCCTCCTTCTTGTGCAGAAAGTGCAAATGTGTATCACAAATCTGATTAGGTCTTCTTGCAATGCCTGTTAGGGCTTGTGAATGTTCATGGTGGGTCATGTCATAAGAAATCCTTTGCATGACTTTGTCATGCATACTTCAGTTTAAGTTTATTCGTGTCTCTGGACCAGTCCTGTTCAGAGCACTGTTCTCTGTGCTCTGGACAGACTGCTGAAACCACTGACCTAAGCCTGCACTGGGAGGGGTTTGCCACTGAAATGCTGATCACAGAAACAGGCAAATCAGAGAACTGTTGTCTACATATAGAAAAAATTCTCCCTCTTTTTCTAGGAGAAGTGTGCTGGTTATTAAGGCATCTAACTTTTAACCTTAATGGAAAAGGGCAATATTTCCTTTTAAAAAAGCTTTTATTTTACCTGTTGCTCAGTGAAAAGGATTGTCCTGACAAATGAAGGAGGACAGGCCTGTTCTTCCTCACATGTGGCAAAGCCTGAAATCTTTCCCAACACACCTTCTCCCTCTATAAAGCTGAAGGGAACAGTAAATTCTGGCCCATCCCTTTGCTTAGTGCTAACTTTCATAAGGGATTCCTGAGGTTAACATTTGAGATTCATACTTGTGGATAATCCCTAACAGTCATGTTCATCTCCTTTGCTTAGACAAAGCCTTTAGAAATTTTTTCCTTCAAGAATGAAGGTGAAATCTTCATCTGTTTTTCCTTTGCTCTGCTGGGGTGATAGGGCAGTACTGGTCCTTCTGTTGGAAACCTGCACAAGAGGACAAGGTGACTAGCAGCAAGAAGTCATTGTGCCATTCAAGGGAATGTGGTGTGCCTGCACCCTAAATTCTGACTTCAGAGGCAGGAAATTAGCGTGACAGGGATGCTAGTAAAATATGTGAGCAGTGCTCTCTTGGGTCTTTGAAGGAGACTGAGAGCATGGGCTCTCTAGGCTGTTGGATCAGGGATCACTACTTTTCAGTGGGAGTAGTCCTGGGAGCTGGCTGGCAGAGATTCTTATCTGTGTTATAGAGTAGGGAGAGTTTCAGGGAACAGAGCAGAAGTATGTAGGCACAGGAGGACTGAATAGTTGAAGGTCAGATCTCTTTTTCTAGCAAAGCAAACTGTTTATCAACTCCATGATTAGTCATCCTGTCTGTTTTCCCAGTTTATAGCTGAGTTACCCTTTCTCTTGTCAGGTCAATTTCACAGTCATGTTAAAACACTTAAAACATTCTCAGAATGGCAAAATAGGTAACTTAGTCTTTGCACAATAATCAAGCAACAATTTCCTAGTTTGATGTTTTTCATCTGAGCTTAGTCTTGAGCTTTTTCAGTTCAAAAGCCTTTCTCTCACTTGTCCCTGGAGGCAAACACTGTCCTCATTGCTTGGACTCTTCATGCCAAATTGATGTCCAGGTATGGGATGGCTGGTTTATTCCCCTTTCTCTCTCTNTTTTTTTTTTTTTTGGTTCAAATCTCCTGAGCCCCAAATTTTTCAGGATCACAGTAGTCCCACACAGGGGATGTTAGTGCTTATTAGCCAGCCATTTTAATAAGGACTGGAACTGGTGTTCCCGTTGTGCTTGCAACAATTGCAGTTCATAGTTTTTGGGTCTTGAAGAATCTGGGACATTTGCAGGTTATGTTTGAGTAAATTCAGCTGTAGCAAGTTTTTATAGCTCATAGTGATTTGTCTGCTTAAAGTATATGGTGCTCTTTTTTTTTTTTTTTTTTTTTTCCCCTCCAATACCAAATTACAGTGCNTTTTTTTTCCCCTCCAATACCAAATTACAGTGCGGACAAAAATCCTAATTAGAGAACCAGGCTATAAAAAGAAAAAGCAATTTTCCTTTGACTTGCTTTCCCAGGCTGCAAGTATGGGTCATGTCCTGTGTTGTAAACTGACGTGGCTCTTTTGGCTTTGTTAGTACAATAGTGATTTACAACTGATGCTTTGAGCATGAGGATTTGTTCATTCAGCTGTCACTGATACCAGACATACACAGAACTCCCTATGGAAGGTGCCTGCTGCTGTGGAAGAGATAGATGTCTCAAAGACCTTAGAACAATGCAGGAACTTGAGGATGTGTTTGACTTGCTCCATAATAACTTTTGCGTTTTACCCAAGACCTGCATCAAGGAAGAGTTTATCTGATGATGCTGATCATGTTTTTCAAGACTGTTTGGTCTGTGTCTGACTTAAACTACAGCACTTGAAACAATCTCTTTTATACTGCAAAAATATTTAAGTGTAAGCTATGAATTCAAGCAGAAACATAAACCAGAAAAACTGAAAGGAGTTAGTGTTACATACTGTGAATGCATTACATTACTTCTTGTATGATTAAATTGAATGAAATTATTATCAGATCTTGCTTTAATGCCTGTTTCACAGAGGCACAGTATGTGTTCAAACTGATCTGTATTGGAGCATTTTAAGTAGAATGGAATAAATAGCAGAATTATAATGAGTTCTTCAATGTAAACCTGCCTCAAATGACTACTTGAACTTTGCAGGGTGGGTATAAGGATGTAAGTGGGGGTCTACCAAGTAAAAGAGATTTGAGAATTTCCTCTTTTGCTTGTGTTACCTACTGGGGTGTGTTCCATCTAGAAAGTTCAGAAACTCAAGGAAGTGTAGCAAAATGAACAAGCTGATTGCCCTGTCAGTATTCTGTGCAGTGCTTTTTTCCCAAGGTTTCTTTTTTTCCAAGTGGTATGTCTAGGACCAAGTATAGCAAGCAGAGTGAACAGAGTGGTTAACTGAGCACACTGCTGTAAATCCAGGCTAATGATTCGGATACTGGGAGAACTGATGGAGGCTGCTGATATCCAGACCTTCACTTCCTACCAGGGTCAGCCGGATTTATAGGGTTTGCATGGGCAGTAGCAGAAAATCTGCTGTAGCTCAAGTTGCAAAGGAGGTGGGAGAGGTGGTGCACAGCCCATCTGGTCTCATCCTGATGCCGGACTGAGGTCAAATGAACTTGTCTGAGAAGCCTTTCTGTTTTGTCCACAACAGGAGGTGTGTTCTGATTCTATAAAAATAACAATAAATTAATAAAGGGGGGGCACTTTGTCAATCGTAAAGCAAATTCTAGATCAAATTCACAATCTTTCCATCAGTAAAGTTAATTTTAAAGCTTTGTAAAGGTTTAAATTGTTTCATTGTATGTGTCCTGCAAGTAGGAGACAGGTGAAGCACTGAAGTGGCAGGTGACAAATTTGTATTTCAGGTTAACTTTGTCAAGTATTACACTTACTGCAGGAACAGGAAAGGCAAAAAAAAAAATCTGAACAAGCCGAAGAACATTCTAATAGCCATTATACTAAACCACACTCCACAGCAAGATGGAGCAGGGCCTTACACCATAAATTAGTAAAATCACAAATTACCTGCAGCTGTTAAATGACATGGATGGAAGTTAGAGAAGGCTGATGGCTTCTGATATATGTTGTCTTGCATTTTGCAATCTAGAAAACTGATAGTGTGTAAAAAACCATCAAGTACCACCTTCAGAAACTTGGTATAAGTGTCTTTTCTTTTGTAGTTATATTTTTAATAGTCTGTTACTGTTACAGTAAACCAGCACTGAACACCAGTCATTGCTTTCCTCCTTCAGTGGTTAAAACTGCTGTCTACCATTGGTTCTCACTTCAAGCTTGATCCAAAATCAACAGGGGAAAAATGTGCATTTACCTGGTTGTGTTTTGGATTTGGCTTGTTTTAATGTAAAGATTGGAAGATGCTGTTTTTCTTCAACTGCATACAGTGACTAATGTATTTAAACTGCTGTGCCATGCAATATATTTGTGCATGTTCAGAAGCAATTCATAACTCTGCAATTTGTTATTTACCTGGCAAAGTTTTGTGCAGCTGTAAGTACCAACATCTGTGCCTTAGCTTTCTTGTATTATAAAATCAGAGCAATCACACTCAGTTTTAAAATAAAAATGTGCTAATGGGAATCATGCCCAGGTCTGCCTGAAAAAGCAATGGTGGGTTGTTTTATTGTCTTTCATACTCTGAGCAGATAATCCCCAGGAATGATTGTTGGCTGTCTAACCACATGTGTTAAACACAAAAACTGGCTTTGAAGCAGCAGCTATTTCCAGCTACCTAAAACTTTTAACTCTCTGCTCAGCCTTCTAGAGTGGGTACAGTTACAAAAGTTTGAGTTCAATTCCTTCACATCTTCTTTTTTGGTTCTTCAGTAACCCTCCTGTTTGTTTTGTAGTACAGGCATTGACTTTGTTTTCCCAAAATGTTGTATTTCTAAACAAGAACAGTGTGATTTTACTGCTGTTGTCAAAGGTATTTGATATATTAAATAATATAGCAGTTTGCAGCATATATTAAGGGAAAATACTGAACTCCTTCTGCTCTTCCTTTTGGTTGAGCTGAGCAGATTTTCACAATGGTCTTCTAGGAGTCTGAGAGAATAGAATAAATTTTATTAAAGTGTGCAGAGAAGGTGATTTGAGATCTTCCGTTTATCTGCTCCAAAGGAGGGTGGGAGGGTGAAGAAGAAACTCTGCTGACACTCAGTGTAGCTCACGGATGCACTGGAGGATGTGGCTCTGCTGTTGGTCAGACTGTCCCAAGGCTGCTTCCCTGTCTCCTCTGCCCTGGCACTAGTGTGACCCTGAGCTCCCTGAGCCAGCTCTTGGGCAGAAAACAAGTTGCTCGAGTGAGGAGCTAGCATGGGACGGGCAGATTTAATGCAACTTAACACTGCCATGAAGCCTCTGCTTCCTGGGAGGAAGAACTTGTCTGCTTCTAGCCTTTGGAAGCGTGCAATTCCACTGCATTTGGAAAGGGGGAAAAGCATCTTGTCTTAGCTTTGACAAGATTAGAGGATGGTGGTAAATTTTGTGCTAGTATATAGGAATTGCTGCTAGGCTTATATTAAATCCTTTCATGACTTTCTTCAGAAACATTTCTGGTTTTGTGCTGGAGGGGTCTTTGAAAGCTTGTCAAGCCAAGTAATCTTTGTCTCACTCAAGTCCTTTGATATTTGAAGATAAGTAAAATGCAGCTGTTTGTTCCAGTGAAGTCTGGCAACAAATTACTGTAGCTTCTCTGTTCCAGCTTTCATGTGCAAATTATGAGACTGGGTAATCATTATCTTTCTACTGGTTTATTAAGCAACTTTAAAAACATAAAGTTTTTAATCTGGCTTGTCAGACATAAACAAAAAACAGGCTTGGATTTTGTTGCTTGCATGGTTAGTGATACCTGGTGCCTGAGCAGAGCCAGTGTGAGGCTGCTTCTTTCCTTCTCCTTGAAAACTCCATTTCTAGAGTATGAGGATATTTGATTTTCATCACCAGTTACTTTTAATTGCAACCAGAACAGCTGTTAAGGAAGATTTTCAGTGAAAGAGGGATGGAAATAGCATAGCCTACAGCTAGGTTTTGTGGGGTCAGTCGATAGCTGATAGTGGGAACTGTTGCAGAAATATGTGCTGCATAAATATTTGTAGTTGCAGTGTACAGTAAGCACAGAACAGAAGCCTGGCAAAACCAGCAAACATTTGTTGCACTTCCGTGTTAAAGCTACATGGGATTTGTTTTCAGTTTCAAAGTTTAATAGCTTAATAATAAATACACATAACCAACTATATTAAGAATAAAAATAGACTTTCACAGTCTTAAAAATTGCATCAAGCTTATACCAGCACCATACACTGTGCTGAATTTAGGCTAAAAAAACTTGTTTACAGTGGGAACTCATGCAGCCTTTAATAGGAGCTTCTCCTCAACTCCATGCCTAGCTTCAGTTCCTAACCCACGTAAGAGCAAACAAATAAACATTCTTCTGTCCCTCCAAACTTCTGTTTGCTGTCTCATAGTTGTGGATTGCTGCCCTAAAAGTACTTTAAAAAACCAAAATACAAGAACTTCCCAATTATGTATACTCACAGATAGTCTTAAGTAATGCTATTTCTTGGTTCCTTCCTTGGTTTGATGCTTTTTCTTTAAGACAGTGAAACTATTCTGACAGGTGGCTTGCCTGTGTAAGAGCAGTGGTGAGGAAGACTTGTCAAATAATCCACCTGTTATGGTCCCTGTATGAGGGGAATTTTCCACTATTTACCTTTTCTTACCTTAGTAGTCAAAACAAAAGATTCTGTTTCCTGCTCATGGCTCAGGTTTTTTCCTGTTGGGCCTAGTTGTCATTTCCCTTCTGTGAGTGATGGAAACAAATATAATGTGCAGATGATAATGAGAGTGGACAGTCTCTTCTTTGACACTGGATTTTCCTGACAAGACCTCACAAGCTTGAAGTAGCTTTCACATAGCACATGAAGGTAGATAGCACAGTGCAAATACAAACATTAACTCAAGATTCACGCCTTCAGGAATAGGTTTTCTGCTGAAATTTTGAAGTATTCTAAACCCTTAAGTATGTTAAAGGTCTTAGGACAACTTAACTGGTAGACTCTTGCACTGAAAACAAGCATGCAATGAAGGATATTTCTGCTAGGTGTTTGTAGTAGGCATTGAAAAATTAACTCCAAATATAGTTCAACAAATATAACTCCACTCAAACTATTTTTTAACTGAATGAAACCTTCTCATTTGTCTTCAGTCTGCCTTGTGTTGTTGGGATTGCATGTTTCACATTTAAAAGGGTCAGTATTAACACTGCATAAGAACTCTGGGTATTTTTCAGCTCCAAGAGAGAAATCAGTTTGGAGGAGGCTGAAAGAACCCTTTCTTGAACCTGCCCCTGATGATGATCTCCTTGGATCTTATTTTTTCCTCTGTGCTATGTTTAGAGTAGTAACGAATCCTGTGGGAATATTAAGGAAACTATTAACCCAGAAAACTTCACCGTTGTTCTTGCTCTTCAGGCCCCTGCCATATGCTGATATTAAGTAACCTCTAAAAGCTCCACATGAATAACTTCCACACCACTTATCTCCCCTGCCACCTCCAATATTCTTTTAGTTTTTCTCTTCTGCTTTTTCTCCCATGTTTTGCTTTTTTCTTCCTGTCAGCTGTTGGCTTTCTACTCCCTGCCTCAGCTTTTTAATTGCTCTGCAATGCTGTTGCTCCCTGGGCAGGAGAATATGTTAGGTGAAAGCACACAAGTGCTGGTGTTGCTTTACTCCCAGCACTAGAAAAAGACTTGGAGAGCAGTGAGAGAACAGGTATGGAAGTAACACTTAGTGAGGAGAATTGGCCTTTTGCTGTGAGTCTTGGACCAGTTAATTTTCTGCTCTGATTATCCCTTTGCATTAGAAATAATCGATTACTTGAGAATTAAGAAAAAATAAAGTTGCAAAGTTTTGAAGAATGATTATTTAATTGGAATTGATGTATAAATAAGAAATTCTGTACGGTCTGGTGTCTTTAGAAACCAGCTGGAATTCAGTGCAAGTGGGGAAAAGCTCTGTCTGCAAGGGCACTGCAAGGCTACCCAGCTGCTGGTAGTGGTGAGCTCTGAGCCAGCCTTTCTGCCTCTTCAGCTGCTGTAGGTGAACAACTGCTTCCTTTAAAGCTAGGTTACCAGCTGGGATTTGAAACGGGCTAAAGTTGTTTCCCTCATCCCTGGATGCCATGAAGGTCTGTTAGTTATGGCCTCAGGATGGACACTGGTGGCAACCTGTTTGTTCACTTTATTAGCCTGTTTTAGTGTGGCTTTGTTTTCATTCTGCCAAGCAATTTCGTAGTTTTAGTAGTGTGATGCAGTGATTTTGTATACAAAGTAATGTAATCTCTACATTTTTGCTTTTGTGTGCTTACTGAGGTCTAGTTTGAAATGCAGCTGATGTGAATAAAGCGGGAGGAAAACCCATTGCATTAACAAAACACATTGTGTTAATCAGAAAGCCATGAAGTTTCTTGCAGTTTGGGAGAAATTCTTTCTGACTCCGAGTGAATAAATTAATGCTTTATAATAGAGCCCATAAATAACTCCTAGGGTAATACCTTTGTGGCTAATAAAAATTAAAAATTGAGTTTCCNTGGGGGGGGGGGAGGGGAGTATAAGACATTTGGAGTACAGTTTGCAACAAGAAATGTTAAAAATCTTATTTCAGAACGATTCCTAGCTGGGACAAAGAATATCACTAGCAGGAGGAGTGTTTGTATCTGCGTTATTCTTCAGTCACTTAAAAGTGCACTGAACACTAATGCAATGTACTCATTGCATTTTAAAATCCCTGCATATTAGAGAGGAGAAGGTAGCATGTAGGGAGACAACATTTGTGCATCAAACCCTGGTACAGGATTTATCTGTACTGCGTACAAAATGTGAGATCTTTGTTTCCAGTGTTAAACTGAACTTTGGTCATACAATGCTATGGTTCAAAAGTTGCTTCTTCATCCTTGAGGTTCTTTAATGAGGGAGTTACTTTTCTGTATGGGTAACCACATGATGTCTCCATTTATCAGTTTGTATCCAAAAGTATCCCAAGTGTTTGCCCTGGGCAGACAATAACTGAGGGCAAACAGTGCTGACAATGATCTGCTAGTGAGCTTAACATGTTCATGGGTGACTGAAAATGCTAATACTAGAGTCATGATTTTTGCTTGATCTGGCTAACACTTCTTATGTAAATAGACCAAGCCCAGAGGCACATCAGATTACTTTTTTTTAGTTGATTTCAGTAGCTGTGTGGCTGGTGCCTTTCTGACCTCATCAGGGTATCTGTGCTTGTAATGGGCTGTGACTCTGAAAAACAGGAAACTTTTTTATTTAGCTTGATTTAAATAAACTTTAGCTTCTGTTGAAGTCTCTTGCCTTTTGCTTGTGGATGCAAAGGTGCTGTTGATAGTATTGTGGAATTTTCCCTTCCCTGTTTTTTTGGCTGTCTTCAAAGGACATTTGACAGCATTACCTGATGGCTTTTGTCACCCACCTGTAGAGTTAACAATTCTTGCCCTGAAAGAGAGGAATTGAATAGCTGTCTGCAGGCTGTCCTGAGGGTCCCAGCCTGTCCCCCAGAAGAACACTAGTTCCCTGTGCTGTATTTTGCTTAAAGTGGGATTTTACTTCTCCTTCCTTGCTGTGCTTGGGTACCATACCATAGCAGCTTCCCCTTTCCACATGCACTTTCCAGCCACCTGGCAGGGGACATGCTGAGTAACAAAGCAGTGTGGTACCTGTGGGTGTCACAGAGGGTCTGTGTTAGAGGTTGTTCTTTGCTGTATGCTGCTCTCTGTTGTACAGGTGCTGCTGGGCACTCTGGAGTGCAGGGAGGTTTTTAGCTCATCTCACAGGCACGCCATGTCATCTATAAGGGAGGGAGAGAAAAGCAGAGGGGGAGCTCTGGGAGAAGCTGCAGATTGGATATCTGTTGCAATTTCATGTTCTGCTGTGGGCAGAGCGGCTTGGCAGTACCTCAGAACCCATCTCCTGTCTCTGAAACATTCCCAGAAGCAGCTGGCCACAGGAGCCAGCTCATGGGGTGCAGATCACAGGAAACAGCTTGCCACAACAAACTCGTCTTCCTTTGCTCAGATGACCCCTCAGCAAGGGTATGTGTCATCTGCATCAACTCTGGCAAGTGCACAGTGGTGGTGAGCAGGAGAAAGGATGTTGTTGGAGGTGTGTGCCAAGCCCTGTCTTACAGTGGACTTCAACCAGTGTTGATCACCAGACCATGTGCAGAGCATCCCTGCAGCTAGTTTGTCCTGCCTCTGGATGCCTGGAATATTAATTTCCCTGGGTGGATTTTTTTAGCACTATACCTCATTGGGTCCCAGTTCAGCTGGTAAGTGGCGGCAGTGTCCCACACCCTTCCTCTCACCAGTTGCATCCTGAGATCCCAGAGCTGTGTTGCATCATGACGAAGTACTGGAGCTGCAGAGTGTGGACCAGGTGCCTTTCTACCATGATGGGTGTCATGCAGTGTGTGGGTAGCACGCTCGTGAGTCTTGTTGGTCTGGTTTATGGGTGTGTGCTTATCTTGGAAAATCGGAGTTCTTAGCACCACCTGCCTTCAGAAATGTTAGTGCCTTTGTTTCAGACCACTTCAGTTCTATGTAGGTGTCCCAGGAGAGCTGAAGGAGATCAGTGTGATGAAGATGCTTACGTATGTGCATCAGCAGCAGCCATGAGAGAACCTGCCAGTGTAACCTAGGTTAGCTAGGCTGCTTGCCAGCATCTTGCTGAATGGTACCTTTCCATGGTGGCTCTCACAACTGGTGTGAACTGAACAATTACAGCAAACCAGGTCTCCTTGCCTTAGAGACCTCCTGGCACTACCAGGCACATCAGCGTCAGTAACATAAATTGCTGGATAGCTGCTTGCACATGGAAGTAACAAGCATCCCTGTAACAAGATAACAAGAGGTTGCATCCCTGTAACAAGATAACAAGAGGTTGCATCCCTCCTCAGGAGGGATCACTGTGGGGGGAATGCTGCTGGAGATATTTCAGGGGCTGTGTGAGATCCAAAGATCTGAAAAGGTGGCTTGCTACAGTCCTGTGTCTGTTAGGTGCACAAAGGCTCTGGCCATGGCCTTGCATCCCTCCTGCATGATAGGGCTGTGTCAGCTCTGTGCCATGCAGTTATGGGGTCTCTGTCCCTGCTCATTGCAGGGGGGTTGGACTAGATGAGCTTTAAAGCCACCTTCCTACCCATACTCCTCTGTGATTACTCACATTTGGTTCCTGCTGTCTTGCTGAGACATTGTTCCCTGACTCTTAGTGTTTGTACTGTTTCAAGACAAACATAAGATTTGCTTATGTTATTATTATGTTTCATGCAGCCTAAAATACATCAGGAATGCTTGTTATTGCATGCAGTGAACCCTGTCCTGTTGAACATGGTGTTTGGCTACAGCACACGTGGATGGGCTCTGTGAGCTGATCAAAGGTTGTTGCACTTTGGTGCAAAGCATCAGGGCAGAGTTCAGGATCAAAGGGGAAGTCTTGTCCCTGTTGAGGTGCAGTCTGGGTCTCTTTGGGTTCACATGGCACCTAACTTCCAACTGTGCACTTGGCTATTTCCTTAGCTTGCAGGAGGTGTGATGTTTCTGAGATTGCTGTCTTCATACCTCTGAGGTTTCCTCCAGAATCTACTTCCCACAAACACAAAGTTCTAGTAAAATTCAAAGTGTGGGGGAGAGAGAATGCACAGGAGATATCTATGGGAAAGATGGGGGGGAAAACTGGAGGGGAAAAAAAAGGCAAAACCTCACTGGTTTTAAAAATAAAGACTTCAGTTCCAAATTCACATATTTTATCTGTAAAACCTTGCTTCCTAGATCTTTTGCCTAAAGACTTTTTCTTAATGTAGTTAAAACATGAATAATTTTAAAACAAATAATCCCCTTAACTCTATAGCACTTAGCATTCTCAACCAACTGGCTGGAAAATTGCAGAAACAGTAGCTGTTCTGAACAGCAATTTGGGAGACTTAGGTGGCTGATATCCCACAATCTGGCTAGAATGGCTTTGGAGAAACCCAGTCAGGGAGGACATCACAAGGAGGCTGGATGTTGAATTTGGATAGTAAACTACAGTATAGAGTTCAAGCATTTTATCAGTGTCAATGGCACTGAAAATACTGGCATTTGGAAGAAACAGAGTGGTTGTAATATTTGTCTGCACTTGTTTTTATCTAAATCTCAACTCAATCTTTGGCAGCTTGAATGTCAGTAAAATTTTTCAAAGGTTTGGAAGAGTAGAGCTACTGAAACACAGCCCCTGAAGTTGTTTGCAGTATAGAGCTTCTGTGGAGAGCTTTGTTTTTCGCTCTTCAGAGCGGTGCTTCTTTTGGAAACAGAGGTTGGGAGACTGATGATTGCCAAGCTGCCAGTTCACACAAAGTGGTGTGTCTGCCAGGGTGGTGGCACAGTCACTGCCACCAGCCACTCCTGAGTAATGTAATCATTTCCATGATAAAGCATATGAGCTTTTGCAACTTGCAGAATCCTGCTTTCCCAACAGCTGGAGGTGGGTATGCTTCTTTTTGTCCTCTTGTGATGTGCAAGCTGTGTACCTCTGTATCATCCCAGCAGGAGCTGGGCGAACAGCTTTTGCACTGGTCTGATAAGATTTTATTGAGGACAACAATCATCAGGTGTTTTTAAGACATTTAAATCCCATGGCACTTAGTTGTTTTTAAAGAAGGGGAAAAATACTAAGGAGTTTAGGTCTATTTTCTAGTGCACCTTCAACTGGGAATCCACATCAACTGGGAAATAATAGTTTTAAAATGGTTATGATGAGTAATCTGCTCAGAACACAAGTATACATTTCTGAGTGGTTTACTTTCATTAAAAAAACTGTCAAATGCACAATTCCACAATTTTTAAAAAAGTTGTTTCCTATCTGTCATTTTCTCTGTGTCTCTCCAAACATCAGCATGGTACCACTGCTACACTCTGCTGCTCTTTATTTACTCTGATTCCCAGCCCTCCCAAGGGGGCAGTGACCAGTAACAATCTGAATAGGCAGCAGCCCAGGACCTTTGGAGGAAGGTGAGGTTCAAAGCTGATGGGCCAGGTTCAATTAAAGGCCTATAAAGACTCCAAGGAGAATAATTGTTCCTCGAAATTGCGTTAGAAGATTCTGACTCCTCATATATGAAGATGGTTGTCTCTCAGAGGATCTGATGTGACCAATGCAAGACAAAAATGCTCATGTCTTGGGAACTCTATTGCCCAGCAGATGTGTCAATTGGGAGCTGTTAAACTTCTTGTCTTCAGACGTGGCATGTTTGTCTGTTTTCAAAGCAAAAGATGGAGTTTAAAGGGAAGTCTACAACCACAGCCATCTTCCTTATGGTCATCTCTGTGTGCATTCCTCTGGAAATGCTAAATATGGTATGTTATGCCTGTAGTTTAAGTACAGATTTACAGGAAGGAAGGGAGTTTTATTTCAACTGTTTTGAAACTGTGTGGTACAATCTTTATTGTATTGGAATATATTTACAAGAAGTCTTGGGCATATGTTACTCCCTGTGCTCTTCGTGTGGCAAAAATTGGAGAAAAACATCACTTCGTACATCCATGCAGTAACTTCTTCTGCCAGGCCCTCTTTGAAATGAGGAATTTTCATTATTTTTTAAAAGCAACCAAACAACCAAACCTAACAAAGGTTGGTTTTTTATTTGGTACGTTGACTGCTTTCTGCAACTGCTGGGAAGTTTTACATGTCCAGTTTTATTATCTCAGCAGAAGTTGGGTAAACAACTCCTGTGCTAGCGTGACACATTTAAAGCAGTCAAAAGCTGCTTCAGAGTGCATCACTTCTGTGGGTAGAGAGGGGAGCTGTGCTGTGGGTGTGTTGTCTCGTGTACCTCTATTATCTTTGAGAGGGAGGTGAGATACTGGCTCCTTAAATAACAACTCTGGTCTTAAGCAAGCATTTCGTAATTAAGTTATTTGACTCATCAGCTACTGGGAATAGCCCAGGTCCATTTTGCTCATGGGGAAAAGGGGCTCTATGGGAGAGGCTTTGTGAAGAATTAGCACAATTCTCTGCCTGCAACTGCATTTAGTCTGTGTTTTCTCTTGTGGCTGGAATTCAGTGTGGTGGTAAATTGGTTAAGCGTGGAGCATGAGGTCCTCTCCTAGGCTGCTTGTGCAGCTCCATGGGTCTTTTGCAGAAAAAGGAGGAAGAGATCTTATTTTGGAGTGCTGCCACTGTGTCTGCTGAATCATGACCATGAAAACTGCTGAAGGGGGTCTGTGCTAAATAACAAGTGTTGTATGCCAATGGTTATTTTTGGTGGTTTCAATTACAATCCTCCTTTCTCCAAGAACCACACTGGTGTTTGTGTAAATGGATGCTTAACAGCAAACAGCAAAGCCATTGAGTACCAGAGCCAAATCTGAAGAAGAGTGGACACGTTTGCAGCAATGTGCCTGCTCTTCTCAGCTGTTCCACCTGGTGACCCTCAGCCTCTTCCTTGTGTAAACATAGATGGAAACAGTCAGGGACATCTGTATTTAGGAGCAATATCAGGAGCTTAGCTGGGAAGAGGGAGCACAGAGGATGGAGCAGTTGTTAGGCTATTCAGGCTTTGTCTCAGTGGGAAAGTATGAATGCATTTAATACTGTATTTGCATTCTTGGCTGGCTGGGACCCAGCACTGACCACGGTGCCTGCTGATGCTGCAGGGATTGCTCTGGCTTTTAGTACATGGATGAAGGAAGAATACTTCAGGAGCTTATTAGTAGGTTGAGAAGAGCAACCTTCTTTCTTTCCTTTCACTTTTTCCTCTTTTTGTTTTTCTTTCTTTTCTTGTTCTTCCAGCAAGACTCACTGTTTAGACATCTTGTGAATAAATGGAGGAAACTTTTTGACTTCTGTTTTGAGGGGAAGCCAGGAGTGACTAACAT
The DNA here is from genome assembly GCA_013399945.1 of Ploceus nigricollis. NCBI lineage: Eukaryota > Metazoa > Chordata > Aves > Passeriformes > Ploceidae > Ploceus > Ploceus nigricollis. The sequence continues at coordinate 1,024,636 of VXBC01006987.1, read as the reverse complement.
TCCTTAATCTGATTTTATTGCACATTCTTGTCTTGGATATGTTTTCTCTTTTTTCCCTAACCAGAAGAAGAAAACAATCCCTGATGCAAGTGGCTTCTAAGCTCTGTCTTCCTGTAGCTCCACATGTAGCTCTCTGTATCTGTTTGGGAACTGACTTCACATATTGTTTTTCTTTTCATGCAAAAGATCTTTCTGCAAACTGTGACTTGAATAAAAACAGGAGGGAGTTCAGATACTGGGAGTCCCTGGTGTCAGCTGAGGCAGGCAGCAGATAATCCCTGCACTGTTCTGTACAGTCATTAGCATTCTAGAAATACCTGACGTGTCTGTTTCCTGATTAGGAGATCTCTAGTCAAATGCTTATTTTCTCACAGGAAACAAAGTATTCAGAATTTGTCTGGAAAAATTTAGGAATGCCTTTCCATGTACATAACTGGCTTTTTTTCATTTGCATGTGTTGCTGGCCGCTGTTTGTCAGGGACCTCTCTGCATCCTGCTAAAGTTTTTGACACACAAACAAAGTGCACTAGCTTGCTCCGTGCAACCCCATTAATTAAAATTTCTGCTTCTTCCTTTAATTGGCAGATGTGGGAGATGGGCTTAACAGGAATTGAGAGAATTGAAAATTATTCGAAGGGGAGGCTTATCCTAAAGGAATGTGATCAAAGCTGGCTATTATCACTGAAATATGATTGTTGCTATTGATGCTTGCTTACAGCTTGTTAAGTCTTATGTATGTGTACAGTCTCATTTTGTAGGCAGATGGCTTTTAAGTCAAATAATGAGTTCTCAGTGTGCTCTCCTAAAGTGAAACACTGCTTCCTTCCTTTCTGTCTGCCCCCCCCAATGTGAAGTTTAAAGTCTTCAGCTAACCAGGCATGCTCCATTCTACCAAAGACAAAATGTGTCCTGTTTGTTTAATAAATAATCAGCTGGCTTTGATTTTTTGGCTTAATTTAGTCCAAGTGCTTGGGGGTGGCTAGATGGGAATGTGGTGTAGGGGGTGGAGACTTCCAAGGAAAAATTCAAGGAGTAGAAAATTAAAGTAGCAGAGTATATCCTCCGTGCAGGCTGGGGCGGCAGCACTGCAGCGCATGCTATTGCTCATAGTTTCAAAGAATGAAACAGTGACTTCCAAGAACATATGTTATAGTTAACATGCTCTTAGCTAGGTAAGCTTCAGCTGCTTTATTTAGTTCTGACAGTGCAAGGTGTTTTTATTTGCAAAGCCCTTGCATTCTAGAGTCTGTGGTCAACTTCTGAGACACTTATGAAAGTTGTCTATTTTTCATAGTTACCAAGGAAAAAAGAATTTGACCTGAAAACACAAGTATCTAAGGGCATAGTGGTACAGGCAGCTGCATTTTGGCTGCTCTGCTTTCTTGGCTGAACATGACCTGGTTTTGCTCCAGAAGCCACATAGCTGGGTTAGTGTGGTGCCAAGCTCATAGTCCTGTGCCTGGTGTCTGGAGTGGGCTGGGAGAGCAGCCATCCTCTGTGACAGGAGAGCGATGCCCTTGGCCTTGGTCCTTCGTGGGTGAATTAACAGAACTCTGTATATTTGTTTTATTTTCGCTGTGCCCTGTTTCTGGGTGAGGAAGTGGAGGAGGGGAATTTACAATGTGTGGCTCACATCAGTTATTTGCTATACTATAAACAGACATTTTCTCTACTGCACCTCAATTTTTGTAGCATATGTGGTATGAACAGTTCTTTACAAGCAAAGAAGAATAAGAAATTATTATTATTATTATTATTTTGGCTGCACAGGTGCTCTTTAAAATAAGCACCTGTGCAGCCAAAAGGGTCACTGGGTGACGGCAAACAAATGCATGCCCTCAGGGGGCAGATTTTTCCTGAAAAGTTTATATGGTCTCTATCACCATGCATTACAGAAAGGAAGAAAATTGGTGGTTTCCAGAGGCTAACCTCAGTCCTTGGATGGTGACTCACAGCAATGGGGACTAGAAGGAAAGGTGGCCTCAATGAGGAGTGGGACTGAAGGAGGCTGCTGTTTGAGGGCAGAGAAGCAGATCCCCCTGAAAGCACAGGGGTCTGGCTTTGCTACTCACACTGTTTCCTAGCTTGATTTGAATCCCCCTTTGCGTGCACCAAGTTACCCTGGTTGTTGCTTTCTGAACCATCTGGGGAGAGTGATGCAGACAAGTGCTGTCAGCCTCGAGAGCATCAGTGACTGTGGCAGTGGAGGGAGGAAATGAAATGCCAGCGTGTTGATGTAAAAGTCCTTTGGAAGAGGAGGAAAACTTACTTGATGCAGTTTTTCCACTTACACTCAGTTTTCTGCCATACAGCAGTTCTGTGCCTGGCAGCGTCTTTCAGATCACTATTGCACAGAAGCTTGTAAGACTTTGAATTATAGTATGCATACTAATAAGAATTTATTGGGTTTTTTTCCCTTGAAATAAACAAAAACACTCCCGCTTGGTATCTCCTAGCTAGAGAAAAGCACACTGTTCCCCTTGTGCTTTCCTCCTCCCTATCTCAACCACTCCTTTTGCTGTGAGAAGTTGCTGCAGATCTGCTGTGTAGATCGTGCAGCTTTGTTCCCTCAGCTGCCAGAAGTGTAACCCCTGTCTATCTTCATGTGGGCAACAGTGGATCTCTGGGAACCTGGGGAAGACATGCATGTGGGAGGAGGGAAAAGTGTATGGGCCTGTATTAAGCAATTAAGCTGAGACAGTAACTGGAAGTCTTGGGAGTATTTTGGGTATTGCTTGAAGCTCTTCAAGGCATGTAAGGGTGTGTGTATGTGTGTGTTTGTGTGTAATTGACATTCTCTGCAAAAGCTTCCCACGAATGACAGTCTCTTTTTAAAAGCAAGATTATTACATAGGACCAAGTTATTCTTTCAGACTCTGCAGCCTAGCAGAGCATCCAACTTTTCTTGGCCCGTGGCCCTGCACGGCACTGTCCATAAGCCCGGTGCAGCTGGTGGTAGTGCCCATTTTCTGGGGAAGGTTCCTCAGCTGAGGAGCTGTCAAGTTCACAGAGTGGCTGCTGATACCGCCCCCCCCACTCCCCCAGTAAGTGCAGGGGGCAAGAAATGAGTCCAGCTGCTGTCCAGAGTCCAGCAGTCCTGGCTGCTGTTTCCCATCCCTCCCTGCTCCAGCAGCAGCCCAGCACCTGGCCCATGCAATGGACTTGTCAGTGCAGTGTCTTCTTCCTCCCTCACCGCTCACAGCCTTGAGCCATTTTGTAAACAATGCTGCAAGTGGTGGGGGAGCTCTTCAAAAACAGTTGTAAAAGCTGTTCTTTAAGCCAGTGGTTTCGTCCAGCATTGTAAATGGCAGACTAGGGAATGTGGCATAAAAACATGCTGCAAAAATTGCATTCATCAATAAAATCAGCACACTGGCAGCTGAGAAGCAATTTGGCACAAAGGGAGCTTCTATTTAATATGCTGTGCCCTTTTTTACTATTAACCTTTCATCTTATGAAAAAAGGGTCCAGAGGTATGCGGCAAGAAGGCAAAGAGACTTAAGAAACCTCTTTCCTTCTCTTGTTTCCCAAAGCGAGCATATGAACTGAGGGAGGAGAACAAGTGTCTGATACTGGTATGGGGTAAAGGCAGTGGAAATTTAGTATGCCTGCCTTATATATTTTGATTTGGATGAGGAAGGCACTTGTGAAGTGAACCTCTTGACTTCCCCTCTGTGTGCTGGCTGGCATTGCTGAGTGGCATCAGGAGATACAAACTGGATTCCTTCTACCTAAAACAAAACTAGAGGCTGCATTCTCAAAGCCCACCTGGCTCACCTGATGTGTTGGGTGTTTGATCAGTGGTAGGAGACCTGGTCTGAAATAAAAGCTTCATAGACCTTTAATAATCAGGCTGTTGAAACCTTCTATATCATTCTGTGGGTTGCTTCAAGTGGGCCAAGCTATTTGGAACTGCAGAGCCAGTTCTAGTGTGGTGGTAAGAACAAACTGCCCAGAGGGGAGGCTGGAAATGGTGAATGATGACTTGCTGTGGCTGCAGATCCCCTTGTTCCAATGGAAATGCGTGGCACGCTTTTGTGCCCCCTTTCAGAGGATTCACATTTTTGGGTGGGTGGGGTTTTTGTGTTTGTTGGGATTTGTTTGTTTGTTTGTTTTTATAGCTGTCTTTCATGCTGTTATTGAAAGTTGTCAGAAGCCCTTTTTTCATCATCTTGCTATTTTCCCTTCCTGGGAAAAATTGATTTTTGTATTGCTGTAGAGAATTGCACTAAATGGTCTCTTGAGAAGCTTTCTCAGTCCCTGCATACCAAACAGGTTGTACGTGGTAGGAGTCTTCCTTGGCTGCTGTGTGCTCCTGCAGAGATACTTAGAGATGCCTGTGTACCTTTCACCATAAGCATATGATGTTGTTGCAGTCTTAGCATATTTTATCTAGATTGAAATGATGGTTAGGAGAGTGAATAAGACAAAAATCAAAAATGAAGTGGGGGAAGCAAAGTCATGCTTTTCCCCAGAACAGGTTTACAAAAGGTAACATAAGAAAGATTGGACCCAGCAGAATTGAAGTACTATCTTTCCTCATGGGAAACACTGAAACAGATTGCCCAGAGAAGCTGGGGATGCCCCATCCCTGGAAGTATTTCAGGCCAGGTTGGATGGAGCTCTGAGCAACCTGGTCTAGTGGAAAGTGTCCCTGCCCATGGCATGGGGGTTGGAACTGGATGATCTTTAAAGGTCCCCTCCAACCCAGGCCATTCTATGATTTTATGATTTTACTTCCTCTTCCTTCTTTCCTTCTCCTTCTCCCCCCACCAACATTTGAAATTGCCTAAGGTGGAAGAGGAGGGAACATTATAGACTGACGTAAACAGTAAATAAATAAATAAAACCTAATCTTAATGAAGGATGCTGTGTCCTAAATGGCACACACCTTGCATAAGCTCATTATGCTGTATGTTTAAATTTGGCCAGCTCAGGAAGCAATTCTAATCATTAACCACCATTAATTGCCTTGTGACTGGATGGCTGGGACATGCTCCTGACACAGGAGAGAGAGATACATTAAAGGCTCTACAGTTGTCTTGTTTTGAAGCTCCAAGGCAGATATATGTCAGTGTTCTTAAACCCTCATCAATAACATGGAGCAGTTCCACAGCTTAGCAACTTGGTCTTTCACAGGGCTCTCCATTACTGAATTTGTAGTTTGTGCTCTGTGTCTTGCCTCTTCTTGGGGAGCTTGCTGTGGCTTTTGGCCATGCTCTGCCCTGTTCAGGTGCACCAGATGTTTGCTGTAAGTAGCTGACTGTGAGAAAAGCCTCTGTCTTTGGTGGCTAGACTGGTTTTTGCCCTGATGATGACTTCATCTTTTGACTATGCAATGTGTCTCAGACTAGGTCTGCTGGAGACACACCTGAGTAACTTCAGTTGTGGAGATTATTAAAGAAAAATGTTCCCCCTCTAGTTATAATAAAACTTCTGCCATCCATTTCCTGAGTCTTAGTGCAAAGACAGTCTCTGAGTGAACTATTATGTTAATTATTTTTTAAAATAATTTCTCCCTTGTTGTTTGATCAGCATTCAATGCCAGCATTGCTGGATCAAGTTAAGTTCAGAAGACCTAGTTTTGCTGCTTTTATATGAGGGAAGGAAATGGTATGCTACTCTGTCCCAGAAAAGGAAATCCTCCCTGGATCGAGGCATAAAAACTTGATTCCATTTAAACATGGCATGTTATAGCAGGAAAGGGCTGGAGTGCCTTGAGCCTGCTTAGGTTTAGGCTTTTTACTGTCCAGCCCTGTTTCTGTTAACTTCTTAAAAATGGTCTCTGCTGGAATTCACATGTGTTGGAAGCTGCTGTTCTCCTCCTTGATCTTCCCATATAAGTTGGCAGTTGTAAGATGAAAGGAGTTCACAGCAGACTCTTGACTGCTTGGTCTCTTCTATTTAGTAAGTAGAAGAGACTTCAGTGATGTACTATGAACCTCTGGACTCAGAATTAATTCAATCTATAATTAAGTTTGCATTACATGACAACCTTGTGGCCATCTGCACCGGGCTGTACCTAATTTATAGCAGATGCTTCTGCCCCCATTTCTAAAGAAGCATTTCCTGGCTGCAGCCTCCATCTCAGGGCCTGTGGGATCTGGCATGAAACATTGTTTGTGTTCATTGGTGGGGATAGAAAAAAGGAAAGGTGTGGAACTTCTCCTGCTTAAGAGAAGGAGAAGTTTTTCTGCTCCTGAGCCAGAAGCTTTTGCATGTGGCCTTGGGTGCAAAATCATGTTCCAGCAGGTTGAATGGGAGGATTAGTAAGAGCCAGCTGTTGGCAGGAGGGCGTCTTACTGTCAGTGTCATGGCGTGAAATCGATTGGATCACTACAGCTCTTGTGTCTTACTGGGGAACTTTTTTAAAATGCATTAATCACTGTGGGAAATCTGGAATCAAATACCAAACGTTTCCCCCCACCTCCTCCAGCCCTAAACTGAGATGAAAATCCTGGGAATTCTTGGTTTTGTTTTTGATGACTGCTGTATGGGATAAATAAGGACCTGGTCTTTATGCAGTGGGCTTCTGTCCTGCTGTGTCTTGGCTAAAGCTTCCCAAAATTTCCTTCTTCAGACTCTGAAACAAATTTGCAGTCTTGCTGGGTGAAAAGCAAGCACCTCATAAATGGCAAAATTTTGAAGAATCTGAGATGTCCCCAGGGAACTGCTTACAGTGAGAAAATTCACTCACTGCAAGTGTTGTGAGGTGGCTGCTGGCACATGTGAGGAGTTCTGCATTTCTCATGCCCGAGAAAATCATATAGCACAATGTTGCAGAACTCTTGACCTTAGCTAGCAGGCAACATGACTGCAATTCATTTGGTACTGGCCAGTCTCCTCAAGATAGGAGATTAAAGGACTTTTAAGATGGCTCTTCAGACTCCATTTCAGTAGATGGTTGTTTGTCCTGATGTTTTCAGACTATAAATTTGGCAGAGTACCTTCCAGGGCAACTTGTTCTTAAGTCTGTGTGTGCTCTGTAAACCAAATATTTTTAAATCTTTGAGTTTGAATAGGCTGATCACTAAGATATGAGTCTGGTAGAGGTAGTGGCTAAGGTGGAAAAGCAATGGGTCATTAATGTGTGGGCTCTCTTTGAAAGCATACATTGTTTTTCAGAGTTCTTCCATTGTGCACATTGGGTGTTTATCTTGGTTTGCAGTCATCAGTGATTTTCTCCTTAGATAAGTGACCAGCAGCTGAGCTGTCAGGCAAATGATTTCATGCCTGCACCACCCCGACTGGGCACCTAAATGAGAACCAAAACCACAAACCTAGGGCTGCACATTGTGTGGCTGCTGCATTTCATAACTGCTGTGAAACAATCACAGTGGGGCTTTTCCTTTCCAAAATGTCAAGACAATAGAGATATTTCTTCTAAAGAGAGAACAAATGGAGGAGGAAGGCTCTAATTGCCCTTTAAAAACAAAATCCCTATCTTGCTGTGCTGCTTCTGGTTCAAAATTAAAATGTTTGATTAATCTTTGAAGCAATGCAAGAATCTCCAAGTGGTTTTCCTCTATTCACCCAGCACATGCCTGGGTTTTCCACTTGATTTAGGAGTAGACCTCTCATAGTGATGAGCTGAATTTTGTTTGTTGTTGCCATGAGCAGTAAGATGGATTCAAAATTGAGGAGGCAAGAGGAGCAGCACACTGATCTCCCTTCTCCTCCTCCAAAACAAATAAGGGCTGGATTTTTATTAAACCACAGTTAAGTTTTGTTTCTTAAATGAAAACACACGCTTTATTGACTTTTTAAATCAGGTCTAGCCCTTCCAGTCATGTTTTGTTATTAAGTGTGCCCGTCTCTTAGTCTCTCTGAAATCACTTGCAAGTGGAGTTTAATAAAGAATATGTTTTGATGTTTTTATAGTAAAGAGGGAGGAGATCAGGCTCTAGTTGATCTGCTAATGAGACTCTTCGAGGAAATCTATCCCCAGTGTTCATCTCTGTTTCAATTACTTCTGCGATGGCTGACCTTCCCCTGTGCCTTGGCAGAAGGGCATTTCCTTTGCCAGCAGCCAGGGGATGAGATGCTGAAGCTGTTCTGATGTTTGTCTTGCTGATTTTGGCAATACTGCTCCTTCCATCCTCTGCCTTCCTTCAGCAGCTGCCTCTGCTGAATGAGAAATGCACTTTCCCCCGACCTACTATGTATGAAGGGAGAATTCATTTTTTGGTTTTATCTTATTTCTGTCTTCACTGAAAATGCCTTTGCTGTCCGACTGGGGAGAAGAAATGAACATGTTTTTGTGCTTGAAACATCCAAGATGAATGGTTTTCTATCCTTGCTGCAGAAGTTGGTTATATCTTGTATATGTCCTTGAAAAACTGTTCTCTGGAACCTTACTTTGCTTGCAGGTCTGAGTTAGAGCAGCAGGTGTTAACCACTGGTTTCCCTCCGACGCTGATGCCACTTTGGTTTGCTGGTTTTGGCAACTGTTTCTACTTGCCAGCATTCCATAGGTCTCCTCAGCACATGGGACCAAGCTGTGACTTCACAAGGATGCGTAGGTGGCTGTGCAGTGTGTTGCTAAAGCTGCTTTGATTTCTTCACAAATATGTCTGCTGGCAAGATGCAAGCTGCCTGTCACAGCAGTCTCACAGCACCACGGCTGTATGGCACAGCTGACTTCTTGTCCCCTTGCTCCTGTGAAGAAAAGGACTTTTGCTGACTAGAAATACTTGAATTGTTGGAATCTGGAGGAGGCGAGTGGCAGATAGTGGGAAATGTCTTCTCCACACTACTTTCTGCAGCAGAAGCATTGTGTTTTGCTGATGTGAAACTGTTACTTGGTTATTTTGTTTCTGTTCGGTTTTTTCTTTCATGCCTGGAGTCCTAGCAGACCATCCTTGCTGGGAATCCACAGGAAATGGGTGGCTGGAGGTGTTTCACTACCTTATGAAAACATGTCAGTTGTGTGATGTCTGCTCTTTCAGCCGGTGGTGCTTATACGATGAGTAGCCTTACATGGAGTGTGGGAGGGCAGATTGAGTGAGGAGTGGTAATGCTGATTTGACATACTTGAAAATGCTCAAGCAATTTGTTAGAGTCTTTCATGATCAGGTCTAGTGTGATACAGAATGCCAGGGAAGCCAAGGGGAGAGAAACAGATGCTAAAATCTGGATTATACATCCCCGCTGCCCCAAAAAAAAAGGGCAACATAAACAAATGCAATAAACAAAGGACTTAATTATCTTCTGTTAACTCTGGTGAAAGTGAAGGGTGAAGTTTAAATATAGCCAAAAACCATGAATGTTTTCTCAATAAGTTTCTCATAAAACTCTGAGAATTATGCTTTTTTTTTTTTTTTACTGGACATGCCCTCATACTCCTATTTTCAAGCCCCAGCTTGTCAAAACTAATGTGCCTATTCCTATTCTGTTCTTGTAAACTCCTGACTTTGTCATAGGTGAAATAATGGAGCAGCACCTCTGAAATGCTTCTGCTTGCAGTCCAGGCCCTTGCAGGCAGAGGCCTTCAGATCATTCAGAGCTAGAAAGATAGAAACTGGGAGTTCATTAGATGGCAAAGATCTGGCAATACCAATGCAAATGTCACTGCCCCTGGCCAGAAAATCATGTAAAGAGGAATTATGTGGATGTCAATATATGAAGCACTGATGAGACTGGGGAAAGGAAAGGAGGTGAAGAAGCTAAAGGTGTGTTTTGGCATGAGAATAAATGCTTGTGAACTGGCAGAAATACACCTCAAATGGTCTCTAATCAATGGAGTGTGTGATTTCAGAGAGCCTTCCCATGACACAAAATGAGAAAAAGCATCTAACTGGCTTCAGGAGACCACTCTTTGAAATTGAGTGTGGTAGTGAGGGATTGGACACATGTGTTCTGTGAAATTCCTCCAAACCTGAAAGCTTACAGATACCTTACTCTGCCCTTCTAGGGCTCTTGTTTCTGGGTTGAGGAGGAGCTGTATTATGAGGGAGGCTTGTGCTGCTACTGAGTGTGCTGTGCTATTCTGGAGAGTTGTTAGAGACCTATATATTCAAACAGGAATGAACTATGACAAACACCAAATCAATGTAGTGGTCTGGCAGCACTGAGTACTGACATACAGCTATAGCTGCATCATGTTGGACTTAAAATGCATGTTAAAACCTGCTCTGGTGAGGACAGAGCAATTTTGCCAGAAATAAGAGTTGGAGTGTGTACTCCTGGAGTAATGTGGCTGCACTGTACAGACACTCAGTGCAGGAGATGGGTCAGTCTGGTGGTGCTGACTCAGGAAAGGCTTGGTGATAATTTTAAGTCATGACCATATTTATCACGGGACAAAGCTTTATAAATTGAGTGGCTTTTATAGTGAATCCTTTCAGCCTTTGGCTACAGCGACAGTGAGAGAGGAGTGAAATGGCTGATTAACACTAATCATCCAGCTGTTGAGGAAGTATATGCTCAGTTTTTCAAGTTATGCAGAAGCATTTTTAAGTGGGTTGAATCCAGTATCCAAACTTGAATGGGCATGTTTTCAGGCTAAGTGTCGGGTACAGTTGTACTGGAATACCTTATAGCAAAGGTAGAATGGAAGATCTTTTGTCTTAATTACCTAAACAAGCTTAGGCTGGCATATGTTTTCGCAAGGCGATGTCATGTTTTGTGGGATTAAGTCTGTAACCTGGTGTTATCAGGCTTGCTTTTTTTTCCCCTAGGAAGCAAGCTGACCACCTCTTCTGGATTGCTAAAGTTGTGGACAAGCATGCTTAGTAAACTAATGGTGATAGTTCAGTACATAATTCTCATCATCCTGTTCCACAGAATGGTTCTGTGAATTATTATTCTCTTTTGACAGAGTTGCATAACTAGTAAGTTGAATGAAAACTCACTGCTTCCTTCCTTCAGCAGCTGTTTGTTTCATAGGTTGCAGCATAGCAGCCACCACTCCTGAAAAAGAAATGATGTTTTGGGAGAGTGATGTAAGTGGGAATATGAAGGAAGTCAGCAATGTGACACTGGTTATTCAAAGGAGGTGGGATAAGAATTGTTCCAGGCATATGGCACAGGGGCATTTTGCATCTCTTGGCTTTTCCCAAACATAATGTTTGTGCTGCTTCTTATGCTCTCTCCTTTTCCCATATCTGCTCTCTGTTGAGAGCCTGTTAGAGTCTTCCTTCAATTCCCATCTTTTATTCTTCAGGAGTGCATACGCACACCAGTGATTGATAAGCCTTTAGTTACAGAACTGCTTTTACTTCCACAATTCCCAAGAGACTGGTGTGGTTTTGGGCCAGCCCTGCTCTTGTTCAGACATCTCTTAACATGTCTGTCAGGTGTGCTTTCTTTCCTATCCCTCTCTCCTGTTTTTCTTGATAGCTGTGTGAGATCATCTTTTACCACCACCCTTATCCCTCCTCCCAACACCTAGCATTCATTACTTGAGAGAACAGAGTCGCAGGAGTGAGATTTTTCTCTGTAGCCTCATCAGTTCAGGGAACAAGAATTCTGAGTGCAGTGCAGCAGCTGGCTCAACCTCCTATCTCCTCTGCCCTTAGTTCTGTTTTTGTGCTCTAGGAGTGGAGTTGTACAACTCAATTACTTCAGCAGCTGAGAGGAGAAGCATGGGGAATAGGCATGAAATTACTTTAGGGTAGGATCAGAATTTATTTCGCACAATGTGTTGCTGGGTTGGAAATGCCATGTCTTTTCCTTGTTTTAAGCAATTATCCTGTCTTTCAGCAGCACCAAAGTGGAATGGTGTGGCTCCTGCCCACTTGCAAGTTAACCTTAGCCTTCATAGAGAAGTCACCAAGACATGGTGTGATAGATCTATCCCTGTAGTCTAAAGAGCTTATAAAGCACTATTCATTGAACACCTATGTAGACTTTGAGCAATGCAGTCCACTATCTGCATGTTACCAGGAGTAAGTCTTCAGAGGACATCTCAACACTGTTAGGCTGCAGATGTTGGTGCCAAGTTCTGAACAGTTGAAGCAGGCACTGGCTTTGATGGCCTCCAGAAGACTAGGCCCAGACCTTGAAGACTTGACCAAAAACAGAAGTCAGGATTCACTGTCTTGGTAGAAAATATATAAATCTCTGAAAGATAGATAATAATTTTTTTCTGCAACTGGACAGCACATCAAGGCTGATGTTTAAACAGTGAAGTTCATGAAGCAGATCCAGCCGCAGCTCCACTGACTTCAGTGGAGTGATAGTGGTACATGACAGCTGAGGATGCACCCCTGTAAATCTAGTCACAGCACATGGAGGCCTTACAATGTAGAGTCCTTAATGTATCATTTGACAATAAAAGCTACAGCTTTCTTTTTCTAGAGGTGAAAATGAAAGATTTTGATGTGCGTTTGGAATAGGGTTTTCTACTTGTATACTGTCTTCAGTGGAAAGAAAGGAGGATACAAATAAATCAGCACTTGGTATCTAGGTGGCTTGAATTGTAAACTTTGTCTTCATATGCCTCCTGGAATCTGCATTAAGAAGAGCATGTCTCAGACTGAAGTGAGGTGTTTGAGGAAATGTATATAGATCTATTAACAGAAGTCCAATACCAATGGTGTTTTGGTTCCATTCTCTCCTAAATAATGAATCTTATTTTTTCTCAGTGCTGGCCACAGTACTCTTTCTACTTCGTGAGCTGATGCCTTACCCTCTAGTTTTCTTATCTTCTTTCCCTGTGGCCAGCCTTCTAAGACTATACAGACTTTGACTCTTGTAAATACTCTCAGTGCTTCTTTGCCATGATACATGCTCCTTGTAATGTAGTCTTTAGCTCAGCACTAACCTCCTCCACACCCCCCTTTTCTTCCTCTCTCCTCAGTTCCTGTTAATTTTTATTATTTCTCTTTCTCCATTGTGCTCCTCTAAACATCTGTAACTGAGTGTCCATGACAGCCTTTGGCTCTGTGTGTACACTGGGCTACTGCCTTGTATGCCTCTGCTGTAAAATCCTGATTCTTAGAGTGGATATCTATAAAGTTGACTGTCTGAAGAACAGGCTATGCTTGCTTTTGTTTTTCTGGAAGTTAACTTTTTTACTTGAGTAGCCACTGTTTCAGCAAGCTCAGCAAATGGTCAGATGCTTTTTGCTCCTGCCACAGTAGCACTTAACACTGCTTTCCATCTGCTGGCATATCACCATAGCTCTGCTGGCCTTTGTTAGTGATGCTGACCAGACCCTAAGTATTGCTTTAAGATCCTGTCAGAACCTCCTAGGACAAACAATCCTGGTTTTTATCTGCTCTTACTCCAAATCTCACTCAACATCAGATGCAAACCTTTCCTTTCTTTAGATGTTTCTTCAGAATTTAACCAGATTGTCAAAGTGAGCCGTGGCACTGTCCCTTCTCCAAGTTCCTCTGCTCATACTGAAGCAACTTGCTGTCAGTTCTCTGCAGATTGGACTGGAAGGATGTCTGACATTTAGAACAGAATGTGGGTTACAGCCTTGCGTTTAGGAACTTGGGGTTACATTCATAACTGGTAAATCCACAAGTCAGCTTTTCTTTTGCACTGCAAGGCAACGAGTGGCCATACAGACAGCAGGCATCCTTTTGGAGCAACTTGTTGGCTGGTAACTGTAGGAGCAGCACATCCTGCAGTCAGCAATCTGACTTTAAAGGCCTTTTCTATGCAGATATATTCACACAGAGTTTATCACCCCTCTGATGTTGGCCACATGGCCTAGCTTCAGGGAGTGCTCTGCAGAGCTTATCATCATCTGTGCTCCAGCACATATGTGTGTCTTTGTTCCAGAAGGAACTTGATGAGGGCAGAGGTTCTTCGCTGTCCTTTTGATCCTGGAGCTGCTCAGGGATTGGTAGACAAATTTCAAGGATTTATTCTGAAGCCAGGACAGATGAACAGCCAGTTACTAGCTTGCTATCTTTGTGGTTTTTGTTAATAGTCCTTCAAGTGTTTGCCTTATCTCCAAAGCAGAAGTCATGACTTTACTTCCTGCCTGCTTTCCTCAGTAGCTGCTTCAGAGATGGTGTCTGTATAGTCAGGTGATAACATGCATAAGGTTGCTGATTACTGCTATAAAAGCATCCAGAAATAGCTGATACAGAGCTATCATATGTATTTGACTTTATTTAACAGGCCTCTCTTGACTTGAAAAGAATCCTTTCCAAAGCAAAGTCTGCAAATCAAACTTGGAGCAGTCAAGGCTTAGGCTTTTGAGCTAAGACAAGATAGGAAACATTTATCTCTAAGGACTGATGTTTTCAGCGTGTGATACAACTTACTGATCCTGAATTGGTAATCTTCTACTACAAACTTGCACATAAACTGCATTAAATAATTCTGTCATACCATGGCACGGTTTATGGCAGTCTGAGAAGATAGAGGCAGGGACCAATTGGATTAGCCACAAAAGCTAGATGGAAGGGTAGGCAGGAAGTCAACCCAAATTCAAGCTTCAGTACAGTAGGTATTTAAAATTCTCAGTCTAAGACCAAAACTTGTAGCCTTGAACCATGGAAGCATGCTGGAATTGCTCATGGATGAATCTGTCCTTTCTGCAAAACTACCAATAGGCTGGATGTGGTCTTCATTACTCACATGTCTGTCATAGCCCTTCTTCAGAACTTAACAGTATTGATACTTCTTTCCTACTGCCTCTCAAATGTGTTTTCCATATTGCTTTTTTACTTTTCATGGTGTAAACAGAAAAACTTTCACACTGGAAGTCTCTCTGTGACTGAAAGGGATTGTAACACTGACATGAGCCTTCCCTTCTCTTAGGTTGCCTCTTCACGAGTAGAATTGCCAATAAAGTTCAATTGAGGAAAAGTTGCTTTTTTGGGTTGAATCCAGATTGTCTTCAGGCCTGTTCTGTCTAAACTTGGAAACTGTGGAATGTTCAATACAGTGTGGCTGTCTTCCAGACAGCAGTGGGCCAAAGCAAATGAAAATGTGTGATTGAAAATTGTGAAATGCTTGTTCATATGTATGTATGAACGTAATTTTCATATATATATACACACACACATATATATATATATATATATGAAAGATATTGCATTCTTTTTACAGGAAAATGCTAAAGATTGTTTACGAACCAGTGCTTTCTCTGCTTGCATTTTCTCTTCCACAAGCTTCAACGATCTCTGTATTGTGTTTAGAATTTGAAGACTCAGTGTACCAAAAATGTGGATCCAGTCTCTGCCCTGAAAGAAGTCTATCAGGAGAGACTGGACAGAGTTGCTGTATGAGCAGAGTGCAGCAGGCCAATGGCTGACAAATTATTTGCTTCTCCAAGTGGTTCATCTGTCAATGGCCCTGTTTTTTATTGGTGTGGTGATTGGGTTTTTGTCTCCTCAAGCTTTCTGTTGTGTAGAACCAGCTGCTAGTGTGTTGCCTGTATTAGTACAACCAGCAGTAATCAAAAGGAGTTTGCTTATCAGCCAGGAGCATCCTGGACAACCTATTCTCCTGTCAGGATGAAAGAGCTGAGGGTGGAGTTTAGTTAGCAAAGATCAGGTTTGTCCATGGGAAGCTGGCAGCACTGGAAGTTTCAGACTGGGCCTGTTGGGTGAGTTTGGCAGAGCTGCACTATTGGTACGAATCAGCCACCCGTGAATAGGCAGAAATGAGATCTGTTCATGTGTTACAGCTCAGAAATGAGATCACTCTGTGTGTTACAGCTCAGTAATGAGCCAGCTTGTGTTCCAAGGGCCTTGCTGCCCTTACTCAAGAGAGATGTGGTGATATCCTGAGCAGGTGTGTTCTTTCTCAACACTGGGTAGGAATCTGGCTTTTATTTGGGTTGGGAGCTTTCATGAGAAGACCCACAGTGTGTCTACTTCTCCTCTCCCCATTTTGTAGTGATTAATTGAGTACAAGTAGGACAGAGCTGTGCTCAGTCCTGGCTGGAGCAGGTGGCATCCACTTGTGTATGTTGCAGGATGTTAGGTATGTTCTCCTTGCAGTGGCAGTCCCAGCTTTGCCAGCTTTATTTGACTTTCATACTTGGATATTAGTGACTCTTTGCCTGCATTTTGTGCTCACGTTTGAGTTTCAAGTCTAAGGTACCTTTTAGCGAGCCAACTCCAGCTAACAGCTCATGGCTTAACTTTTAAGGGACCTGTAAAAGTAATACAGCATCTAAAATAAAACATCACAAAGTCAAGCCTGTTCTAAAATGAAATGACAGATCATAGCTTTTGGAAGCTGAAGTCTATGCATGCCTGGCAGCTCAGTGTCAGAATCCATATAGCAGTCTGAGCCCTGACAATGACATTTGGGAGTGCAATAGCATGACACAGAGTACACCTTCTTTTGCATGGTTGTCCTCTGAGAGGACAGGGCCACATCTCTCCTCTGGTATCACTTCCTATCCTAACAGGCATTGAGCGCGTCCCATTCCTCTCATGGTAGTCGCTGGTCACCCTTCTGCAATGATTCTTCATCCACAAACTTTAGGTTGGTCTTCTAGATAAACATCTGTGCTAATGACACACAAATTGGTGTGGTGTTTCAGGTATTAGCTTGTAATTGGAAGTCCTTTCCCCAGTAAATTTTCAAGTCTAACAGTAAACAGGAATTCCTCCACTTTCTGCACCCCACTGACAGCATGACTTCTGATGAAAATTGTTTGAAGGATGTGATCTGGCATTTTTTTTTATATTAGAGGTGCTGACAGGTTATAATACAGTCTGTAAATTTTAGAGCTAGAATCTCTTGGCTGTATTGCTGGCAGAGAGAGACAGCAGAGGGGACAGAGCAACAGCTTTCATGCTTCATCAGATATGTGAAGGGGGGAAAATAAAAATATTGGAGGAGGGAAGAAGTCTGATACAGTAGTCTGTCTTTTTTTTCCGTGTGGCTTTCCCTGTTTGAGCACTAGAGAGAAATTTATCAGTATTGATCTTGTGTAAATTCCTAGAAACAAAAGAACTTCTCCCTCATTCTGAGTCCAGCTCCACAGTGTAAGAAGTCTGAATGTTCTTGCCATGCTTGGCTGCCTTACCTTGGCCCTAGACTGCAAGGCTTGATACAGAAGTTGAACTTGGAAGCAGTTTTGTCAGGTGGTGGTGCCGGCTGCTGCTGAACTGATGAAAACTGGCAGTAGGCAGCAGAGCTGGCAAAGCCCCCTGTGAGAGGAATTGTGGTTCAGAGTTTCAGCCAGTTTCAGTGACAGCTTAGTCATCTAAAGAGAACTTGCTGTGCAAGCATTCTGCCTAAACCAAGTTCTCAAACTTTACAAGTTACTCCAATTGTAAATGCTCTATCAAGATGGTCACTTTCATTTATTTACCTCCGTTGTAATGTGAATAATTTCTTGAAATGGGTGCAGTGAGAACACTATTATAGAAAGGCAGACTTTCTCTTGAAGAGTCTGCAAATAATCATGGTTGATGATAAGTGTGTGCTGACAATTAATACCTGCATGAGCAATTAATTAAAACTGCAATAACTGCAATAACTTCAAATGCCAGTTAGGGACACTTCGAGTGTGCTGCTGCCCCATGGGCTGAAACATCAAAAATGGAAATCTGAAAGTGAATTTCAGAAAACTGTTTCCTCATAAGAAGAAAGGAACATGGGTCTTGTAAGGCTGCCTTCCATGAGTTAGCTAAGACAGTTCCTGTTGGCTTAGAAAATAAGGATGCTTGAAGTGCCCTTACAAATGGGCAGCAGAAACATAGTATTTTATTAAAAGAAAATGAGGCTCTTGCAAGGATTTGTTTTGTGGGTTTGGGGCTACAATGTTAAAAGCGTATGACACCTTTGTTTCTGCCTGTTAACCCGTTGGCAGCTGATAGGACATAGAGTATACGCAGTGAAGGAGAAAAAACCTGGGGATTTAAGCATTTTGGTCAAACTGTTGTGCCTTACTTTAAGTCTTACTTAAGGCATCTATAAATTCCAGAGAGGAATAGGGGAGAGTTTGTACTCATGGTTACTTTAGTCCATTTGTGGCCCTAAGGAAAGAATCCTAGAGACTTAAAATAATACACACAAATAAAAAGGCTTGAAAGGATGTGTATGTAGTCTATTGTCAGACAGTTTTAAAACTTCTTAGGGAGGGGCAAAGGTGACAAGATATGTCTCCTGATTTCTGAATCAATGCAGTGGAAGGGGTTTGCATCTGCATTTTTTGCAGACCATTTTGAAAACACGCAATTGTTGCATGTGATACTTGCTCATACAAATGTCCAGCTTTTTATAAAGCATTTCTGGTAATGAAGGCAGTTGGCATGCTTTGGAAAGAATAAATCCTCTGAGGGTAATAGATCTGTTAGAAGTAGACAAAAACCAGCTTAAGGGTCTTGCTTCACTAATACACTTTCTCTCAAGTGGCTGCTTAGTGGTATTCTCACAGTTTCCTAGCCAGCCTTTGGTGTGACATTCATCCTAACTCTACCATGCCATAAACTTCGCTCTGTGCTGCTCCCTCACTGTCTGCTTCAAAGGTGCAGTCGATGCATCTCCATTAGCCCTTTTTAAAAGTTATTTTTTAGCTCAAGATGTGAATAAGTCAGGTGCAGAGTGTATTTGCCATGAAGTAAGAAAGATTTCCTTAAGTGCACTGCTGAGTGTCTTTAGCACTGTTCATCAGGTAGCACGGGTGTACATTGCTAGAGCTTATTGAGTAAACTGATGTGTTGAGAGCCCTTAATTCCTCAGTTTATTCTTAGCGAGCAAGTAAGTGCCACCTTGTACAGTATTAACCATCTCATTTGACACATAAGCAGTCCTCTTAATTATTCAGTGCCTCCTTTATTGATATCTCACTCAAAACTCAGTTTGACCAGTACAAAATGGGTTGGGGTGGGGGCTTTGTTTCTTTTTTCCTAACTAGCTTGGTCACACCCTGCAAATTCTTGATGATGGTCAGCTGTAGCTGCTGAAATGCCTAAACCTTCCTCAGGCTGTCAAAATCAGTCAGGTTGGCATCTCCCTACCTCACTCCTGTCTGTGCTGAGCTGCTGTGGTTGCTGTCCTGTGGGTGCCCTGTGCCACCATGCCTGGCTCCTGTTTGTGAAGTCCTTCTCCTGCTTCCCAGAGATAGGACAAGGTGGCAGCTGCTCTGAACTTCTGCATTTCCAGTGTCCAAACTTCCTGCTCTGCTAAAGGCCTTGCAGAGATCAGGCAAGGACAATATGGTATTCAAAAGAATTCACCACTTGGTGTGATTCTAATATCTAGTATTCTTCATCAGTGATTGGGATAACTTTTGAAGATCTCTAATTTTCAGACATATTAAATAGTAAATTACTTCTGAACTGGGCGTTTTACGACCTGTGAATTGGAGATTTGCTGTTGGCTACAACAATCAACTAAAAGTACTGAGACACGAGCTTGTTTAGGCTGGTAAACATAGCTGCTGCCTCACCAACTGGTGACATTATTTCCTTCTGGATATTCCCTGTTGGCCTGCAAGTCACTGCCAAGGTATATAGAGTGACTCACTCCTTGTAGTGCTTCCAAGATGGAAATTCTAAAGTCTAAGCTTGGAGGTGACAATAGTAATATTTTTTACTTGTTAGGCTAGGAGTGAGCCCAAAGGGGACACATTCATATCCAGTAACTCCCCAGCTAGCAACTACCTTTGCTTACCGAGTGGATTTTTGTGAGGCTGGCTTTCTGTTTGGGAAATGCGCTCTGTCAGGCTTGTAGTTTTAGGGAGGATTTTATGTTGCTCTTTGGCAGAAAGCTCCCATTGTGAAGGAGCTCGGGCTGACGCTGCACAACGTGAGGAGTTTCCTACGCAGCATCCTCCCACAGCCTGCCAGCCCGAGAGCACAGCACTGGTGCTCTGCGGAGCAGCGGGGAGAGCGCTGGGAGCTATTGGCTAACGTGATTATGAAGTTAGGAATCTCCTCCTCACTTCCTGTGGGCTGTGTAACACAAGAGCAAGACTTTTTAATTAACACAACAATCTGAAGCGAGCAAAAGAGCAGAGCTCAGCTAAAACAGTTTTCCCAGCTGTTTGGGCAAGCAGATGATGTGAAATCTGGCACGTTAACTTTAACATTGGCCTTTGACTGATCTGACATGAGAGGCATAAAACCAAACAGAACAGTGGTGCTTTCCCAGGAGAAATATGTGTTACAAATGAGATTCTCCCTTCTATTGACTGGCTTTTTGATCTCTGTGATGCCTAGCTGATCTTGAATGCTTCGCCACTCTTTCACTACACTTCAGGTAGTCTTAGTATCAGGATTTTCCAGATTTTTTTTTCCCACAGACAAGCAGGTAATTCATAACCACAGCCTTTTTATTTCTTAAACTTTCAGTACTGTATCTGTGTATTAAAAAGTGGAGACTAAGAGTTCAAGTGGATTCCTTTCAACTAACATATCATTTGATTTGCCATGGTCGAAGGCCTGACTTGTGTGAAATGAGCTGATACAGACAACGGCAAGACGAGCTGTCTTGTGTAGAGTTTTAGCGTGGTGATGTGGTTGTTAAATTGCATCCACGCAGAAGGAAAAACTGGAGCTGAGCAGATGAATACAATCTGCCTGGGTAAGGAAAAGGAGCCCAGAAAAAAATTAAAATTCTACTTCTCTGTATTATTTTATTTTATTTTTTTCTCACTGCAGCTCCCTGAATTAATGTGTTGGTAGGTGCTAAGCTAAGGGACAGGAGCTGTTAACTTTGGAACTTGTTTAACCTGTCTCTTTGATGCTCTCTATCTGTCCTTCAGCATGGGTGGAAGCTCTGGGATCTTCCCGGTTTCTGCAGGAGGTGCCCTGCACTGATGCTTATACAGAAAAAAAGGTGCTGCGCTTCGGTTTTTGGCCACCTTAAAACATGTCCATAACACTTAATATAAGCACAAAGAAAACTTCCTTAACCTTGAGAGTGAGTTGTTGGTTCTTGATGTTGATCTCTACACTGCAGCTGCAAAACTTTGTCAAGCTGGTAGACTGTAAATAAGATCTTCCTTTAGCTAGGGTGTTATTAAAATACGGCACAACTTAGTGCTGAGTGTTTGTATTCCCCCCCCAACAGCACCTTAGCAAGAAAGCATTTTAATCATATCAATGTCTGAGCCATTGTTTTGTTTTATATAGCTATTTGTCTTCACTTTTCATGTCCTTGGAATACTTTTCTTCTGAAGATGAAGAAACACATCATTGAATAAATATTCTTGTCTTGGTCACCATTTGGCTCCTGTTGTGGGAATTTAGCATGCATTTAGTAATACAGCCTGATCTTATTATTAAAGATCTTGCCAATTCCTGATGCTGTCTAGCAATTCAAGTGAGGTGAGGAAAGACAGAAAAGGGACACTTGGCTTTTGTCTAAAGAAAGGAGAAGGTGTTTTCAATTCATTCTTGTTTCATATGGGAGGCAAAGATGTGATCTGGCTGCTCACAGTAGAGCCCCCAAGGGACTGAAGGTGGAGAAAGGTCTCAGAAGCAGACACAAGAAGTGGTGAGCCAAGGTTACTGGTAGCAGTTCACTGTCTCTGGGCTGGGACACAGCTTGTGTCAAAGCTTGTCAGCTCAACAAGCACTTGCCTTTTGTATGGAGAGGATGCTTCTGTTGAAAGCATTCTTGGAAACAAACTATGAAGTGTAATGAAAATAAGTCCTAACATACCTCATCTGTTCTTTCCTGCCTTTGAACCCTGTAAATCCCTCCTCTTTCCTTTAAAGCTGCTGGGCTTTGTGTAACCTCTGATGTATTCTCCAGGTTTTTAGTTTAACCATTTTAATGGGAGCTTAGTCTCCCGTGAACAGTAAACTTTTATTTTTAGCATTTCGGGATTCACAGATGAAAATGACTTTATGTAATTAGTTCTCTTGTGTGGGATGCTTTTCTTTAAGGTGTCTTTTCTGGAACTTGAAATGGTAGTAAATCAGGAGGAGCAATTCCACACTAAGGAGTTGCACAGCAGTAGTCTGTCCACAACTTAATTTTCCAGCTACAGTAAAATTCATGTCCTAACATAGTTTGTGCACTTAGAGCAGGGATCAGGCTGTGAAGGCTGTATATTCTGTCAGGTAGATGTCTGCCTCTACCCCCCAACAATCAACAGGCAAATGTGGTGATGATTCAGTGTTGTTATCTCTTGTGTAACAGGAAAACTGAGATCATTAAGGGAATTCCCAGTGGCATGAATACTGGGTGTACCCGTGGCATTGGGAACCTCCGTTTATTGTGGCAGGAGATTGTTAGCAACAGAGATGAGGGCTGAACTTCAGCAGTGTCTGTGTTTAGCATCTCTGGAGCAGCCGTGCCAGTCAAACCATGAGCCAGAAGTGCCATCACTTGCTGCTGCTGCGACTGGCAGAGTTATGCTTTCATTAAAAAAAACTTGTTGGAGTAGAAGCTGTACATCTGTATTTCTGTGTTTGGTGTAACTTTGCTGGTGAAATACATGGAATAACTGGTGCTCCCAGGAGACATGTTGATGCTCACATCTGCCAACACTGATACTCATTAAGGAGGCAAAATGGTTGCATGAGGCCTGAATTATATTTAGTAAATAAAGAAAAGTTTTCTAACATTCGAGCCAGTAAATGTCAGCTTCACTTGCCATGTGTCATGTTTTGTTCTGATATCGTGGAACCTGATCTAATTCTTTAATTTCTGAATAATCGCTTCCTGTCTGCCACTCCCTTGTTTGTGTCATGTGCTCATAGGAAGAAGCACTTTTTTAAAGGAAAAAGTGCACCAGCCACGAGCTTACCACACTCACATATAGATAGAGCATCTCAAAAGTGGGAAGAAAGAAGCCAGGCTTTAAGCAGTGTAAACATAGGTGGTGTACTTGGTATTTTTTTTTCTCCTGTTTGTTTTTTCAGTGCTGCAGCTCAGTGCTTAATGTTCTAGGAAGAGAGAAACTTCACAGTCCAGTTAGTGGTCATCTGTGGGATAAGCCCCTCAGGTATGCAGGTGCTGTGAGTGTCAGCAGATCTTGGGGAGTCTCCTCAGGTGCAAAGTTTGCCCAAGCTGCGGCCTTTAATTACTTTGTGTACCTAATTGGGTATGGAGCTGTAGCCAGTGATGGAGAAAGGAATACAGCATTATGAAAATGTTACAGAAATCACTTAGCCAGTAACTCTACACAGCTGATCCTTCTGCCTGACTCACCATGATCCTTTAAGCTGCTTCTAAGAAAAACAGGCAGTTTTTACTGACAGAACTGGGGATGAGAGTTAAGGACCTCCTGCTTACTGATGATGGCCAGGAAAGGTTTTTGCTAATCTAATGTTAAAAGTAACAAGTTGATTTTGTTTTAAGCAGTGGAAGCCATCATTCTTGTATGTTAGGCAAGGCTTCATTTCTGTTTTGAGGAAGAAGGGTGGGGACACAGCTGTAACCCTCTTGCTTCATGGTGTTGAGGCAGCAAAGGAAATGAGGAGGTGATGTGCTGCTGAAGCCCAGGTAAGGGCCACCATTGCAGCAGGGGTTATGGGAGCCACATAGAAATGTGCCATGTATGTGTACGAGTGTGAAGACCACAGGGATTATGATAAATACCACACTGAGAGCCTGTGAGATCAAGTTTTTTTTCTTTAAATATCTACTGTTGTACTGGGGAAAAAAAAAAATAAAGATGTATTGGGGAGCCTCTCCCTCCACCAAGCTGGCCAGCATGTCCTTGGCTCTGTAGGGAGGGTGTATGTGGGGCAAAGACAGGCAGCTCGCCTTGGACTGACTTTTTTTTTCATCCCTTCCTTAGCTTGTGGGCAGAGGCTCAGGGTACACCAGTAGCAGTGTTCAGCTGGGGGCAGCAGGGCACTGGGGATGGGGTTGGCATTTTGTTTCCCAAGTGGGGAGTTCTTCCCAGCCTCTCTCTGTAGAGCAGATCGGCTCTGCACTGCCTGGCACACGGCTCGGCCTCTGCAGGAGCGACTGAGCTCTAGAGAAAAGTCTCCTTTGCTTCTGCCCTCATGATCATCTAGGAAAATTCTGACTTTGCACTCTGCAGGCAGCTTTTGCTGCTTTGCAACCTGTTCTCAGGAAAGAGGGATTCCTGGCTTCTGCTTTGTTTATAACCGGAAAGAAGATGATTTCGGTTTGTGAGGTGAGCAGCCATGTCCTCTGGAGTGTCGGCAACTTGGGAAGTGTTACAGATGCAGTTTGAATTGTAATAGACTGGGCCCTTGACCTTACTTCTCCTCTCTCTGCATTAGAAAACTGAACATTAAATATATTTATATAGTAGGTGTCTGCAACTTTTCTTCTTTGCACCAGCAGCACTTTGAAGTTGCTCCTCCCTTGTCCCCCACTACCTGAGGAGCCCACGATTTTGATTCATTTGCTGATGCTCCTTTTCAGTGCTGTCATCTCCGTGTAGGACGCTCGGGGTTGCGCTGGTTGGACTCCTTGGCGTGGATGATGACTGGCTCAGACCTGCTTCTGCCAGGGCTCCGTGCCGCTCCTCCTTCTCCTCCTGCCCGCGGGCCTGCTCCTGCCTGCCCCGGCCTGCTCCAGCCTGGGGAACGGGGGGCTGGAAAACGTGTCTCTGCAGGGCAGTGCCGCCTGTTCCTGCCCCACCAGAACACAGATAAGCTGTCTGGGATTCCCACAGTCCCACCAGCCAGGAGGGCATCCCGGTGCATCCGGGAGGCCGCAGGTGGAGGCAGGAGCCTGCCAGTGCCGTAGGGCCCGGGGCATCCGGGGCAGCGGCTGTGTGGGGCTGATGAGAGGCTGCAGCTGTCGGGGCTGGCCACGACCGCTGTTTATCTTGTGACTAACCTGACTCCAGCCAGCAAAGTTTGGGAGACTCCCAGAGGTCGTGACTTGAAAGACAAGTGTTGTAATTAATTTCTTATACCACGCTTGTTTTGAAGCCTTTTTAATTCCATGATAAGAGGCAGAATCTGGACTTCATTTACAATCCACTGGGTTGGAGGCAGGAACCAGAAAAGTGCTTTCAGAAGCACTGCAAATGTTTTTCTCTCCCTTCGCCCCTTTGCAGGATGTATGTGGCATTATCACATCACAACAGTGAAGCTATAAAAACATTGTTGTGTCCTTTTTTTTGAAGCGAGAAAACACAACCTTAAAAAAAATTTTGCATAAAGCCACATCTTTCTCTGAGAAAGTCTGGTAGCAGCTTCAGAACACTCCAGGATAAAGAGTGTGGAAGAGATTGCCATTNGTGAAGCTATAAAAACATTGTTGTGTCCTTTTTTTTGAAGAGAGAAAACACAACCTTAGAAAAAATTTTGACTGCGTAAAGCCACATCTTTCTCTGAGAAAGTCTGGTAGCAGCTTCAGAACACTCCAGGATAAAGAGTGTGGAAGAGATTGCCATTTATTTCTTTGAGACTTATATTTTAATTAAATATGAACTTCTCCAGAGTTTGGTGGATTTTTAAAAAAAATTATTTTTACTGGGAATTTAGAAGAATAAGTGAAAAGGCACTTCCTAGCTTGCCTGTCTGAACTAGCTTGAGATGAATAAGGTGTTACTCAGCAAAAGAATGCGTGAGAAAGAACTACTTCAGAACAGGAGACAGTCTTTTTAGTAGTATCCTTGTCACAGATTTAATGTTTGTAGTATTTGAATGTCTCTATTGCCACCTTTGAATAAGTGCTCCCAGTTCTGGGATATCTGTTCCTTCCAAGAAGGAAAACAGCATGCTTGCATGCTACAGAAACATGATTAGCAGTTAGCTGAGCACGGGGCAATAAAAGAACCGTGATCGCTATCAGTTTTGCTTTTAGCTATGGAGGGAGGATCACCCTCGACTGGAGAGGAGGAGAGCACCTGGCAGAGAGGGCGTACATAAGTGGCAGACAGTAGCAGAAGGGAGTGTGAAGTACCACACCGGCTTCGGTTCCCTCGGGTGAGCCACAGGCTGTGTTAGCTGGGTAATAGAGGTCCTGCCTTCCTCACCTCTGTTGGCTGTTGAAACGATCTTTGATGCTGATCAAGTTACCTCTGAAGAGAGGAAAAAGGCTGTGTTTTAATATTTTTGTCTGTAGGATGATGGTTCTGATCAGGTTCAGTATTGCAGCCCTTAAAAATAATTTCCTTTCACCTATGCCTGTGTAAATAGTCTCATGCACATACACCACCTTTATTTTGTGCTGCCTGATGTTGTGCTGCCTTTTTAAGCTACATTTGAAGCTTCTCCTGAGACTAGTATGAGACAAAAATTTTGTTTCTTTTCAGAAGTATAAAATTCGTATTCTGAATCCATGTGATCCTGAGGTGAATTTTTTTTTATTACTTGTGTTTTTTCCAAATATTGCAGCTATGAAAAATAGAATTGTATTCTCCTGAATTTGCTCTTTGGCTCAATCTGTAAACATTTCATGCCTTCCACACTTTAGACTTGTGCAAGAAGTAATATTTTCTACTACCAATTGGGAAACCAATTGAGAAATTGGGAAAATTCAATATTCACTTGATAAAATTTACCACTTTTTGTGTCATTAATGAGATTTTTATTGTATCTGCACTAGCTAATAAGAGTTATTGCAGTTTTGTCTCTCATTTTGTTTTCCATAACACATACACATTTTCTGTTGGAAAAAGTGATTCCTTTAGTGCCTGTTTAAGGGAGCAAATGGTGGTCCCCTCAATTGCCTGATCTAAATGAATAGGACAGTGTTTGCAGGTGAAAAATTGAGTGGTTGAAGCAGAATAATTAAAGGTTTCTTTTTAATAACTTTAATCTTAAATGGTAACTTGCTGAATAGATTGTATGAAATTATTGGGAGGGTGGTTTTGAAGGCAATTTTTTTTGTCCCCCCAAACATCTTTGAATAGGATTGATAGCCCTCCCATTTTGGTGCCATCAGTGAATGAATACAGTTGTTGATGGTTGCTGGGAGTTGTTGGATACATGGTGCTAGGCTTCTTGTGGCAGGCCAGCAGGAGAGCTGTTTACAGGTGATGCTGTTGCCCTCTGCATGCATCACCGATCCAGTACTGCTGCTGGATGTCCTCACTGCTGACTGTCCTGGGAAGCCAGCTCACCATCAAAACCTGTGACAGCACCTGTGACCTGGGATGAACATAATAATGATTGATATCTAAGAAGTGCAGCAAAAACATGACTCCTCCCAACTTCCGACTGACCTCCTGCAGGAAGTGGGAAAGATTAACTAATACTTTAAAAAAACCTGGCAATGAAGCCAAAGCTCAAACCCCACAATTTTCTAGTGCTGCAATAACGTAATCTTGGCATAATGTGGTTTGTGGAAAGCAGCAAGGGGAGAAAGGCTGTTGTTTCTGGCATGTTTTAGGATAGAAGAGAAGTCACATATCAAACTTAGAGGAAGAAAACCCTGAAAATCCTAGTAATCGCTATCTGCACTTCCACTGTAAAATTTGGAGTCCTGTAGTTTATGGAACAGTTTGGAGAGCTGGGTTTTGATATTTCTGGGGACAAGGATAACTTTGGGAGACACATGTTTACTTATATTTGGTAGCACCCATCTCTTCCAAAGGCCTCACTTCTTTCATGGGACGAACTTGCAGGTCGTGTTTCTGCTCCATTGAAGCAGGCCTGGGAGGCTCCTGCTGGGAAAGGAAGAGATTCAGCAAGGGAACAGTGGCCTCTCATGACAAGCAGTGAGAAGTGCAGGAGGCCACACCAGCAGTGCAGGCTGAAGTCCCAAAGAATTGATTGTCTCCATCTCAAGGCAACCAGCTTAGAAATGTTTTTTATACATGTCTGACACTGTAAAGAGACTGAGATTAATGCAGTTCTAGTTTTGACTGCTGTAACATGCTAAACCAAAAAACAAAATAACATTTACCTTGAAAGAAGGTAGGACATTACAAGTTTATAAACATGTTAGAAGTAGAGATACATTTGTATGATACATCTGTGTTAGGTTTTAATCCTAACCTACTAATGAACACTTCCTAAGTAGGAAGGCACATTTATCTCTCTAGTACTGACTGAATCACCGGAGAAAGAAGGTTGCCTTTTGCAACTAAAAACTGCAGTTTATTAGGCATAGTTCCTGCTTCAAAAGTCCTGTTGAATGTTAATGATAAACTATAACGTTTAGGTGGTCATCTAAATGTTGATGAGATCATGTCCAGTTTCTTCTGATACAGTCATATGAGGAGAGAGAGGGAGTGAGTATCTGTGGGTGAGTCTGTGCATGTGTGGGATACATTACTTGATTTTTGACAGAATAGCAGCTACAACTTCTTTACCTACAGTGTGGTTTTTTTTGTTTGGTTCACCCAGAGGTTTCTGGCAGCAGTATGGCTGGATTTTTTTTTAATATTCCTGCAACACATACAATGTGATGTTAGCATTCAGATAACCTTCTTTTTCCCGCCATTAAATACTCCTTGATGAGCAGTATTGGCATTGGTCCTCCCCCCAAGTCATAGTTCATTTTGTATCTGTTTCCTCTTAAATCCCTTTGCATGCAGTCAGCCTTACAGGTCATAAATGAGAGACTGCCAGCTTATTTGCTGTCTGATTGCTTTCACAAATGCTTCTGGTGTTGATCTTTCTGACAAAATAGAAAGGGGTTGCAGTTTCTGTCAAACACGGACAGTGTTTTGTAGCTGGGACACAGAAAGGTAGAAGGGTTAAACATGACACGTTCCCTTGAAGTGGCTTTATGACTGCTGCTAATTTGAATGCTCAGTAATAGAGATCTGTTGGATGGAGGGGTTACCCTTCACTATTAATGACTCATTGGCCTCCTTCCCAAGCTGCCTGAAGTGCCGCTCTCCCTCGTGGAAGTAATTTTGTCTTTGAAGTACTTTCCAGGGCTGTCAACTAACGTTCCACAGTTCCCAGAGGAAATAATAAGCCATGAGTGCATGTACACTGAAAATGTAGAGTCTGAAACGAACTGTTCCTATAGGAGCCTGGCAGTCTGCTTCTCTGTGGAATTCAGCTTGTTTATACAATCTTATCTGGCTAAGCTTTGGTATTTTATCTGGCAGGCAGTTCCTATGAAAAGCAGCTGTCCAAGCAGTGGGAGTGGTGCTCCTGGTGGTTTTTTCAGAAGGTCTATAATTTCTTGTTTCATATAAATTACAGAAATACAATACTCTCTTGGCTACAACCAAATGCTCTAAGCAGTTTTCTTAGCCTTATAAATAGCCCTTTAGTATGCTCTGCTGTTAATGTCCTGTGTGACCTAACAATAGGATTTGTGATGCCCACTAGGAAGGTGTAAGGTGTTCTGTAAAGCCACAGGCTGACTACAGAATTGTTAGAAGAGCACCTCAAAGTTATAGATTTTACAGGTATGTTTTTAACCACCACCATCACCGTTGTCAAGAAAGTGAGCATGGTCTCCATCTCTGCATGAAGGGATCTGTAGATGTATCTTCTCTAACAGAAAGGTCCCTATGGGTAAGTAGGCAGTTTTAAAAAACCCCAAAAACCAAAAACACCTCACTGACCAAACACATAGTGACAGAAAAGATTCAGCCAAAATACTTCAGATTTTGTGTAACTCATTAATAGAGAAAATGTTTCTTCAAATGTACTGAAAGCTGAAGCTTTTGGGGAAAAGAGCAGCTATTCAGTGCCTACAGAGGAGTTTGAGGTATTTTTTGTGTAGGTTTGGGTTGCAGATTGAAGTAAGAGAGAATTGAAAAGGTCAGGAGTTCTTCTCCAACTGTGGTAAATTATGTTCCTCATCTCTTTTTACAGGGATAGTATTTTCAGGCAAAAGCAAATTATGGGCACAAGTAAAATGCAGTCCAAGTCTATTAAAGTTTAGTGGTTATCCAGGATTATCTATCCAGTTCATAGTACATTTTATCTGAAAGCACTGCATCTTGTAGATTAAAAAGATCCATGTAATCTGACATATTCCGAGAAATGAGGGACATGTTCAAGACCTAAAAGACTAATTCTCCCTCTGTCATCTGTATGTAAGTAACATTTAAGTCTGGCCTCCTTTGAGACATAAGAAAATATGAGACCCTGTAAGATTCAGTGCTTTAAGCACTGTTCAGATGTGCCATTTGATGCCACTTCTCATGCTAGTATACATGCAGAGTTCTAGAGACCCCTTCTGTTCTGTAAGAGGGGAATTTGATACAGCAACAAATGAAAAATGAGCTCTGTCTGGTTCCATATGGTACATTCTGGTCTTGCCTGAAACCTGGCATCAAGCACAGTCCATTTCTTCAGCTGAAGTGGCATTCCTGCTTGCAGTCCTGTATGGTGAGAAACTCAAAACCTAACAAGTTGCTGACCTTCATTAAAAGTGTGGCATCATAAATTATGCACTGATACAGTTTCCATTTCAGCCTGACACATGCCACCTGAGCAGTTTAGTACTGGAAAGGGATAGTGTACCTTTTTGTGACTACCACATAGTTGATAAAAGTGAATTATGTTGGCTAACTTCTCCCAGTTCCCTTGTGAAGAAGGAAATTTTATTTTCATTTTGGTAGGGATTGATGACTTTCTGCTGCCACAGCAACAGGTAATGATGTTAAACTTCAGTCGACATACTTTTCTTTATTCCTCCAGCAAGAGTAGTGGTTCTAAATAACATTGAGGGTGTAACTGTTTTGTTCTACAGGATTGTTTTGTTTTACTATTTTTTTTTTATTTTAAGGTGATGTCTCAAGCAAATGTAACTGCTAGAGAGCAGGTTATCTAGAATTCAAGTACTGTAATAATCCCTGTATTGTCAGAGCATGTATTCTGAACTTCCAATTTTTTTCTAGAAAATAAAGTTAGTATTTTTTCTTAAAAACTCTTCAAATTAGCTCTCATTTCTCCAACCTGTAATAGCTTTTAACAGTTTTTACCTGTTATAATTAGATTTCATCTTCCTCATATAGAACCCAATTTATAGTCAGAATTGGAAACTACTGCTTGGCACTGTTTTAAAAACAAAAACTCCAGTCATCAGCAGGACATGGACTCCATTTTTAACATGATCCAGCCCTGTAATACTAAATCCTAGAACAGTCAGTGGTCCCACACTGAAAGTGACCTGCATCACTTGTAATATAATCCCTGCTCATGCCTGGTTTATGTTTGGAGGAAAAAGTTAGCATTTTTGTGGTGAGATGGCCTTTTTGTTATTAAAGGGGGTGGTTGTTTTGAAGCTGTTCAGAGGTTAGGAATGCTGGCAATCATCTGGGGAGACTGGTTAGTGGGCTGAGCACAGGTGAGGAGGTCGCAGGCACAAAACAACCACTTCTTTTGTGCCAGTGCCCTGCTGGTGGTTCAGCTCAAGGGAGATGCTTCAGAAATTACTTATGTGTGTTAGGAGGGCCATCATACTTCTGTGACTTTGCTACTTTATCATCACAAACTTGCATCTTGTGAGAATTAACCCTCTAGGTTGTTGTTAATTTTTGTTGTTAATAATTGAAGGAAGACAGTTTTGCAGTTTTGTCAACAAATATTCACAGATTAATTATTTGGTAAAACTTTTGCAAGTTTGCCCTAAAGTAATAAGGTATTAATATACTTAAAGAGAGAGAGAGGGAGGTAACAGCTACCTGCGTGCTTCCAGGGGATAGATGGCTAACCAGGGTGTGTGTTTCATTTTACCTGCAGTGCAATGAACTGTACTGACCTGCCTAATTTTCTGAGTCTTTAAGGAATGCAGGTTTTATTTTAAGTGTTTTTGCCAGTACTCCTAGAGACAGTCTTAAATGCATAAATCCATGTGTAATTTTAATTGGCATCTTAAACTGAAAATGTTGTGATAAATATTCTCTTGGACCTTAAGGCACAGCACTACTGTTCTAAAGCACTGTATTTCAAGTAAGGAAGAATTTGGATTCTAGATCTGAAGCCCCAAGCTGTTTTCATAGGATTGTCACAGAAATTTATCAGTGAATTGTGGGGATGAGCTGGCCACAGTGCTGGAAACTGTGGTGATAAAAGATATCTCTTGTACACCCATACTTTACAAGGAAAAATATTTGTTGTGAACCTTTGGAATCATCCATCAGAAGTAGCTGAATGTAGATGGTGATCTTGTTGATGGAAGAAGAGGAATAATGACCTGGCTTTTGCTGCAGTAATTGGCTACTGTACTCAAAAGAGTAATCACTGCACTGACTGTTCACCAGGTGGACTTGAGAAGGTGCCATCTCTCCACAGTCACTGTTTTGGCTGTAAATACCCTTCCAGAAACCAGTTGGGAGCTCTTGTGTTTGGGTGATTTTAAGGACTTCCAATCCTGGGCCTCACTGGTCTAAATAACACAGCTGGTACAGCTCTGAACATCCTGGGAAGAGAGAGAAGAGGTGAATGTGAAGTTAAACACAACAAATCTGTCCAAGGAATATCTTCATTTCACAGAAACTTTTTCTTCAGGATGACCTTCCAGATGCCTTGTGATGTCCTCAGGGTTACTATAGCCAGTGTAAATAAGTTATAGGAGAATGCAGAAATAATCTTTCTGAAGTCTTTAAATGTTTTTTTTTCCACCCCAAAGGACTATGTAGGATCACTGTATAACTTAGACTGGAAGGGACCACCTCTGGAGCCCACCTACTCTAACACCCTGCTCTGAGGAGGTTCAGTTAGGTCAGGTTGCTATTGACCACTTTTTTTAGTGTCCTTTAATTAGTGTAACTTAATGTCACTTGATTGAAGTCTGTCAATAATACATCTTGAAAGTGGACTTGAAAATGAAACCTTGCAAGACATAAAAATGCATTTATAAGCTTGTTTTTACTAACACCCTTTTCCCTCCTCCAACCTTTATCAGGTATTGTCTTACTCTTTCAAACATTGCTATGCAAGGTTAATTTGTCAGAGAAGCAATTTTCTTAGGGGCAGTTCTGTAATTGTACTTTGTATGGTACTGCTAATCTTCAACAGGAGAATAAACTGCAAGTCTGCTAGTTTATCTGAAAAGTATGCTTAAACTCCTGGTGAAATAACTTTCCAGCTAGTGCATGGTTCATGTCTAAAGTATGCACAGTATTTTTATTGTGAGATGCAGTGACACAATTTGTACACTAACAACTTCATGACTTAAGTATTTTTTATGCAAAGCACAACATGAACTTCTTATGTGGAATAACTTAGTTTACTTGGATGAATTAAAGGTGATCACTTTTCACATGCCCTTGAGATAGCTGCTACAGAGACTGAAATATTTAAACAATTCCTTAAACTGCAGACCTCAGAAAGGTGTTTTCCTGTGAATCTTGCTCTCAAGGCAGGAGTGTGGGTGTGAATCCATGTCCATTCTGTGATCCTTAGCATACAGACTAAGCAGAGGAGTTTGCTTCTACCTGCTTCTCTTTCTGCAAGGCTGCTTGCTTACACACTACCTTTTGTTATATGGCACTTTTAGCACTTTTTATTGCTGTGCAGTTCAGCTGAACTGAAGTAAAATACTCCAGAGAGAAAAGTGATGTACCAAGAGGTGCATATTAACAAAACTCCCTTACTAGAAAAGCCTAGGCTGAAAACATACCTAACTACTCTCTTGCACTCTTGCTTTCAGATTTGTACCTAAGGTTAAGGCAGTGTATTGGGTATTAAAACACTCCCCAATTCAGACTTTTAGGTTAGGAATGCATATATGCTCCTTGCCCACTTGAGAGGTATGTGTAAGATTACAATCCAGCTCTGAAAATACAGTCTCATGTCCAAGATGGTGTGTAGCAGGCTTGCAGCAAGAAATTGTCTTCTGCACAGCTGATAAGAGTTGAGAATCAGAAGTCTCTTTTCTCCAAAATGTGGAAGAAGTATGGGGAGTCATTGTAAACAATTCATTCAAAGTGTTGTGCTGGACATAAAGTGAAACAAAGATTAAAGTAAATGGGAGAATTAATTTGATTTTTTCCCATATTAGTATTAATTTTTTCATATTAATATTATTATTATTTCCATATTGCTATTAGTGCCTTCACTGAACCAACTGGAGAAGGAAAATGCCCTGCAGATTGAATTATTCTGTTTGATACATTGGTACTGTTTCTCTTTCAGATGAAGTGGACTACAGCAATTTTGGGACCAATACGCTGTCGAGGAAGAAGAAAGCTCTGGTGACACTGCGCAATGACAACCTCCGCCGGCGTCCCCACATCAACATTAGTATGCCCCATGATTTTAGACCAGTGTCTTCCATAATTGATGTGGACATTCTCCCCGAAACACACAGGAGAGTGAGGCTGTATCGACACGGGTGTGAGAAACCCTTGGGGTTTTACATTCGCGATGGCACCAGTGTAAGGGTGACTCCTCACGGACTGGAAAAAGTACCCGGTATCTTCATCTCCCGCATGGTTCCTGGTGGCTTGGCAGAGAGCACAGGCTTGCTGGCCGTGAATGATGAAGTCCTGGAAGTCAATGGCATTGAAGTAGCAGGAAAGACTCTTGACCAAGTCACAGACATGATGATTGCCAACAGCCATAATCTCATTATCACGGTCAAGCCAGCAAACCAGAGGAACAATATTATTCGGAGCAGTAGGATGTCTGGTAGCTCTGGCCAGTCTACAGACAGCACTGCGAGTCACCACAGCTTGCCTACACCCCACGTGCTGCAGAACTTCCACCCTGATGAAATGGAGAGTGACGAAGAGGCTGACATTGTCATCGAGGGTGGTCTGGAGCCACAACACATTCCTAAACTGCACAGCCTTACTTCTAGTAGCCTCTCTCGAATCAATGGCAGCAGCCTTAGCCACAGACTTCAAAGGGACCTGGTGCTCAACAACAGCTCTGGCCGAGAAAGCAACGGCAACATCCACAAATTACTCAGTTCCTTAAAAACTGATCCCCGCCACAGTCTGGTTATCCCCAGGGGAGGTATCGAGGAGGACGGAACAGTCATTACACTTTAGTAGCAATTTCTGCAATTCTCCTCACAGTCTTAAGTGCCAATTGGGACAATCGACTCGTGCAACACGTGCACAAAACAGGGAGCTGATAGTCTCACAGACCTCATGGGTGCAGAAAATTGTTGCTTTCTAGAAAACGTGGCATCTGGAGTTAGACATAAAACTGTCATGCACTGCAGAATTTGTCAGAGAAAGCCAGAGTGCAAAACCTGGTTTATGTCCCAGTCCTGAAGTGAGAACACAAATTTGTTTTAGTTGGTATAAACCTAAGCAGTCTTACAGGCTACCCATGGCAGTGTTATATACTCGGGTTTGAAAGCAGGGGTAGACGTATTTATACATGCATATATATAAATTAGATTTTAATAGTAACAGACATGTCTATTTGAAGTGGAATCTGGTTTTCTTCTAATACCAGCTAAGGAGAGAGTGCTTCTTAATAGCTATCCCGTCTTCTTCTGTTACATACAGCCCTTCTGCCGACTTGTTTACACCGTCTTTTCAGCGTTATGTCTAATCCAGACGAGCTCTGTAAAAGCAGCCGTTTCCTATTCCGGTGGTAGCAGCGGTCCGGAGACGCTGCAGACACATTTTCCAGAGGAAACGATAGAAATCCATATCCATGTAAACCCGCGTGTTTCCCGCGGGCCGTGGCCGCGGCTGCCGGGCCATGGGCGCCACCTGCCGGCCGGCGGGGGCACCGCAGCGGGGGCAGCGCCGCTGCCTTCTTGTATTCTCTTACCATATTTATTAGATGATACCTCCTTATTTTGTTTGTTTGGGGTTTTTTCCCCCTCCCCGCATCATCTCTGTTTTTTCAAAATCATGGTTCGTGTGAGTTTTTAGGCGTGCAAGCCTCAGAGCTGACACAGGTCCTTGCTGTACCTTTGGGGCAACCCGAATCCACAAGGTCTTTCCTTGACAAGAGATTGCCCTGTGGAGGGGAGGGGTGCTGACTGACTCTCAAGCCTAACTTAGAATAGTTCTGTTATTTTTGGACTCCTCCAATAATAAAGCTTAATGTCTACACAGGACTTCTAGAAAGTTAAAATATACTGGATATTTGTGGAGGTCAGACACCTTTGCTGGGTGGCCAGGTGGCTAGTGAGTGACCAGTGACTGTTGAGTCAGTACCTGTCTGCTTCTGGAAACACCATGAGTTTTATGAAAGTGGTCTAATCTAAAATATTTTGTTATATCTTGATCAGTATAAGGAACAAAATATAAATGTTTTAAAATGTATTTTTCTACTTTTAGCTTGTCATTTGCTCTTTGTTTTTAACTTTGTAGTACATTAAAGCTTTTTTTATATGGTGGAATAGACATTTCTTAAATATTTTATGAATATGAAAATTCAGGAGTCTTGGTTTGAAAAATTACATTCCATTTTGGAATCTGTAATGGCTGGAAAAAGGATGTGTGGACTAATTCATTGTTGCTAATTTAGAATACCTGTGGAACAACCAGTCTTCTGCTCATGGTTAAATATCTTTGGGACATTGAACTTAGTTTATTTCTTTTAGATTTGCTTTAAGAGTTTATTTTAAAAGTCTTTCACTTACTCTAATTAAAACTTTTCTAGGTATCAAAGCAGCTATAGAGCTGTACTTATTTTTCCCAGCACAGTAAGAATAGAACATTGATCCTGTTCATCTTAAAACTGTGTTTGTACTTTACCAAAGGTTTTCATTAAAAAAAAATAAATCTGATTATTGGTGCAGTAAAACAAATGAATAGCTGGATATGCTTCAGTCAATCAGACCATCTTATCCGGAAAAATTTGTTATACCTTAAATAAGACTACTTTTATGAATAAGTGGATTTGTCTGGCTGAAGTGACTCATTTTACCTTAGTTAACTGATGAAAATGTGATCTTGTCTGCAATAAAATGTTCACTGTCTTACTTCTACTGTATTTTTTCCCAGTGCCTCAAGCATTTTCTATGGGAAGTATCTCCCCTCCCTATGAAAACAAGGTATCCAGTTTGCATGGCTCTTCAACTATGCAACTATTTTAGTGCAGTGTTGCTTTTGCTAAAGGTTCCTGTTATTCTGACTTCCATGGGAACAAAGTAGCTTCCTACCTTCCTCATAGCATGGCCTGCTGCAGACCTCCAGGCTTTGAGGGGTAGTTCTGGTTCCATGGAAAAAGGCCAGGATACCTCTGATGGCCACTCTGCACCCCTTTGCCTGGAGCCTGCTGGCTGTCACTGTCCATAGAAAGCGTTCTAGTACAATCTGTCCAAACTTTCCACCCCATTCATTGCAGGAGGGAGAAAGCATAAGTTGTTTCACACACATGTACAAATTACAAACAGAACAGCCAGCTGTTGATGTGTCAGCCTTGGATCCAACACTTCGTGAAATAACTTTTAAGGCTTGCAAACATTTTGTGCAGCATCTTCGTGGGGAAAATAAACGAACACACACACACACACACACACAACCCAGCTTCTGTTGTGAGTGCCCCTTAACCGTAAGTGAAGCTATGTTGTACACTCACAGTGAGCTCCCTACCCAACTCAGGCCGGAACGGGAGGAATCTGCGTGGAAACGCGGCTGAGCCGCTCGGGTTTCGCAGGCTAGGGCCCTTTCGGCTCTGGGATTAAAAACTGCCGAACGGGGCTCTGAGGGTCTGTGGCTGAGGGACCAGCGGCACGCCAGCCCTCGCTACAGGCCACATCATCCCCAAACGCTCCCGCAGACGGAGCCCCGCTCCTGTCCCAGCGCCAGGCAGGGGCGACTCGGAGGCGGCGGAGCCTCAGTTTCCTCCAGCCAGGCGCGATTCCCTGCCCGGGCACCGGCGATGCGTGCGCTCCGCCCGCTCGCAGCGCGGGGGCCGGGCCG
>VXBC01006987.1:896662-987104 GCA_013399945.1 Ploceus nigricollis | reverse complement strand
CCCGCCCCGCCGGCCGGGGGCGCGGCTGCGCCGACCCGCCCGGTCATATGAGGGGCGGTGCGTCCCGGCGGGAGCGGGCGGTGAGATGGCGGCGGCTGGCGGCGCTGCTGACCGCGCTGGAGCCGAGCTGCCGGACGCCTGCCCCGGCGCGGACAGCGGGAACGTGTCCCAGAGCCAAAGCAGAGCCTCCGGCCTCGGAGAGGCGGAGGACGAGGACGCCTCGGAGGCGTCGCTCAGCGCCACCGCCGCCGCCTACTCGGCGTACCTGCTCGCCGACCGCAGCCTCTTCAGCGAGCAGGTGGGAGAGGGGCCGGGCCGGGCCGGGCCGCCCCCGGGGGCTCCCGCACAGCTCCCGGGCACAGGGAAGGGGTGCCATGGGAGCGCAGCCCTCTGGAGCTGGACACGCTCCTGGGCTGGGGCAGTGCAGGACAGGATGTACCGGGGGTCGCGTCCCTTGCGCTGAACGAAGCCGAGAAAGGGAAAAGCCGTGGGATTCCTGTGGGACTGGCTGTAGGCTGACCGGTGTCTCTGCTCGGTGGTCTTGTTAGTGAGATTGGTTGAGGTTTTGTGAGTGTGTGTGTGTTTTCAAGCACTTTAAGTGACCTCTGTTTTGCAGATAGAAAGCTTAGACAAGAGTCTAGAAGACTTATTGACCAGGGTGGATGAATTCGTGGGAATGCTGGACATGGTATGTATAAGTTGCATGTGGTTGTATTTTTGAAGGCAGATTAAATACGTTTTAATCGGTGTTTGTAAGTAAGACACAAAGAAGTCTTTAGTCTAGGCAGGTTGCAGTATGAAAACATGTTTGATAATTAGAGACTTATTTTGATAATCGGATAACTCATGGATGAAAACTACCAAGCTTTCATGTCAGAGCAAAATGTGTCCATATAGCTATAGAATCACAGAATCATATAGAACTTAGGTTGGAAAAGACCTCTAAAATCATCAAATCCAGTTAACCCAGCACTGCCATACTCACCCCTAAACCATGTCCCGAAGTGCCACATCTTCTAAATACCTCCACCACTTCCCTGGGCAGCCTGCTTAAATGCTTGACAACCCTTTCAGTGAAGAAATTTTTTCTAACTGCATATTTGTGTAGTTGTATTTGTATTTTTGTTTAAAAGAACAGTATGATATTCTGCTTATTCTTTACAATACATGAATTTACCATCATTTGTTTGTTTTATAATGAAAGTATCTAATCAGAGTTGCCAAACCACCAAAGCTATGCTTGTCTTTAGGAGACCCTCTTTTCAGAAAGGCAGTTTTATTTTCACATATCTCATAGAGTTAGATGGAAGAACTGAATGGAAAGTTCCTCTAAGCTGACACTGGTAGATAGGCTGTCTTTTAAA
The DNA here is from genome assembly GCA_013399945.1 of Ploceus nigricollis. Classification (NCBI taxonomy): domain Eukaryota; kingdom Metazoa; phylum Chordata; class Aves; order Passeriformes; family Ploceidae; genus Ploceus; species Ploceus nigricollis. Next base: position 985,740 of record VXBC01006987.1, on the reverse strand, counting down.
GTGTAGCACATATGGTTCTCCTGCACAACTCTGTTGTAGGTTTGGGGTTTTTTTTTTAATACCAGTAAACTAAGATTTTTGTGGCCTGACTTTTTTAACAAACCTGAGGAAAAGTACAGGTAGTAAAACTTAAGGCAAAATTTTAGCTTAATATATTTAAGTCTTTAGTGTGTCTTAGAAAATGTTCCTTAGAAATGTGTCTTAGAAAATATCACTTCAGAAGAGATTATATTAGACTATTTTAAATATAAGGGTAAATATTAGTCTCTGCAAAATACATTTTCTTCAAAGTTACTTAGAAACTATAGAAAAAAGCTATGGTGTATTGATTTGAATGTAGTGTTTTTCTACTAATTTATTCTAGTGTTTTTAAACTCAAAATTTTAGTCTGTCCATTGGAGCACAGTTCTAGTTTCCAGAATAAAATCTATTAAACGTTTTGTTTCATTCATTGATTTCTGTATTATTTCTTTGCATTGTCTTTAGATTCGAAGTGATTCCTCTCAAGTTGTCAATGAAAGTATACCTCAAATTTACACAAAAGCTACAGAAATGAGGCAGATATATAGGAAGATTGACAAACTAGAGGTATGTATTTGCTGTCTTTTAGATGCACTTTGTTTCCTAACAGAGGGAGAAATCAATGTCTGCATATTTGTGTGTGTGTATGTGCACACATGTAGAGTGAGCTCAGGTGAGTTGTGCTCTCCATGTTCACGCTGGATCAGTACTTCAGGGTTAATAAAGAGGACTACATTTATGAAAAATTTCTGGGGACTGTGGGAATTCCAGATGTGTTTTACATCTTTTTGTAACATATTTAAAAAAAAAATGTTCATTGACTGTTTGAAGCAAGGCAGTTTTTTATGTTAGCTTTCAAAGTTTCAGAAACAAATAGAATGAGAGATCTCTTGATCCCTAATAAAGCTTCAAAACTCTGGTTCAGATTCTTGGTTTTTCTTTTGGTAGTAAAAAGGCAGGTAGAAGTCTAGATTCTGAAAAATCCAGGTTAGTTATTGAAAGGTAAATTGGAAAAGTAAGATTATTTTATTAGATTTAACCTGGTTTTCAGCCTTTTAAGTATCTCAGGAAATTTTTAGCATTAAAATGGAGTTGTAGGAGAAGGGAAATTGAGCATGAAGTTTTTGATTCCTCATTTAAGCAATGTATCTTTCACCACTGTTTTGCAATACCTAATCCTGTTTTATTTTGTTAGGCAAACTGTCATATTTATTTTGGTTTTTTTTTTTTTTTTACACCAGGCTTTTGTGAAAATGATTGGGAATAGTGTAGCTGGACTGGAAGAACGGGTCATAAAGGCAGAAACAGACCTTGGAGCTTTTCCGAGCACGTTCAAGAAAATCTTGCACACAATCAGCATGCCATCCTTCCTTAATGTAAGTAAAGTTTTGCTGCCATGTGACCAGCTTAGTTGCTCTGCTTACTAGACCAGATGATTAAAATAATAATAAGTTTGTTGCACATGTATATGAATGTAGTTGTACATTTTTAATATACTTTATTAGGATTTTTACGGAGTTCTCAGGCTTCTTTAAAGAAAAAGGAAACAGCCGAACTTAAAAATTTAATTTCTTATAAGGATTTGTGTAACACTGCAAAACAAGGCTGAGCACACAGAGAAGAGAATGTGAAGGACACAAACAGGCACATAATGCACAAGCCTTTCTACTAAAGCACCCCTGATCTCTGGTGGTATGCAAAGCAAGTAGGAAGAGCCTGTACAGGTAACACTGCTAAAGCATCCTTCTGCATTGATAACATCACTGCACAGATGTTACCAAAAACAAAGCTAAAAGAAAAGCTAAATCTGCACAGTATTTTTAAAATAAAGGTTATATTTGTATTCAGTCCACACAGTTGGATAATCATGTTACCACCTTGGTAAGCTTTCTAAGGCTGCAGTCTTCTCCATCCTTCCTGGTGGACTGTTCCTTTACAAAAGGCTTGAGGCACTCTCTCTGGTATGTTTCAAAGGTGCCTTACCTAACACTGAACTGGCATTATGCTTTGGGTTCAAAATAATCTTTCGGTTATTAAAAAAAAAAATCACCTGAATACCTGATGCTTCTTGACATCACCTGGCAGTATACCATTTGTATGTTCTACTCTTGCATTTGTCAGCTCACAGATGGTTTTATCTTTTAGTATATTCATCCTGTACTAACTCAGTTTTCTGTGTTGTGGTGAGAGTGATGAAAAAAATAGCTTTGTAGAAGGGGAAGAAGAAGGTTGTGGCTCTTTGAGGTATTTTTATTCCTACGTCTTCCGAGCATGTATGGCAGCAGAGAAAAAGGCATATAAAAAGAACACGTGTTGTCTTGTTAAGGCTCAGTTCAAGGAACTTGTTCTTCACTGCTGTATACTGTGCAGTCTTTAAGTTAGTTAATTGCTCATCTCATTTCTTCATTTCCTTGGTGTTTAAGTTTAGAGTTCTGTCTTTTTTTCTTAAAAAAAAACCGTAAAAACAACAACACAAAGTTGCACTTTATGGGCCAGTTACAAAACAAAAAACCTGCACAAGTTGCCTTGAAGAATATTCAACAGTATTTTCCATTTTTTTCTATAAACAGTTATTAACCAAGGAATTACAGTCTTCACTTGAAAAGTTTGCTAGTTCAAAGAAAGTTTTGCTAGTTCAAAGTTTTTTAGTGTTGGATGGGAACACTTTGTCAAATTAGCACTTTTTCCACAATTTAAAAGGTAGAAAATCTTTGAAAGTGTCAGGAGGGTGAACCTGGCATCTCCAGTGGTTTCTTAGTTTGATTATGGATAGCAATAAAATAACACTCAGAACTTACTAGCTTTATTTGATTCACTAAAAGGCAGGTTACTGTTCCACTGTGGTTTTGGGTATTGCATAGTAAAATACCTATTTCCAGTAGTAAACACAAGCATATGTGAATGAAAATGCCTGTAGAGATTTCTCCACTTGCCTGATGTTTAAGTAACTCAATACATCAATGGTAAAATACATGTTTGGAAAAGAAGGTTATTCTGATGTCATGATTTTCACTGTAGCTGTAGTTCACATTTTACTGCTAGTTTTAATTTACTCAGGTGCCCTCATTCACTTCCCATTTAAATGTATCTGTTTCTTTACACAAAGGCTGTATTTTCTGCTTCTCAAGATGTGTATTTATAATCTCCCTTTCAGATTTTGCCCCAAGTTCTTCCCTTGTGAATACCAGGCAGTGTAAAAAACAGTACTATAAGGCTTCTAATATTGCTAAGAATGTAGACTCTCAAAAGGTAAAAATGTCTGCTCAGCAGCTGCAAAAATAACTGATCATAAGTGTGTGCTTAGGCAATTGTGGGTACTGTGCCTGCCTATAAATTTCCTCACTGGATTGAAATTACCCCCTTCTTTCACAGAGGCAAATACAGCACCTCTTAAATCCATGTCAGGAGTTACAGAAAACCTGTGACCTTAGTTTCCCATGCTTGCAGGTTGTTATCTGATAGGACAGTACAGGGTAGGAAATGATTTCAAAAATCAGAACTTTGATTTTAAAGGGGTCTTTTACATTTGGCAGATTTTGTGATATGGAGAACACTGATAATATACACTATTTGTAGATCAGATCTTTGTTTATATTTTTTAATTTCATTGGAACTTGAATGGCAAAACAAACTTAGAGAAATTAATGGTATTGTAAAGTTAAAGACATAATATATCAGCAATTTTGTAATAGCAGGAGAATATGTACTTACTTCGTATGGAGTACAAGTCTACAGCTCAACTGAGTATTGAGAAATTTCCACTTTATTTTGTAGGTATGGTTACTTATATCTTCATTTTGGTGCTGTAAAACCAGTCTAAATTCCAAGGCTATCAAACAATGATACTTGATGTACTTTTCACTTTATTATTGGGGAAGGCTAATTTCCTCCTTCCAAACTGACAAAACTACAAAATAGTTCATCAAAATATTTTATTAGTTGAAAAGAGCTTTTAATGAGTGAAATCTTGATTTCAAGCATTCTATTTAATGTCAGGCATTGAAAACATACCCTGTATCTGCGTTGTGTTGCAGCATTATGTACAGGCAGCAAGGCTGACACAGTAGTCGCTAGTGGTCCTTGATGTTGTCTCTTTCAATGAACCATTCGATACAGCAAAACATTGTACAGTTAATATTTAAAAGAAACATGTACACCTTCCCTGAAAAAAAACAGTGTAACATCTCTTTTCCAGTCCACTACCAGATTATTTTAAACAGTGTGTCGTATGTAGAAGCTCAGCAGGAGAAGCAACCTTCTTGAAAGAATCATTTGCTAGGTGTGTTTCCATAGGAAGACTTTTTGAATAACTGAATGAGAACCCAGGCCCAGAGTTGACTCAAAAGAAGCGGTTGAGGAGAGTTTGAAAGCTGGAGCAGAAAAGGTAAAGGTGTGTGGCTTGGAGAGGATGAAGGTTACAATGACTCTCCCATCAGCTGGATGGTACAGTTTGGCTCCTGCTGTGCTGGCGTATCGTACATGTTACAGGACTGAGTCTTTTTAGGTGCTGGAATGGCAAAGGTCAACGGCTGCATTTCTTCACTAACTTTAGGAACACGCCAGACTCATCTGAGCTATGATTAAGAATTCATTCAACTAAGGAGATATGCCTTAAAACTTTTCTTGTTTTGCATTTTAGCTCTGCAGGCTTTGTTTTAAAATGCTTTATGAAAAAGGCAAAAAATAAACTTCTCTGATTTGCAGAAATCGTCTTCCTCACGACAGCAGCAGACCCACTATGAACCTCCAGTCCTCTTCAAGACTGAAGACTATTTTCCGTGTCTTAATGAAGCACCTTATTGATGGGTTTTGATTTGGGATTGATATGAATCAGCCAGAATTGAGAGAGCCAAGTGAACAAAAGGAATGTCAACCTCAGAACATCTGCATTTTCTAAGCACTATTGATGGCATATTGCCATTCTGATTCTCATTGTCTTCCTTCAGGCAATATTTTCAGGTAATCTTTGTTTGTGCACATTATTTCAAAAGCCTTCCTAAAACACCATGTAAGTTTTCAGATTATTTTGGGGAAGGAATTTAAGAATATTTTTGCATTACGTTTCTTTTTTGATATGGAAATAATAGGAAACATACCATTGTATATAAGTTTTTTAACACGTAAATATCTGTACTGCTGCACATGTAAATAGCTATATCAGGATGGGGGTTTGTCTTTTTTCATGATGTGCTGATTGGGGTGAAAGAAAAACTATGCATAAGGTTTCACATCTATTCCAAGGTTTTAAGCCTGGTCCCTGCAGTTTGTACAGAGAAATGCACCACATTGGGATGTACTTGTTGCAGGGGCAGGACTTGGAAGGTCATGCAGGAATCAAGGACATGGCTCAATCCATGTGATTTAGTCCCAGTTCACAAAGCAAACATCCTGCCCCACTGATGATCCTCAGGTCACAGTGACCCAAGCTTTTAATTATTGCATCATTGTATTGTTTTATGTGTAACCAGGTGGGCATGAAATAGATTTATATATAAATAGAGAGATATAGATGTATGAAACTTGCTGTCAAAAAGAGCAAGTATCTAAGTTGAGGAAGGGGTGACCCTGGACTGAACCTCAATCAGGTACCTGACCAGATTGCTTTTCCTTCACAACTCTCTGTGGATACTGAGACTTCCCATGCTGATTGCAATTTATATTATCAATAAACTAATAGCTGGCTAACCCCTGTTGTGGTCTTGCATTTCACTGGACAGTATTTACCCACCTAGCAGGTGTTAATCATAAATTGATGTATTCCTCTGAACAAGTTTTACCTCTGCTGCTTTATTGCCAATGTAACTCACTAGAATACTCAAAATTCAAGTCTGGGAGGAATGCTTTAGAGAAACAGTATTTCTCTAGATTTCACGTTGCACGCACAAAACAGGTATGAAGTTGCAGAGCAGAGATTATATATTAATAGATCCTGTCTCCAAAGACCAGCAGGGATTGGGTTCTAAACATCTTAATATCTGAAACAACATTTATTAAAAATTAAAACAAAGATTTTCAAGGTAAAGTTAGTGGGCTCCAAAAGCAGTGCTGATGTAAAACTTACCTGAATTTTAACATAGAAAAATAATGACATAAACATGCAGAAAGAAACAGACATGACTTTGAAGTAGGGCTCCCCTCCCATCCTCCTTGTTTTCATAAATAATTCATTATTCAGATGTTCCACTGGAGCAACAGTTGCATTTCTAAAAGGCGTGGTGCCTTTCAGTGTATGCATAAATAATGCTTGAAGGTTTATCCCTCTCAGTGAGATCTAATAAAATTACACACTTAGTGTAGCAACAGAAGGCTGCAGTCAAGTACTTTTAAACATACTAACAGTGGTATGAAAAAAAGTTATCTTTAGAGCAACTTTCTAATAAATTAATCACCTTCTCAAATAACTTTGTCCTCTGCTGTGTGAAGCCAAAATGCAATTTCTTTTAAAGAGATGGTGTTTGAAATAATAATAAAGATTTCAGCAAGTTTATACAGCTGAATATTTTCCACACAATATTGTTCACATTAATAAGAGTGAAAATTCATGTATCCTGAAGTGGGCATTTTTGTTGAACTGTTGTATGGAAAAAAAAAGAGCTGTATCTTCAAGGCACACCACAAACAAAAATCAGACACTTCCTATAATTAGTATAGTTCTATGTTGGAAATTCTCCAAAATATTTTTATTACTGAAAATAATGGACAATACATGGAAAATTTGTTAAAGAAATGCTATAAAAGACAATAAATGAATTGTGGCTTTTAAAAATACATGGTACAAAATACCAAGGTCACAGTTCATCTGTTGTGAAATTAAGCTCATGGTTATGAAATTAAGGCATTCTCATAATACTGACAAAATGCACTCTGCTGTTGGTTTGTTTGCACCTTGGCTGTCTCCTTTTCATGGTCAGTCTCACCTCGCAAGAGTAGCGTAAAAAACATCCCAAGTGCTCGCACTCAGTAAAGGAATACTCAGAATATTCCTTTATTCTGTCTGCTGTTACCTTGTATTGGTGTAAAACCAGTAATAACTATATTGTGAATTAGGTTCCATGTTTAACTGGGTTTGCCAGCTGTAAACAAAACCTGAATCTCAAAATCCACTGGTACCAATATTCACAGCCCCAGAAGGCTCTACTTGCATCTTTCCTTACACCATGTTTGTCCTCTTGCCTGAGTTCCAAGATACAAGCCAGTAACTATGGGTCTAAATCACCTGTTTTTACATGAGAGCTCTTCATACAGAGCTCATGTAAAGCAAGATGTGGTTACTGTACTGAGCTGCTAAAGGCTGGGTATCAGGCACATGAAATGAGCTAATGTTTAGTATCAACAAAGGAGTCTACATACACATCTTACTTTTCTTCTATGTCATTAAACAAACATTTTAAAGCAATCCTAGCAAAAGTTATACTAAAATTTTTTATATTCTTATGTACATTTTAGGCAAATGTTAATTAGCATTAGCCTAATGGTAATTTAAACTAAGGATGTAACTTTCTAAAAATTATCTGTTTGCTGCACAGTGTATGTCAATATGTCACAGAAGCTGCATTCACATGATATTCACAGTGAGGATATATCACAGTCAGATTGGACTGAATGTTAGAGGCCTACACTTTTCATAGCTCCTGGACAAAAATCAGCATGATCTGTCTTACATAGATATTCAGTTAAATGATAAACTATGCCTGAAGTCAGCATGTAAAGATTGATATTTGTATTTAATTATTTTTGGACCAGCAGATTTTGTTCCAATCAAGCAGTGCTGCAACTGCGGTAAAGCCCAAAGAAATTACAGAAGGATGCAGATGACTGAAATGAAAAGAAACAGGTTTGATTATTTATCTGATCAAATAAGATAAATTACTTAAAGATGCACTGGATTACATTGACATAAAAACCTGTGGCATTTCATTACTTCTGCTGACAATAACCTTCAGGGTTAAGTAGTTTTACCTACAACACTAAGAATTAAGTAGCAAGCTAAAGCTGTAAAGAGTGATCCTGAGTGAAAGACCTCGCAGAATGAGAGGGAAGAGGAAGATAGCCTGCACCTTCATCTGTGAAAAGAACTTTATATTTGAAATTGGTAAATAATGCTCCCATTAAAAAAAAAAAAAAAGAAGAAAAAAAAAGAAAATATTTTTAAAGTGATTACTTTTTTAAACTACCTCACTTTTCGAAGAAGAGAAATTGGTCTTAGACCAGCTACCAGGAAAATTCTTGAAAAGCCAAAATCCCTGTCAGATACAGCTCTGGTCAAATTGGTATTGGTAACTTTCTAGCCACTGCATCTAAATCCATCAGGGATGAGGAGTTTCTAGCTGCTGGGATTCCCATGTCTGTAGGAGCTGAGCTGCTGTGGCAGGCTGTGCTGCAGCAGCAGAGCAGAGGCTTTGTCCAGTCAGCTGCTTTTGTTGATTCTACTTCAAGCCGATGGGTGGTAGTACAACCTAAAGATGGTAGTACAGATTCTAGCTGATCTCAGAGATTTTGGGAGTTTTCTTGGTTTTCAAGCTTGATGTTATCTACTCACAAACTCTTTCAATGCTGGCCATTTTTTATGATTTTGAGAAACTGTAAGGGGTATGTGAATGATTCATGATGTCTTAAAAGTGCTAAGGAACAAGCAAAACAGAAAAAAGGGGGACAGAAGGTGTTGCTTATGGGCAGTACAGTACAATGCCAAAGAGATACAGTGCAATCACCTATAGATACAGACTGTGAAAAGGAAAAATTGAAATAATGCCTTTGGAATTATATCAGACTAAAGGATATGGTAGCAAAACCAAAATATCTTGTCTAAAACACATGGAAGACTCAAAACAATATTTCATTTTTGTCAGCTTTAATAATGGCTATACGTTCTTTGGTGGGCTATTAAAGTGATAAAAAATACATTAAAATTGCATTAATAATCATTCCAATGTGCAATCTATATGGGATCTTAAATAGTATATTTAAAAAGTATACTGAAAATACAGATATATGAACGTGCTGACAGACCTAAGAAAATTAACTGAATGTTAGTAAGGATTTCATCAGAGGGTTCAGAGTGAAAAGACAAAGGGACAGAATTCATGGGGGGAAGTGCACTCACTGAGAAAAGAAGGATAAGTATCCAATTCAATTTCTCATCTCCCACTGTTTCAGAAGCTGTAGGTTTCATGAGAATAGCTCAATGCCTATATTATTTAAAAATAAATTAATTGCCATCTGTTCCTTACAGGTGACACTGTCAGGAGTTTCTTACAAGCAAGAGGTCTAGAAAAGCAACCTTTAAGAAAAAACAAAAGCAGAAATTTCCACAATTCTAGGACATTAAAACAGAGGGCTTGCACTAAATATGACAGAAGCACCTGAGAACTGCAGACTGGCAATAAAGCTGGTTCTGATTGATTCATAAAAAGAAAAATTAAAAAAAAAAAAAAAAAGAAAGAAAAAAGTAAGAGTCTTATGCAGGAATGGAAGAGGCAGAAAATAGCATAGTCAGGAGGTAAGCCAGGACATGTGCCACAGTGTGAAATTGTGGTGACAGAGCTGTGAGCAGCATCAACAGACGAGAGCAAGAACCCTGAACTGGGAGGTAAGAATGGACATCCACAACAGACATGATGTATATATGTGATGTTGCTATTTTTTCATAGTTTAGGAGCTTTTTTTTTTTTCCCTCCAGTGTGCACTTTTTCCAAGTACATAGTTTTGGGAGGGGCTGTAACTGTACTAGAACTGTGGGCCAGTTCTAGTGTGTGTGTCTGGACCAGGCTGCTGTTACTGTCTCTGGTTACTGCCTCTTTCTCAAAAGCAGTAGGACTTGCAGGTAGCTAGCCAGGTCATTGGACTGTTCTGGCTAAAAATCAGTCCTGCCAAGCCAAACAGTCCAGCCCCAGCACTGATGTCCTGGCACAAGGGTGAGGGGTGACACTCCTCTACTCCCAGCTATCCCCCTGAGAAGGCAAGCAAAGCACTTACCCTGGCAGTGTGTCCTCATGTACAGCTGGGGAGATGCCTGCTGCAGAATTAGCATCTGTTTCCTTCATGTGTCTTTGATTAGCCCTTTTCTCTACAGGGATGGCTTTGCAATTTGTATGGAAACACAGAGGGAAAGAGGAACAGGAAAGAAATAAGGTATTGGGAATAACTTTCTTGTTGTCAGAGATGTCTGTGTGTCCTGCTCAGATGCCTGCTTCCAGCAATATTTTATCAACTAAAATGCAATGGTTCATCTGTTAGTGATAAGCAGTGCCCTTATTCTTGGTGTCAGAGTTTGCTGAGAACTTTCGTGGAAGTGTGCCCATTGCATCTAAAATCCAGTGTATTATTAAGCAAAAAAATATTTGGGAGGAAAAATACTAAACAATATAATTGAACAAAAATTGTATTTTCTTTCTGGATTTATTAGCTTGACTTCTCCTGGATTTAATTGTGTTTCTGTAGTTGAAGGACAACACGAAGCAGTAATGCCAGAGGAATCTTGCCTAAGGAAAATCAAGTATGGTGTTGTTAGCTAACAAGGTAGCTGAGCAGTGCCATTGCAAACTCATTACATGTACCAGTGGGTTAAGTCAGGATTCTGCTAAGTGAGTTGGATGAAATTATGAGGACATAGAGTCAATAATAGAAAGAGGTCAGCGAAAGCAGGGTTATAGAAGATACCAGTGGCCATCTTCAATAGTATTCTGTCTCTCATTAGTTTGCACTATGGGACTGCCTCTGGGTGTAAAATGGGTTCTTTTGGGATTAAATACAGCCAGAGACTTTCTCAGGAGTTTAGCTGACTTGCTGCAACTGCTGTTGGGTATTCATTCCATGTTGCTGGCCATGCACTAGTTTTAGACCAAGATGAAACTCTAACATTAAGCTACAAATGGCCTGAACTACTGTGCTGAAGTACTTACTAGCTCAGTCATAGCCTCAGGGTGACAAACAGCACTCTGCAGGGGGTAAAAAGACTTAACCAAAGCTCGGGGATGAATGCACATGTGATGGTTTGAATATGGACATTGTGAGAATTGTGAAAAGCCTGATATAAATGTCAGGTAAGAAGGCTGTTGGAGAGGAGATGATGGAGGGATAGGCATAGATCTTCTGACTGGAGTGAGTTCAGTTCAGATCCACAAAGACAATTAAGGGACTGGAACATCTCCTGTGAGGAGTGTCTGAGAGAACTGGGGTGGTTAATCCTGAAGGGGACTCAGGGGTGATCTCATCAATCTGTATAAATACCTGAAGGGAGGGAGTGGAGGAGAGGGAGACAAGCACTTCTCAGCAGTGCCTACTGGTAGGATGAGAGACAGTGTGCACAAAAATAAAATCTCCTTGCCAAAGCACCTTCTCTGTTGCATCCCACATTCATATTTTTGAACCCTGTTCCCACAAGCTTCTTTTAATATCCTCTAATTCTTGTATTGGAGAATACAATCAACAGTCATGAGCATCTGTGTTGCTCATCCTCTTGTAGTAATAGCTGTTATTTCCTTTTCTATGATCTCTTCCATTGGCTGAAGAATCACAGAATGGCCTAGATTTGAAGGGACCTTAAAGATCATCTGGTTCCACCCCTCACCATGGGCAGGGATACTTTCCTCTAGAACAGATTGCTTAAAGCCCTGTTATTTTGTGTATGAAGCTTCCATGTCCTTGCTGCCTTTTTCTGATCCTTTCCCGCTAATGCTGTATCCTATCTGAGATCAGAAAACTACCCATGTAATTTAAGGCAGAAGCAAATCAGAGGTTTAAACAGTACCACAACCTGCCTTTTTCTTGTTTCTTCTCTACTTATTTCCCTATATCAGATGTGCTTTCTTGTCTTGTTCTGAATTTTTAAACTGATGGTTTCCAGAACCTATCAAGAGTTGTGTGATCTCATTTATGAGTAACTGCTCAAATTTACTTTCTGACTCATAATGTGGTTCATGTACAAGGATATTTTAATGTAATAGCTAAATCTGTGGCTGTTAAGCAGGAGCTTCTTCCAATCAGTAGGATGAGGTTTTGCTAAAACAAAGGTTATGTGGATCAGATATAAAAAGTAGTAGATTGTGGGTCAATGCATAAGAAGGCAAAATACAGGTGCTGCATTGGTCAATGTGTTTGTGTGGATACACCACTACTGGAGGTCAGCAACTGGCCTAGTTGTCTGACCCCTTTGTGTATTTGTGCTCATCTGGGCTGTCATTTATGTTTTCTTATCATAGCTACAGAGCAGTGGTCCTGGTAAAGTGGTGTTTAAACTCAACCTGAGGTACTGTGCTGAAGCAGAGAGCCCGTGAAGCGTGCTCCAGATGCTGCCCACTGAAGCCTTGGAGGAGAGAAGTAACATGGCAGAAGGAAATGACAGAAACTCTCTTTCTTTTCAGTGCTCCCAAATCCTTCTTTTCTGTCAAGTCTGTCCAGAGTACCCTCTTCTCCCCCTCTTTCCCTTAACTCCTCTGTATCCTGAGACTGAGCTGCCTCTTATGGAGCCCCTTTTCTCCCTGGTAGGGTGGAGGGGAGCACCTGGACAGGTGGGAAGTGGGATTTCCTATGGAGGCTCCTGCTTTGAGCTAGTTGAGAGCAACCATGCTGAGAGGTTTACTCTGATTCTTTGGTGAAGCGAGAGCCCCCGTAGATCGAGCCATGTTGAGTAACATCCCAAGTCCAAAGTGGGCATTTCACTGCCCTGCTCTGGTGAGATCAGTGTACTGTTACTCTCAGACATTTAGTGATCCTGGAGAATCTCAGCTGGGCCTCTCGCGAGAACAGCAGTGCTTGTGCTACGCTCCTTTGGGCAACAGCACTCACACATTTTGTTCCCCAAACCTTTGCTTGGAACCCAGCCCTTGAGACCATTGTTGATTCCAACCCCCACAGTGGCAGGGGGATTGGAACTAGGTGATCTTTAAAGTCCCTTCCAACCCAAACCATTTTGTAATTCTGTGATGATGATTAATCACGCGCTACTTTTATCTGGCAGTGTGTAGGAAGAAGTTGAAGTGAATGACTATTCTGCAATCACAGTCTGCTGTTTTCTCTGTGAGAGTTTTGTGGATGTGGCCATCTGATAACAGCATAATGCTTAGGAAAGAGGTATAGCCTTGCTTTTGTACTCCTCCTCTTTCCAGCTCAGTTAGTTTCATTTTCTTCAGCAACTGAGCATTATGGTCAAACTAAAAAGCAGTATCTTGTCTTGCAAGAAAAATTAATGTCTCCAACTGTGTTCAAGTTGACTTTTTTTGATCTGCTACACAACATGCTTAATTCGCAGGTGAAATGGCAATACCAATATAGAGCCCAGAAGCAAAGCCTGGCATAAGTGCAAGAGGAAGAATATTCTCAAATATTGTACCATCATTTTTTGCCCCATTTCCCTTTTACATTTTTAAAAATAAGCAGTTTTCTTGTTGCCTGATACAGCTTTGTGCATAATTTTTCAGTTTACTCATGATTCCTCTAACTATACGTGATGTTATTCCTGTGTGATGTTTTTGTGGTCATATAAATACTGTTGGTCCTTAGTGTCACTTGTTAAGGGCGTCTGAGGAAAACAGATTTGTTACATTTCGAATTGCTCACAAACTTATTGTCTGCATGGTTTGACTTGTGGAGAAACTGCTCAGTGTTGTATTTAAAAGCAGGATGGGATGCATCCACACCTCCCTGGTAGGGCCTGCATGTGACAGTGTTGTCAAATGTCTGTCCCAGTCTGTGTGGACACCTGATTGTACCTGATAGATGCCAACTGATGGAATGAACTAATGACTCAAAACATTGATGATGACAGGCATTTGTATCAACTGGACCTATCAGAGCGTGCACATATGGGAAGGTTCATCTCAGGCTTCCTTATATGTGTCTGTACCTGCCTGCCAGCAGCTGGGGATCTGCACAGGCAGCAGCTGGCTGGCTGCTACTTCTTTACTTGCACTGCTGCTGGAAGAGAAACGTGCAGGCTGAAATCCATGATGCTACCGGGGCCCTTGCAACAGGCACACAGCTGCTGTGGAGCCCTGCTTAGGGGGTGCCCTTGCTAGATGGAAGGGGATATTTAGCTGTGTGCAGGCAGATCTCTGGGAAGACAACAGGTACCCTGGGATCTGCCTAGGGCTCCTTGCTCTATCAAAAAGACATCTGTTTAATCCTGAGTTTCTACAGATTTAGCCATATATGGCTGGCTGGTGGAGGTCCTGGAGGAATATTGAAGGCTGTCGGTGCACGGCTGTGAAGACCAAGCTGAATGAGACAGCAGGCAGCAGCAGCAGCAGCACGATCCCAGCTGAGCCCAGAAATCCACACTGCCACTTCCAACACTGGCCTTGCCAGGTCCACAGCCCTGGGGCAACGTGTGGGGCACCACAGGAGTGCCTGTGGCTACCCAGGGCTGGTCACAATGCAAGCAGCAGGTCACACGGGGCAAGCTGGGGCACAGAAGGAAGAAAAAGAGGTGCAGGAAGCTTCTAGAAGGGGCAAAGAAGGAAAGTATCTGATGGCACCAGAGGAGGTTATGAGACTGTGTGTGTTAGGGTCAGTCACATCAAGGTAAAGAGAAGTGGCTGATGTGGGCAGGTGAAATGGATTTGCTTTGTTAGGAGAAAAGGGAAGATAGAATAGAATGAGGAATGTTTTGTCATCTGAATTGTCATCATCAAAATTTTAGCCACAGATTTTCTGGATGCAGATGAAATAATTCTACTGCAGATGAGTTATCACTAACCTCCTGATTGTAATGATTCATGCACTTCCTTTCAAATTCCATTTTTCCTTCTCATGTGCTCTATAGCCTATTTCCAGAAAGAATATTTATTACACCAGTCTTTACTAGGTAAGTGTTACTTTTCTTACCCAGCTGTTTCTGTTCTGCTTTCCTTTTAACAGGAAGATGAAACAATTAAAAATTAATCAGTCCCCATTGTACCTTTTTTTGCTCCTTTTCCAGAAACATTTAGTAAATGTGTCCATAGGAGGCAGAATACTCAACTGCTCTGCGCAGGGCATTTCTGTAGCTGTAACATAGTTTCCAATGTCCACTATTAGATAATACCCATGTCATCCTAATATTTTCTCTGTGTAAAGGAATCATGTTTTGGAGGTGCTTTGACACGTTATAAAGCAAATGGAAAATCCTATTTGTTACCATTCACATTTGTTTGATACTGCGTGAAACTGGTAAAAAGATATTAATGGCTTACAGCTTGAAAATTATCACTAGCAGTGGCTTTTATTTAATCACTCCTATTATTTTCAAAGACTTGTTTGAATTCTTAATTATTAGTGTACATACCTCCTCTAAATTTCTATCTGATAATATTCTTCAGTAATATTCTTTAGTGTGGAACTTTCAGGTGATGTTAAAATAATAAAAGAGCCCAGCTCCCTCTTTCCTCTCTGCTTTTGTGTGTCTCAGCTTACACTGCTTTCCTGTTTTTGATGAGTCATTGCATTTACTTTGTACTGATACTTTTACGTTTTAGGCCAGAGCATTGATTTTGGTTTCCTTGTTTTCTGATCAGAAAAAGCACGATTTTTTTTCCCCTGTAGGTGTCACTGGATTTTTGTCAGATCGGAGAAACCCTCTTTTCTAAGTTGTGATTTCACAGGATGTGGTATGCAGGTGTATCTAGTCACTTTTGAAAATGCTTGATGCTGTTTCCTACTAGCAGTCCAGATCCTGAAATGATGTTGCTTTATAATTCAGCTGAATATTATAAAGATCTAAAGCATAAAGAGTATAAAATATAACAATCAAGTACGAGAATATAAATGAACATTTCAAATACCGGAGACTCCCAACTATACAAATATAAAATCCCTTTTACTCCTTTTCACGGCCATAGGGTGGCGCTGGCTATTGCTGAGCATTGATGTATGTCCTAGGAGTAGCACAGCCCAGTACTTTAAGTTTAGCAGAGCATTTTCAGAGACCAGGGGTCTGGTTCATTCAGACTGGTCCATGGTTTGTTCACTCCTGCAAGCAAGTAAAACAGCAGCTTTTTCCTGATAGGGCTCTGATAGTACCAACTCCAGCTCTCCACCCTTCTCCTCAGCGAACTAACTACTGCCACTTGCAACAGAGAGACTGGGAAGAGATTTCCTTCTGCACCTTCTCTGACTTCCTTCTCGTGTTCTGCTGCCTGCCTTGCTGCCAGCAAAGGAAAATATCAGGCAGCTGTGAAGATGAATGTAGTCTCACACCCTGCGGTTTCCTCCTCTGGGTGGTGATCCGTTGTCCTCATGCCTCTTCTCTGTGAACCCATCAGCTGTCAGTGACACTCCCTCAACCTGTGTTTCAGTCCTGCCAGTGGAACCACCACAGGAGGAGCAGTGTGTTGGTGAAGGGATGTTGTCTTTCCCCACCTGTTGCTGCTACTTGTATAAGAAGAAAAAACCCAACCCTTGCATCTTTTTTTTTCCTTTACTTACCGTGGACCCAAGCCTGCAGAGGTGGACAAAGGATAATTAAATCCTGATGAGCCAGCAGACTTGGCACAAAACCAAGAAGAACCTTGAAATATTGAAAGGCATTGTAAAAAATTGGGAAGCATTAACCTCAGATGATTTTTGTGATGATGAGAAGATGAAAGTTGGTAACACGTAACTGAATTAGTGTTTGTAGATATGCAGCACTTCTGAAGTTAAATCAAAGTATCGTGTTCACTGTAGTTAAAGTGGTTAATATTTTCCAGATTGGCTCGAGGCATTTCGATGTAACGTGAAGATAACAGTGGCACAGCGTGCTTACACAGATGAAATGAGACATACTCACGTCCAATGCTTTTCACAGAAACACACCATCAGCACAGTTCCTCTTTAACCTGCAAAATCTTATTTTACTAATACCTTCTACAGATTATGTTGTAACAGTGCAGGAAGTGATTCATTTTAGACATACAAATGTAGTTATACTTCAAAGTGCTTTATCACTTTTCTGTTTCAACTTTACGTGCAGCAAGTGGGTAAAACTTCAACAGCATTTAGCTGTATGAATTAGCCCCATGGGCTATGCCCACTGTGGTAGCAGAACTATTTGTCAGCAAAATTTCTTCTCACAGCCTACTCTTATCAGAAGACAGATGAGATTACTAAGCTAAAATGGTATGTGAAAACATATGTTGTTTTGGAGCTGCTTGGTTACTGTGGAGGATAAATAGCTCCTGACCCTAACCAGGATCTTTTCATGAAAAAAGAGCGGTGTCCCTATGCCTTATAAAGGCATGGGCAGGCTTATTCCAGCGCTCAAGAAGGGGCGGTAGCGAGTTTTTTTCCCAGCAGCGGTCGCAGGCGAATGAAGAAGTTGAGCTGAAACTACGAACACTTCATCCCGGCACTGAGCGGTAAAACTCAGTCAAGACAGGAGGAAGCAGGTGAAATTAAAAAAAAAAAAAAAGAAACCCACTTGGTCATGGGGAAATCAGGTGAGCAAATGCCCTCGTGCAGTTGGCTGTGTGTTCGCACAAAGTCCGTGCCTGGTTTTGTGCTTGGAAAGCGTTGCTACAGCGTTCAGTGGCTTTCCTCGGAGAAGGCTGCTTTCATCTGTGCATGGTACAGCCTGGGAGGAGCTTTCTCTCTGACAAAGGGTTGGATTGAAAAAAACGAAAAGAAAAGCGACCCCCCCTCCTCAGCCTGCACGGTGTAGAGGTAGTTGTATTTCATATGCAACTTTGTAAAGTTTGTATTTAGTAACCTAAAGTACTTTTGCTTTGCTGTAAAAAATGACTAGGAATCCTGTAGCTTTAAAGTTATTTTGTGTCTTGCTGTCTGACAAACTTATTAGCCTTTCAGAAAAGCAGCAGGAGGCTTCGAGGGAGGTAAGCTTTATAACCCTTCCTGTCGGAAGGATTTAAATGTAAGATTTGGTTACTATTTAACTGAGGACAGACTTGATCAGCTCCTAAGTCTCTCCCCAGCTGTGCACATATTCTTTAAGCCTTTCCCTGCTGCTGCTGCTGCCTGTGCTATTGGTTCTTTCCCCACTGCTGCTGGCTGTTTGTGTGCCCTGCTCAGTTTAGGCTGGACAGACTTCTCCAAAGCTTCCAAGGAGCTAGAGACCTTAAGAAGAGAGTGCTCAGTGCCCTGGATTTTCTCCACGTTTATCCTGTTAAGGCCATGAGTAAAAAACTGTCCTGAATTTCTGAAACAGCTGTGAAACTGGATGGGACTTTTTGTTCTTCTTCTTAGGGCATTGTTTCTGTGACAAATCAGACCCTGGTGGCATGTTGTCTGTCTGTCCTGTGTGTGAACAACACATACGGGGACATGCTCAGCAAAACCTAGTACTTGATTAACTCATAACTATAGGCCTCTTAAGAGAAATTTAAGGAAAATCTTCATGTGAGTAACACTTTAAAGGGCCTCAGCATGGTTGTTTTGGGGTTTTTTTCCTTTTTCTTTATTTTTAAAGGTCAGCTTGCTAGATGAGATCAGAGCTGTCTGCAAATGTGACTGTAGAGGGCTTACTGGTATGACACCCCGTCCAGACAAGCCACCTGCTTTTTTTTTTTGCAAAGTCCAGCTGCCAGTGGGTGGGTTTGGCCTCATATCCTGGCAGCTAGATTGGGATAAAAAACCCTATAACAATTTAAATAAGTGTAGTTGCTGTGAAGTATCAAGCTCAGCGCTTCCCATGCTAAGAAGTACAAATACCAAATCAGTGTAGTGCCTGTACATTACATTAGCAAAGCACATTTGGCAAAAGCAATAGAGATACTCCACTGTGCACCTCACAATCCCCAAAGGAATAAAAATCTCCTTTTGTTTTAATGCATGAAAATTGCTAAAACAGTCATAAGGCAATTACCATCTTCATTTTTTTTCCTGCATGTTTATTGCTGTGCATTAGTTGATTTTTACAAACTTAGGAACAACAGCAGACCAGAAACTCCCTTTACCAAGGCTTGGGTAATGTTTGCATCCTTAAGTGGTTATACAAATAGAGCTTAAGATCTAGGTACATGTTAAGAATGTTTTCTAACTACTTGTGTCATGCAAACCAATGTTAAACTAAGTCCAGGTTATTGTCTTTGAGCTGTGTGCAATATTTTTAGATGAATCAAAACTGAGATACTGTCCTGACAATTGGTATATTGACTAAATCCCATCTGCCCTTTCTAGTTCACTGAGGTCTTCAAATTCCTGTCTGAGATCATTCAGTGTGGTTTGCCTTTGAATGGGGTGAGCAGCTGTTGTACAGAGTACTGCTTCCTCTGTGTTTTGTGTGAAATACAAAATGTGTTCCTGCTCTAGTAATCTTAAGGTGTGATGCAGACAAATTTCTCTGTATTAGGGTACATGAACATGTAACAGGTTGCATGACAGATCTGTTTGACCTCAGAACAGATTCCTTACTCCTCTCCTGGGTCAGAAAGGTTAAGGCAGAGATTACCTGAAGGTTTAATTTAAGGATGCTCTAATTCATGACAAGCGGGGCCACTACTTTAATATAAATTAAATGAGCAGTTTCTTTACCCTCTTGGTTTTTGTAAATCTGTCTTGAGATCTAAGTATCCCCGTGCAAAGAAAACCTGCTATTGGAAATCTCAGTTCTTCGGTAAAAACTCTCCAATAATGTTGTATTACTAGTTGTTAGATAAGTTGTTAGATTATATTTGAAGCAATGTTCATTCCAAGTGTCAGAGCTAGAGACTTAGCATTGCTGTGTTTCATTAGATGAGCTGAGTGTTGAAAGCATCGGCACCTCTGACTCAGCTTTCTTCCCTGGAAGCTGCAGGCTGATGAAACCAAATTCATACTGAAACTTCCTTGTCAGGGTTAGAAAATGGCTCCCGTGGTCATAAATCCTGCAAATACTTAAGCCAAACACGGAGACCCCCTCTGCCTTCCTCGAGGTCTTCTCTTTGGATTAGTGGGGGGTGCAGGCAGCCTTCGCCCCAGATCCCAGAGAGCTCTAACCAAAAAGACAGGGATGATATTTCTGCAGGAAAGGAGGGGATGAGGAGCTGGCAGCTCTTCGCTGCCCTGTTGCTGAGGCTGCCGTGCTGGCAGGGCTCTGACCCCGCTGCAGCTGTGCGCGGCCAGAGGCGGGGTCCTGCGGGCAGCCCTCGCCCCACAGGGGATATCCATCCCTGCGAGCAGCTGCGGGCGATGCTCAGGAAAGCAGCTGGCTGCGAGCTCCACTCCTCCGCTCTGGAGCACGTGGATTTCTGCTGAGCAGTGGGAGTCTCTGAATAGGCTGGGATGGTGGTAGGAAAGGCTGCTAAAAGCCTTATTTCTCCCACTTCCCCCCGGGTTCAACCTCGTGGGGGAAGGGAGCTTGCCCCACTTGCTCCCTACGGGGGAATAGCTCTCTTTATTCTGGCAAGTGTGTGCAGACGGTGTCAAGGTCAGGCTCAGTAAATACTGCAATTATTTTACAGAATTTTGTTTTCTTTTTAGAGTTTTGTTTTATTTTTCTGCTGTTTTTTCTTTTTTTCCCCACTTCTGCAAATGTGGGCCGGACTCCATAGAAAGGGCTGGGAGTTACCCACTGCTCTGCATGTTGAGTCAGTACAAAAAAACAAAGAGGGGCTGAGAAAGGGTTTTGAGAAAAGGAAAAGAGACAGGAATCAGACTAAATGCAATTTTCCATGCTGGTTTTAATCTCATTTAGAACCATGTGCTGGTTTTTAACTCTTAAGATGCATCTTCAGAGTACAGTAAAAAGGACTGTTGTGTTTTCTGCAGAACGAGCTACATCTTCAGCTGAAATGCTGACTTCTACTTCAGCATCCTGGTAAGAGACAGCCATGGCAGGTCATGACAAAAATACAGCCATACTAGATGAGTGACCTATTTGCTTTCTGAGAAATTAGATACTCCCAAGCTGCCAAAATGAGAAAGAGTTGTGCTGGCTGGTTTTACAGGACTGGTGGGGATAGGGAGGATGGATTGTTCTGAACTGCTAGAAACTGAGCTTTTGCATTTGGTACCATTGGCACATTTGCAGAACTTGCCAACAGAAGTTATTGTCTTTTTCTTTACACCAGAACTGAACTGGAGGTGTGGTGGGAAAATGACTTCTCAAAACCAAAGTTAATTCAATTCTTAGTCCCGCATCTCCAGTTGTGTACAGAAGACATTGATTGCTGTGTTCAAGTTCAATAAGTAGCAGAGAAAAAGTCTTCCAGGAATGTGTCAGGCTTTGGCAGTATTCTGGGCCCAATTTTTACCAAAACCATCAGAGTTTTGGTGGGGGAGGAGAATTCAGCAGCCACCCCATGCAACAGCAGTTGTTCCTGTCAGCTGTTAGATTATGCCCTTAGCTCTCATGTTCAAGGCAGATAAATATTGAAACAAGTGGGAAGAGCTCAGGAAGAATAAGATAGGATGTGATGGTCTGTAGTAACTGAGATACCTACCAAGGTTTCCCATGCTATTGTGTTGTACATAAAAAAAAAATTGACCATGAAGAAAGCTTTTATTACTGGAAACATGCAAACCCTGCATTTTCTATCAGTACAGTTGGTAGTATCTGTCTTGCCTGGATTTGAATTTGCTTCTGTTGCTGCTCTATGTGCAGGAACAAAAAGTATGAGAAAACAAGTATTTTGATTTTAACTCTTTTGTTGTTTATTATTTATCTCAACAGGCCAGAAGGCTATGTCAGATCTCTCTTTCTGTAGAGGCTGTGCTGTTCTCTGAAAGATAAGTTGGAGCCTATCTCTGTTCTGTTTTTACAGGCAGATGTAGGCAAGTTCTGCCCAGTCCGTGAAGGTCTGAACAGCAGCCAGAGCTGGGCTGGTTGGCCCTGCAGAGGGGGATGAGGTGAGGCCCAATCTCCCTGGTGGAGAACTGGCTCCTGTGCAAGTAGGTGTGAGGAGGTGGTAGGAGTCTGGGGTGTTGTGTAGGAAGACAATATGGGCCTGTTTAGGTCACTGTAAACATTTAATGTATCCCTGGAAATGTTCAAGGTCAGGTCAGGTGAAGCTCTGAGCAATAGGGTATAATCGAAGGTGTCCCTGCTCATTGCAGGAGAATTGGACTAGATGACCTTCAAAGGTCCCTTTCAATCCAAACTATTCTATTATTCTGTGATTCTATGAAATAAATACCCTTTTAAAAGATTTTGAATTGTGAGAACTGGAGTTTAACCTGTTGAGCAGAGGGATGAAAAACAGGTGGTGTAATTGATAGTAAATGTGAGTAAAGAAAGATTTCTGTGCCTCTCTGCCTGACTTTGGGTGCTGGATAGGTGAGTTCACACACATCAGTGATCAGAAGAAATGTGCCTGGCCATATTTCCATGCCTCAGGGAGGTGCATAAGTAAACATACTTTGAGCGTTGCCACAGCTATCTTGGATGTCCTTGGCAGAAAAGCAAGGTGGGAGGATATTGGAACTGATGAGATTAAAGCTAGTTCAGGTATGCTTACCCCAAATCATGATAGAACATGAATGGTAGAGGTGTAAAATACAGGAGCATATCCCAGCAGACATGGGATTGTTCTATCTCACTTGGATTCTTGTTTGCAAAAGTCTTCACTTTCCAAAGACTTTGGTTGGCACCACACAGCTAGCAGTGCTATGTAAAATGAGCTCGGCACTGGGTAAAAACAAGGTTATGTCTGTTGCTGTCCATCTGCAGAGCATAAGAACATGCAGCATCCAAAATATGAATAGAAATATTATTCCATTTCAATTCAATTACTTCTTTACAATTCTCAAAACAACTGATTTCTGTTGTTACTCATTAATGAATATGGTTGTGCCTTATTTTCTTCAATAAATTTCTGTAATTATAAACTCTAAGCAGATACAGCATTGGGGAAAGAAGAGATGGAGAAGATCACATGAATTACTTCTCCTGCATAGTGTGATTCTAACATATACGGGTCACTTATGGCTTTGTATTTGGAAGTGCACATGCCCTAGGAATTCTGTGGCAGTTGGATTTAAGAATAGGAGGTCTTTCTGATGGGAGAGTCTCCTTAGTCTTTTTAAAAGGGATAGCAGCATACACATTAGCTGCCTACAAATGTTGTCTCTCTGGATGTGTGGCATGATTACAATATTCAGGTGTCCTTCCTGGCAGAATAGTAATAAAAACAACACTTTTGATTGTCTTTCATGCAAAGCCAGGACTGGCTGCTCTGGAGATGATGAGCAATCAGTTCCAACCTTATGCAAGATGAACGCTCCATGGAAGTGACTGCTTGCTGTTCTGATTGTTGGTCAGTTTGGAGGAGACAGGGGCTACAAGCCAAGGACTTCTCCTTACACTCTTGCCTCCAGTGGAAGTGAAAAGTTGCTTCTGTCAGTGCTCAAGACCTCAAGACTGCTAATTAGTGCTGCTTGTTTTGTAAATGCCTGTATCACGGAAGGCTCTGCTGCCTCTCAGAGCTGTGCAACCTCCAGTTTACCAGGTGTTCCTTTTTAATCAGGGCAGTCAATTGCCTTGCTGTTTATAAAAGGCCTTAAGTGAGGAAGTAATCAGCACTGTCTATTATAGCAAGAATAGGATTTGCAATCAAATAGTGACATGACTAATGTCATTGAAACATTATTGCATTGGCAGCTTCATATTCTCAGGCCACATGCCCCAACTTGGGTATGGAGGAAAAGAGTGTTTTACATTGTGTGGAACAAGTAATGCAAGGTTATTAAGTTGCCAGTTTTCTGTAGAGCAAGCCCAGATATGAAAATGAGTGGGGTCCTTGTCCATCAGATGCAGTTAACTCAGACATCTCACTGTTGTCCTGAAGCTCACCCCAGTGATTAGCAAGTGTGTGAGCAAATTCAGGCAAAACTGGATGCTGAGAAACATCACAGAAACTCCTTCCTGAAGAAGGATCTCCTGAGCTGAAGAGAAAGCTATTTTGAGCAGCAAACATAGGAACGTTCCAGGAAACTACTCCCATTTAGACTAGTATCTAATTATAACTCCCAATTCCTTTCACTTCCATCAGCAATACTTTCTCTTCTAACTTTTAGTAAGGTTGCAGGATAATTCAGGTTGGAAGGGAAATCATGTGCCAACAATTATGATATCTCTCATAAATACCTATTGTATAAGATGGAGACCTTGCCCTTTATTGAATTCTTGATTGTGTAAAAGGAGACAAGGAAACCCCATCCAGGATACAATACTTTCTAAACATAGTATGATTTTATCTTTCCTTTCCTCCAGGATTTATACATGGTTTCATTTCTTCTGTTTATTTCCAAGCAATCAGCCAGTTATGTTAGAGAAAAAGGGAGTTTAACACTGGGGAGATCAGTTTTTATGGCTGGAAATGATTCATGAATTGAAGTGTCAGAGCCATTTTCCCAAATGACATAGAGCATTAAGGGCCAGGCTTGGAAGATGTTACAGTCCCAAATGGGGGGCAAGAAAGTGCAATTAAATATGTGGAGAAAGTAGTGTGGAACATTCACTCCCTGTGTTACTGCAGACACCAGCCAGCATGAGACCACCCTGAAGCATTTGTGGCTTCAAACCAAAGTGCTGAGTCAAAGTGCAGTAGAACATGACTGTCTTCTTAACATTTCTCATATTAGTTAGACATCCATCACTTCTCCATAGAAGGAATGCTATTCTCACAGTAGGAAAGATTCAGCTAGGGATGGTTTCCAGAGAGTTGCATTTCAAATGTGGATAAAGATTAATAATAAATGTCAGTTCTCTTAAAAGAGCTAGATGCAAATGTTGTCTTTAGAAGCTGGGAGCTCTTTCACTCGAGAATTTTTTTTGTTTCCAGTCAGTGAATATACATTGAGAAGTTTGTCACAGTAGAAGTATCAGTTACCTGGGACAGTAACAAAGTACTTTTTGATGTAATTACTTCACAGTTCCCTAAACATTCTAATTATTTTTTTTTCCACAGACCTGTTGGGCATACTAAAAGCTGTATTTGCTGCATTCTTATTCCATAACCCATGTCTTCTTCCAGGGTAGAGCAGAACAATTCTGCAGAATCAAGGGAGACTGAAGGAATTTTGGTTTTAAAGCAGAGCTTTAAACTCAGTGTTTAAACGATTATTTAATTACCTTTTATGTGTTTTCTATCTACTTTGCACCTGTCTTCTCCATTTATTCTGGCACTTGGCTTCTGTTGTGGTTTAGGAATGATATTCTCCCATTTAGTGTTCCCACTGAAACCACCCCAAATGATGCACTGTTCTCTCAATCCCCTCTCTCCCTTCCCATGGGTGGCTGGAGAGGAGAACTCGAGAAACAAAAAGTAAGGATGTGTTGAGATAAGAACAATTTACTGGAAACAGCAATGAGAAACAATTTACTGGAAAGAGGAAGAAAACAAAGAGTAACAGCAACAATATTTATAGAAAAATGTGCAAGACAGGAGAATGATTCATATGCAAACTTTCACTACCACTCAGAGCCTAAAGTAGCTGATCGTGCCATGCTACCTTGACGTGGAAGAGACCCCTTCTCCCATTCCTGGAAAAGATGAGAGGTGGTAAAGAATAATCTCCAGGTCCTAGCTGTGGTCCCTCCTGGCTAGTGCAAAAATTAGCTCTGGCCTGGGTGGAAGCAAGATAGTTTATTTCTGCCTGGGTTCTAGGCCTGAAAGAGTAACATGGAAGTAACATGCAGTGTCCTGTTGATATAAAAGCAAATTTTGAGGTATTTATTTCTGGGGGAAGATTGAAAGGTGGGGTCATGATCTCAATTTACCTCTAATGCACACATTGGGTGAAGAGTTTGAGGCCTCTGTCATGGTTCAGAGAGAGATTGAGACAGACATAATGCTACCTTTCTCTGTAGGATTCTGAATGAGGTTTGTTTCATAGTAACATAGGACAATCTGGGTTGGAAGAGACTGTTGAAGGTCCTCTGATACAACCCCCAGAGCAGGCATATCTTCAACTACATCAGGTTGCTCAGAGCCCGATCCAACCTGACCTTGAATGTTTCCAGGGATGGGTTATTCACCACCTCTCTGGGAAACCTGTGCCAGTGTTTCACCACCTTCATCATAAAAAAATTGTTCCATACATCTAGCCTGAATCTCCTTTCTTTTATTTTAAACCTATTACCCCTTGTCCTATCACTACAGGCCCTAATAAATTGTTTGCCTCTGTCTTTCTTATAAGCCCCCTTTAAGCAGAGGCCACAATAAGGTCTCCCCAAAGCTTTGTCTTCTCTAGACTGAACAGTCACAACTCTCTCTTGTTCATAGAGAGTTCAATAGTATATTAATTATTTGAAGGCTAAATAGAAAAACTTAGTATTTGTGGAAAGTAAAACATTACCAGTGAAGGGTAATCCATAAACAATAGGACAAAAAGCACTGAGAAGAAATAATACCTCTGGAAATTGATACAGGGCTCATTTTTGAGTCACCAGGGTGGGTACTTAGGCATAAAAATGTCTGCCTGTTTTGCTAGTCATGTGTGTGCCTGCTATAATGTTGTGTGTCCCCTGTGCTGAGGTAAAGGCTACCCACAGCATTTCTGCTGTATGGGGATTTGGTGCTTTGTGGAACAATTCACTGTTATCATCTTTTGGCTCCACCCAAGACCAGCAGAGGAAGTGCAGTTGACAGCTGCAAAGGTGATGCAGGGCAGCTCGTGTTGTGGAACACATGTTCAGGTAACTCACCTCTGTTTTGGTGCCCAAACTAAGGCAGAAATGGTGGGAAAAGACAGCTCTAACAAGAAGCTGTATGGATTCAGGCATGAAGAACTCTTCATGCAAGAAAGACTGAGTAGATTGGCACTGTTTAGAGACAGTAAGAATAGAGAAATAGAATTCTCTGAAAAACAAATGTGATGGGAAAAGGCAACCTAGATTCCTCTGCTTATTTTTCCCTGTCACATAAAGTTGATCAATGAAACTGGAAGTCCAAGAGCATAACAGCTGTAAGGTATGCTCTGTACCACATCATAGCTTAGAAATTCAATTTCACATGCTGCCATTATCTTAGCCTATGTTCCAGAAGAATAAGAAATAGAGGAAAATAATTGAATATTGAGGAGCAAGCAACTGTATCTAATACCTTCAGTTGTTTTACTTATTAAAGTGTGTAATGATTCATGACCAAACTTAACTCTCTGGCAGTAGAAAATAATTTTTTTCTAGCAGCTTAAGCAGCTTACATGAAGGGAAAGAAGTACGTCTTCACAGCTGTTAGGGAAGCTGTTCCCATTTGGGTGGGAACTTGACAACTCCCATTAACTCTCACTTTTAATGCCTGGCTTCTCAGTGTATGGAACACTGGTAAAATGGAAAAACTTAACATGCATTCTGAAACAAATCTGAAATATATCTGGCACTTGGGCGTCCCTCTCCACACATCATCAGGCACGGGAAAAGCTGTACAGAGGGAGGTGGTTAGCACATGAGCTTGAGTCACAGAAGATAAGCATTTCTATAGCAGCCACCTTTGAGGGAAGGGGAGGATGGAGGTTCTCCAGGGACAGCATAGCAGTGCCTGTTGCAGCTAGAAGCAACTCAGTTTTGTCCATGACTTGTTACCTTTTTAAGTCAAAAAGTTAATACAGAGCTACATTGCAGTATTTCTGTTAATGTATGGACTGAGCACTGCAAAATCTATATTTCATTTGACTTTTTTTTTTTTTTTAATTAGAATTTCAATTTGATGTTGTCATTGAGAGCAAATTATTTGGATAGAAACT
Source organism: Ploceus nigricollis (assembly GCA_013399945.1). Classification (NCBI taxonomy): domain Eukaryota; kingdom Metazoa; phylum Chordata; class Aves; order Passeriformes; family Ploceidae; genus Ploceus; species Ploceus nigricollis. The sequence continues at coordinate 958,146 of VXBC01006987.1, read as the reverse complement.
TCCATACTTGAAGGTCAGATTGTTTATCCATTCAATGCTGAGTGGATGGGATATTAAGTCTAGGTGATAACAGCCACAAGTTTAGCATGGTCTCAAGCAAAAAAAAAAGAAAAAAGTAGTCTGGAGTATGTAATGCAACTTTCAAAGCTGTATTTTTAAATGTCTTTAATTTGTAGACTATCTTAACAGCCTTTGTGGAACAAAGCAGTCTTAACATTTCCTTGGTGGAAGCTTGGACCCCCTGCATCAGGGAAGGGGGTGAATTGGATGTAGGCTTGCTTTCCTCAGTGACTTCTGATAGATGCTGTAGAAATTGGCTACCTCTGTAACAGAGCAGATGAGAGGTTTAGGACGCTGGCCTGATAGAATCAGTGAACTGTGAGCAATGGTAACAAGACTGATGGGGCGGGTTCATTAGCAAAAAGGAGTTTGTGTGCTTGAATACCAGAATGGAATGGAACCAGTGCCTGTTTTTCTGATGATGTGCAACTTGTGATACACAAAATTGAGGGAGAACTGAAGAGGAGGAAGATGGTGGGCAGATGTCACCTGGTTCAACAGGGCTGCTGTGTTATACCAACAAACTTATACCAAAAAAGTGAGCCTGAAAGCATATTATGGAGAATATGTTAGATATATGTCCACAATGACACTTTGGTCAGGAAAGAGTCAAGCCAACTTCAGACTGTGTTCAAAAAATTTGAGGTACTGCATGAAACTGTAATGACTTTCTTGTATGCATTGGCTACTGAGATTATTTTAGGCTGTTATGTTATCCCAGCGCTATTGAGGAAACCGGAGAGAGCCCCAAGAACAGCCTCAAGCATGAGAGTGAGCTGGGTAATCAGAACAAAAAAAGTTCTGGGAGCAGTGTGTGCAAACTGACAGCTCTACTGTGGGGAAAGTGCATCATTACAAACAGCAGAAGAGAATAATGCTAATACAGCAGAGAATGATTGATTTTAGTTGTCAGGATCAAGTAGTGAGAGGAAGTTGTGAAATCTAAGGTTAATAACAGGAAGCTCTTTCTAGTCATAGGATCTGTTTGGGTTTCCCAAGTGTCTTACAAGGAAAATGATTACAAGGTTAGTCATGCTAACTGAGATATTCAGAAATGAAGCTGATGAATCATTAATAAATATAAAAACCCATGCCACAGTAGTTGTTTCTTTCCTTACCACTTGCTGTTTGTGAACATTTATTTTTCTTGAGCCAAATAAAGGTGCATTTTGAGATTTCTATGAATTTGTACTATAAAATTAATCAGAAGAATTGTGCATGTTTCCAAGTACTTGCAGAGATCTAAACATTTTAGTATCTTCATTCTCTTTAGGTGGTGCCCTGAATAATACAGACAATTCTTGCATAGAGGGACAATCATTTGCATTTTTAATGCATCTCCTCAAAGGACTTATTTGTTGCTTACTCTGAGATTGGAATGGTGAGGCAGTGCACTGATAGCACTTAAAATGAAAGTCAGTCAAACTTATTTCTGTTTTAAACTGACAAACTGATTGACCAACCTTAAATCACCTTGCTATTGAGGAAAGCAGTAAGGATCACAGTTTTCTTCAGCCTTTGGTGAGTCTGTAGCTTCCCAATGGGAGTGTCTGTTAGAGTTTGTTTCTAGATGGAAGTCAGTGGTTCATTTCATCCTGCTGCCAGGTAATGAGGGTGGTACTCTTATGTTCTTCTGTCCAGCCTGCACCAGGTCTTAGGTACAGGGTATGCTTTCTCTGTCTTCACTAATGTCTATATTTGACAGACCTTTCCAATTTTTTAATGTGATTTCAGCTTCCAAACAATTTGCTGAAGAAGTCTTGAAAGTACACAATGACTACAGGAAGAAACATGGAGTCCCCCCATTAAAACTCTGCAAGAAATTAAACAGAGGAGCCCAACAGTGAGTTCAGTCCTTTCTTTTCTCTAAAGAGATTTGTGACACTTTTATCTGTTAGGCTTGACTGTGTTTACTGCAAAGACATTTGTATTTTGACATGCTGATAGCCAGTGAAGACTTACTGAGTAGAAAGTGAGGGACTGTACTCTTTCATCCCCTCTTTTTCCATCACATAGCAGTAGCTGGTCACACGGACACTTCTGTGGTCACAACTGTACAAATCTTTCTTGGAGCCTCTTTCAGATGTGGACTTCATCTGTCTGCACTGGTAGGTGTCCTCTGCAGAGGGCAGTTTATAAAACATGCTTCACCACCACTTCTGTCAGAGGGATTGTCATCTGCAGGAGAATATCTACTCCTGCTGAAATAGTGAGAAAAGAACTTTTTCATGGTAAGAAGTGGTGACTGGCCTAAGATCAGTGGAATCAGAAGGAAGTAATTTCTGATTAATTTATCTATCTCCCAGCCTCAAAAGTGAAAGTATTATATGTTCTCTGTTCTGTCAGGAAGGAAACATCTTGCCTCTACTCCAGTGCTGAAGACTGCACAACTTATTCTCAGTCTAACGTACCATGAATCCATCTTCCTGCTCTCTGACTTGAGTCTTCCTTACAGAAATTTGAGTCCAATGCTGCTTGTCCTCTTTACTGTAGTTATGACAACCAGATTAATTCCCTTCTCTTTACAGCAATCTTTTTCAAAAAGTAGATTTAAAAATCTTCAATTTTTTTTTCATGCTGATCCTCACAGTACAAAGGAGATAACTGAAGGAGTAAGTGCTGATTAAACTATTTAGAAGATAAATTGTACTAAATGGTGGGCAGTTTGATCACTACTCTAGACATAAAATCTCCTCCCATTAGCTTTCTACCATAACCACGCAGATTTCTCTGTGCTGGGTTATTAGGAGACAGAGATACTGTAGTCTTTCCAGAACCTGATTTATTGTCCCAGCACGATGGGACACAGATGTCACACAGATGAACTGGCTCCTGACTCCTAGATTTCTCCCAGGTGTTGTGCTGTACAACACACCATGTAAATGGCATGTGGACATGACCTCTGGCAGCAAGAAAAATCTTGGTGTTTTCACTTTATCTTTTTTTTTTTTCTTTTCTTGACACACCATTATAACTGGATACAGTATTCCTAAGATGTGGAATGCCAATGACTCATCCACCAACCTTGTAATCTGCTGGGGCTTTCCTTCTGTTCTTCTAAGGGGCTTTTTTTTGTTTCTGTTTTTCATGCTCACAGTGAGGAAGAGATTTCATTGACTTGTCAATAGCACTTGTTGGGTCTCAGAAGTGCAACACTCAGTTTGAACAAGTCGGCTTGTATGAATAGCTCAGATTATTCTGTCAAATATGCATTGCTCCACATTTATCTCTAAGTGTGCTGTTGCCCTTGCTGGGTATTTTTAGATCCTTCAGAAATTCCTCACAGCCCTCTTTGGTCTCAGCTGATGCCCTGCTGCGATGAACAACAAAGAGAGGTTCTCTTTGGTTGAGGTCTGTAACTTAACTTGTAAGAATTAAAAGACATATTCAGAGACTGGTAGAACTGGTTGATAGCAAGAACAAGAAATGTTTTGGTCTGAATAAAAGACATGAAATTTAAGTAATGTTATGTTTGTCAAGACAGATCTTGCATATTCTTAAATTAAAAGAAGAACTTCTCCTTTTCTTTGGGTATATAGTATATATTTATATACACCTTTGTTGGTATGTATTTAGTGTATCTCTGGGTGCTTTTCTGTGCTTCTCTACCTGTGTTGAAAATGGTATGTTTCCTACTATTTTCAGGTCCAGTTATTGTGACAGGTGAACTGACTATTGGAGCCCTGCTTTAACATGAGATGAGTCAGCCTCAGCAGGTGTCTGTTTATCTCTGACTGTAATGAAGCATAGGGTGATGATCTCAGATGAAAATCTCATGCTTTCAACTGCCTGAGCTGGAGTGGATTAATCACCTTTTGTCTCAAATCCCTGGCAGCTTCATCCATCTGCAATGTGTACTTAGTCTCAGTCCTGCCTCTAACTTGGGATATGAGGATCCTGAGAAAAATTACAGGACTGTAGAGACAGCATCTAAAGATCCTTTAGTCCAGGATCTAGCAAACTGACAACTGACAAGTTTTCATTCTATCTAAATTAATGGATGTAGCTAAATACTCTTCTTTTTGTTTTGGTGGGAGGATTAGGGCAGAAGGAAATTAGAACCTAATGACTGAAGTACTAGCTTGGGTCAAAATGTTCAGCTGGACAAAATTCATGTCTCTGGCAGATGCCAGTAATTCATGATTAGGGAAGGAGTGGGAGGGCAAAACAAATGTGATTCTTCCCCCATTATCTTCTTCTGGAAATTACAGATTTATCCTGGAAATTACCATTTTCCTAAGCAGTAAGTTGTATCCTCATTTATTTGTTTCTGTTGTTTAATACGCCGTGAAGATTCCTCCCCGCATCCATACACTGTGAATTTGCCTCTCTCTTTTTCAAGCTTACATGTGCTTTGGTGCCTGCATTGTCCTGTGGCAATGACTTCTGTGGCACAGCGTTGAAGAGGAGCTTTGTCTTACCTGAATTTTAAATCTATGACCTGATGACTCTCTGTGTTGCCACTATAAGAAATAACAAATGGTCTTTCCAATTTCCCTATCTCTGTACTGAAGCCTTTCCACTGTTGAATAAAGAGAGTAATTGCTTTACCCATGATGTTCTTCTTAACCCTATTGTTCTAAGAAAATAAAATACCTCCCACATTTGCGCACATGTCAAATTCTATAGAAACAGTGCTGCTTATCCCTGTGTTGGTTTGCACAGTTGTTGCCTCAGAGTCTCCATGTGATCCCCTTCTCTTCCATCTTATTGCCTGGTATATTGCTCTTTTTTGCATTTGACTTTTTTCTTTCATTTGTAAATGTAAGGGGTTTGTGCTTGCTTTGACTGAATTCCCACTTCTGTTTTTTTTCCCAGTCTCACTGAGAACATTTAATTTACTCCTGTGAGGGACCTACAAATGCCAGGAGGTGGTACTTGTAGCAATTGCTGTAGGTACTTCCCTTTCCACCTGCAGCTGTGGCTGAGGATGGCTGTTGGATTTCCAGGTGCTGGTTAAAATGTGGTGCAAGGGGATCTGCCCTTTGATTTCTACTAGGCCCTTCTCAGAATTTATACAGATGCTCATGAAAGACAGGGAGAATGTGTTTTTCCTTTGCCTAACTCATGGATCTATGTAACCCTAAAGGACCTCTGGCTTCAGGGCTTTGCGACTTGACTTAAACCTGCCATCTTCCAGCAGAATTCCTTGCTTGCATATCCTTCTCTTCCTCATGTTCCTCCTCCTTTCTGCTCATTGCAGCTGTGGTCCCTGACTCAATGTGTGGATTCCTTTGCTAGGTATGCAGAAGAACTGGCTGCTACGAGGGTCCTCAAGCACAGCTCCGAGTCTGCTAATGGGAATTGTGGAGAAAACCTAGCATGGGCATCCTATGACCAATCAGGTGAGCTCTCTTCTCTTGTTGTCTCACAGACACCTGAGAAATGCCTTATCTCAAGTACTTTGGGTTGCATCTGGTAGCAAGAGTGCTGCAGTTTCCTCTACTTCAAAAATGTATCCAGCATAGCCCAGCCCAGGCTCCCTGGGGACAGGCTGGTGGTTTGCAGTCACCTGTGTGTCCTGAGAGCAAGAAGCATCTGTGGGCACAGAGGGAGTACGGGATTGTGGTGCTGTGCTATGTCCCTTTGGAGGCAGGACTTGGCAGCCACGCTGCTCCCTGTGTCCCTGCTGTGGAGCTGGCTTTAGTGGTACTTGTGTGTCCATGCAGGAGAGAAGGAAGTCGACAGTGCCTCCTACTTCACCTTTATCCTTAGTTTGTCCCAGCCAAAGAGAGGTCTGCCCACAGCCCAGCTGTGGTGAGGGAAGTGGAAAAATGTCTCTTGTACACTGCACAGCAGTTCCTGTTTGTGGGGGCAAAAGCAGGGGACTGGACACCAAAGTGACAGTGGCTAAGGTCCTTCCACTAATATCTTCCAATCTGTCAGCAAACAGCTTTAAGCTCTTTTTCATTATTAAATTTTGAAGACTGCTTTACTCCATGTATTTTCTGATTGTAAATGTAATTTGTAACTGGGAGCTTTTGGTTTGGGTGCCCCAGGAGCTGAATTTTGGTCAGGCTGACAGCCTGTAGTGAGCCCTCAGCTGAAGAGAGATTCAGCAGGCTCTTCTCTCCTGCCTCCTTCCAGAGAGTAGGGCTCATGCCTCAGCCTGCTGGGACAGCAGGTGGGATGTATTAAAAGTGACCACTTGCTTTCTTTATTCCAATCTACCCCTGGAATTTCCAGCACAGCCCCAAAGAAACAGAAGCTCGTTTCTGTAGGCTGGAGGCTCTGTTTGAAGGACCTGGAAATTTTAGTGAGTTTTAGTCCCAGGGATACTGTTTGGTTCTTCTTCAAGTGCCAACTCTAGTCCCAATTTTTCTGTTGAAAAAGAAACCCATGGTGGAAAAATACAATTTGATCTGCTCATATTTGACATTCTGTCCTTTGCAAGGGTGTGAGGAAAGGATCTGGAGCAGCATGGGAAAACACAGATGTATGGCAGAGTTGCACAGTGGCTATGACTCACTGACTGAGCTTAGCTCTTTCTTGTTTGTGTTACTGGCCTGTGCTCCTTCTCTTGAGGTTAAAGCCACAGAATTCCCTTTTAGAGAGCTGGAAACATAACACACAAATCCTTCTACAAAATGTCTGTCTTTTCTCTGGATCTGGTCTGTTTTCTTCAATGCACAGTTTCCATACATAATTTTCCAGTTTTGAGAAGTTTTGCTGGGTTTTAGCCACAGGATTAAATACCATATTGAGAAAATTAAGCTACATCCTCTTTTGTTCTGTGAAACATTTCTACATTTCCAATGCAACAGGATCACTCGAAGTACCAGAATGAGAAAGCTAGTTCTTCAAAGGAAGTTATTTTCTCATTTAGGCTTAGACTTCACCTCTGTGGAGTTGGTTCATTCTTCCTCTTTTTCTTGTATAGTTCCCTCTTGATAGTTAATTTGTATCCTGCTCAATGAGGCTGAAATTTGGATTAAGACATCCATTCAGGGGCTTAACAAAGGCAGGCAGTGTCTTCTGGTTTCTTTTGCAGAAAAAGCAGGACTCAATAAACTTCTAGAATACTCTGTATTCTCTCTCAAAAAGTGATGCTGTTGTTTATTTTGGCTCTTGCTGAGTTCTGTAATAATGCCAGAAGATGCATTTCTTGTTTCAGGGAAGATTTAAGCTTTCAACTATAAAGTCTTCTAATATGACTCCTCTCCTGGTACAAGAATACCTTGAATTCTATTCAGGATTTTAGAGTTACATAGCCTAAAGCTGTTGCTAGAAATATGTTTATCCCTGTAATCCAAGAAAGAGTTGACAGCTGTTTCCTTCCTCCAGTCCTGAAGGAACTGCTCTGTGGCAGACTTTTCTTTGTCTGTGTTCAAATAAGTGAGCTGTCATCTGCCACTAATGCGAGAGACCACAGCCTCCCCTGGCAGCTGTGCTATGTCAGGCTTCTCAGGATGCCTCATCTCATTTCTCTTGTGTTGGGGGGCTGAAGGCAAGCACTGGATGTCTGAATTCTGTTTGGGGTGGCTGGTGTGGCTGAGAAGGACATCCCCTGTTGCTGGTGGAAGCACTATGGTTTATAAACTCTAGAGAGTTCGTAAGAGAAATCCAGTCAGCTATCCCTCAGATCTGTCACGGGAGGAATCTGGGTCTTCTAAGTTTGGGACTAGTGTGCAGAACAGCACAAGCACTGTCTGTCCAAGCCCTGTAGGAGTGTGCTCTGACTGAAGGCCTGCCTGGATGTATCTCTTGCTGTCTAACACCAGGCTCATACAATAGTGTTAAATAAAGTAAAATAAAGTAAGGACCTGCATGAGGGATGTTGAAAGCAGAGAATTACTTCCAAAAGCCATTGGTATGACTTTAGTCTAGGTAGATATTTTATTTTGAAGGCAATGTTAAATCTGCCCTCTTTCCCCTCAGAGTGGTGGAAGGAATATTGTGAAAACTTAGTTTTTAAGTAGATCACCAAGGTGCTGCCCATTTGCAGAGAAATATGGTCTATGTGATTCTATTAGGATGTTTTTAGTGACTTAGTAGGATTACTGAGGATTTAAGCATTCTTTGGTATGGGGAGAAACAGTAAGGCTGGGCCCAGAGAAATTAACTGGGCCCAGTTGAGGTGAGCTAAATACAGGAATAGGGCTGCCACAGCATTGTGTTCCCAATGGTGAGGCTGGGAATGTGTGTCCAGTCTTGCACAGGCTGGGAATGTGTTTCCAGCCTTACAAACACACATATAGCATGGACATGTGTTTATATGTAGAGCAGCACAAATAGATGCAGGTAGTATTAAAATGAGCAGCACCAGTGGCCTCTTCCTCTTTCTTTTTCCAGCTGATTCCAATAAATGTTACTGGAGTATATATAAGTAAATTAATGTAGTATGTAAAAATACAAGTATCTATTTCTCAGTAAATGATTTAAAAGTAGATATCATGTATATTGTATAGTGTTAAATTACATATGTTTGTATATATGTATATAATAGAAATAGAATTCCAGTGTGGATCCCAGCAGTAACTGAGCTCAGATACTGTCTGTCCAGTAGCTGTCCCTGGATCCCAGTCTCCCCAGTAGCTTGCACCTGGACATACCAATTCCTGAGGCTGCAGTTCCACTCCAGTAGCCAGCACAGTGCATCTCAAACACACAGGTCCCTGGCTTCTGACCAGAACCCATCCTGCAATGGCCATACACTTCTGCAGCTCCCTCCAGAGCAATTCACCTCCTTACCAGCTGGTTCCTCTTGTGCTTTGCTGGTGCTCCAGTTGCTGGCACCACACAGAGGTCCCTGCAACCCTTGCAGAGACCAGTTGTTGGCACTCACACCCTCAACATCCACACAGAATGGAGCTCCTCACCCAGGAGAACAGCTAAAAATGACATTTAATGAGACAACAGCACAGCTGATGAGATGCAGAGCATGGCCAGGTCACTGCTTACATGCAGTGGCCCCTTGATAATAAGGGGGACATAATTTAGACTGTTAGTCCTACGTATGGACTGAGCCCACATGGTCACTCCTCTGACCCTCTGAGGAAGCTTGAGGCACAGTCAGTGTGGCTATGTTGCAAGCATGTAGCTGGTGTAAATAAAATCAAATCACTGTGCTGGTTCTGGTCCTAGTCTTGGGGAAAACTATACTTGGACATTAGTTCAAGGGTTGCTGCACCAAGTTTTCACCTGAGGAAGATTGTCCATCATGACTGAAACTCATTAGAGTGAGATTCAGCCTGTTCTGAAATGAACATCTAGTAAGCCTAGCTGAGCAGGTCATCAGTGAACTATTTCTCACTGGGAGAAGGGTGGAGTCAAACTGTGTTTCCATAGTGAAAGTGTTAAAACTCTGAGTGTAGTTTATAGCAGTGCAAGGAGAAAGGATGATAAAAAAGCCCAGCAGAATATTTATTAATCAGTTCCACAAGCAGAGCAACACAAGAGAAGCTGCAGCTCTGACTGCAGGGCAGATCCATGTGCTTCTTGAGAGGAGTAAACTTGATCATTTCTGCTCTGATCAGGAATGAGGAATGTGAGCAATTTCTTTTCTGTGTTTTTTCCTTCTGACTGAAAAGCATTTTGAACAGCAACCAACTTCCTTAGATTTGGGGGAACTTTGGGAGCAGGGGGAGCTGTTTTCAACGAAACATTGAAAAGCAATCAAAACAGACCCTAAATATGACTGCATAATTTATTCCATAATACATTTAAATGGAAATATTGTGGTCAGCTTTCTGAACCAGTAAGTCTGAGGATGCAAGTTGCTGCTAAAGCAGGTAGGCTCAGTGCACTCCTGACCCTTGTGCTGTTTTCTCTCTGGAAGCCTGGAGGTCACTGGGTTCAAAATGGGTTTTCCTTGGTCCCCTGTGTGCCAGCTGTCACTTTCAACTCTGGTTTGGCTTGTGTCCCACCAGGGCATTGTCTTTGCTCCACAAAGGGCAAAGAATCAGAATAAAAGTATTTCAGAGGAAAGAGAGACTGTTTAATCACTAGGTACCTACTAGTCTTCTCACGAGGTAATAACTCCCACTTTGGATTCACACTCACTTCCTGTGCCATGTGACAGATACCATTCATTCCCTTCACTTAGAGGACACTTCTTTAACATGATTTCAAGACAGAGTTTGTTGAAAGTTGCCTAGTCCTTTGGTGACCTCTTTTGCTGGAAAAAAGTCAGTCTATTTTCTCACAGTTTATGAGGCCATGACTCTTTTAATTCAAGGATGATGACAGCAATGCTATGTAATGAAAACTTGATCCTGTGTGTGAAAAATGGAGAATAGTGATCAGCTTCTCAGCTTTAACTGCCTGGCCTCAGTCAGTTGAAAGCTTTCATCCTTGAAATCTGGGAATTAACACATGATAGACTGTGCTGTCCAAAAATGCTCATTGTCTTTCATTGTCAGGATTGAGGCAGTCTTACCTGATGCCATTTCTATCTCCCTCGGATTAAAAAGCAAACAATTTTTTAAATGATAGTATTCTTTAAATTAAAAGCAAATCAATTATGAAGAGAAAGTATTTGTCAAAACTTCCATGTGCCCTGCAATACTTGCATTATGGAGATTTTAATTTCTGTCACGTGCAGCCTAGGCACACTTCTCAGAGCTACAGTAAGCAGAGTGAGGGTGACTTTCTCTTTAAATACTGTTTATACTGTATCACACTGATATATTAACAGAGGGAATAAAAAGCTGGCAGCAGTGAGAATGCAGCCTTACATCTGCTAAAGTCCTGCTTATGTAGTATAGTCACTTCGCACTTGTACACATAGAATACGTGGGCTTCATAAGGTCTGATATCCCAGCAGTCACCTTCTGTACTTCTGTTACACCCAGCTTACTACAAACCCATCTAAATCCTTCAAAGCTATGAAATCTGGAGTGGGACAGGATGACCTGATTGGTTTGTTGTGTTGTTTTTTACTATGTGCTTTTTCTTTCCTCCTTGTATTGCATAAAGGTCACTATTTGCACTTTCTTTTAGCCTTCATTTTAGCTTTAGTGTGAGTAAGAAATGAACAAATAGGTACGTGTTACATACTTCAACCATAGTACAGGTCTATTGGGTGCAAGGAGAGAAGGAAAGAAACCAATTGTTATTCCTGAAACTTTCACTTTGGGAGGCAAGAGATGTTTTGTTACCTTTTTTATGTAGAAAAAGTTATTTATTCTACTAAGCACTATTACTAATGACCAGTGTGGCATATAAGTTCATAAACCTCTCTAGAGATAGCATTTCATTGAATATCTGCTTATCAGCTAGGGCTCTGACAACCAGCTTGCCAGGCTAACAGCATCATCCTTTTAGCTGACTTCAGTCATAACAAGCTGAAGTTGAAAGAAGTTAATGCAGTGTCTGACTTCCAGAAGTGCACAAGTTTAAGACTTTTTTGCTGTGAAATAGCAAAGCATGAGTCATTGCTCTTCTGCAGCCAACGTCCACCAGGGACCAGCATTCTTCATGATGGCAGTCTTAACAGCTTTGGCAGCTTGCTTTAAAATCTCCTGGCCTTGTGTGGATGATACATCCTGGAATGCTAAGCAGAAATTTAATTATAGAGGTTACTCAGGGAAAAACCTGACCCCTCTCATCCCCCCAGTGTTTGGCACAAGAATTTCCTAACAACCAGTAATGGAAAACAAGTAACATTTGACATTTGTCTGCATTGCATCTGCAGATTTGGGTCTGAGCTGCATCCCTGGCCCTAGTCATAGTCCTTAGACAGCTGTTGTCAGGAAAAGCCTTGGGTGGGATGAGACAATGCTGGACACACAGGCTTCCCCATAGAAACAGCTCCTAAGTATGAATATTTGAGGTTTCTGTAGTGCCCCAGATTATAATGCCTCAAAATGGGCCTTCACAATGGCTTTAGTGCTAGGTAGAAACCACTAAAAATAAATGCAGTCAGAAATCAGAAATATTCAATGCTGGTGAGAACACAGGAAACTAAAAAGACATCAGAAATTTAATTTTTCTTTGGTTTACCTGGAGCTGGAAGGGGTAAACATTCACAGGTGTGACCTTTTGCTTAGAAAACCTGGCACACTTAGGCATTTTCAAACACGTTTCAAGAGGAAGAAGCTGGTGCAAGCTGTATGTATAAGCCTGATGACAGGAGCACTTATCCAAGATGAGGGAGATGGGTCTTCATTACCTTCCAAGTTACTGAAGATCTTACTGGCCAGGCTATAAGTGAGCTACACTTCTGTGTTTATGTCATGATTCTGCAGCACATTTCTTTTGTCTTTCAGGAAAAGATGTGGCTGATAGATGGTACAGTGAAATAAAAAATTACAGCTTTCAAAATCCAGGGTTTTCTTCTAGGACAGGTAAGTTCAGACTGGGAATTGTCTCTTCAAAAACGAAATTTCTACTATTATGCTAAAAAATGACAAAAGTATAAAAACCCCTGAGAAATTAGAAAATAAGCAAAATTTGTAGGGTTTTTTTAGTACTTCATTTTTCCTCTGACTTCAAAGTTTTGAACAGGCAACTTATTTTTAAGGCAAATTAATTTGTAAGAAATATTAAATTGGAATCATACAGGAGTCTTACTAAATGCATTGTGTTGTTTACATTGACATGTGACTTCTGCTGAATTATATCACTTCATTCCCAGAGATCACTTCAGCTAAAATTTGGAGACTGGGAACAAGTCATTGGCTGCTTATCGACAATCTAGTGCAAAATGAATTTGAGAGTGTTGTTCCTCAAATAACGCTCAAGCAAGAGAGGTACCTGACCTCGTTTCAGATCAAGAAAATCATGCTTTTTTTCCCTGATGTTGGGATTTGCCTGTGCATAGTGGCAACAACAATGTAGGGGTGGCTATTAAACTAGGCAGAAGAAACACCAAAAATAGTGGGATTTTTGAAGAATTGCACATGCAGACACATGGGGGAGTATGAGGCAGTTAAAGCAAATGAATAATAGTCACTCCCAGAACTGCTGTTCACACTGCAGGGAGTACAGACTGTGATGTCTTTGTCAGATTTTACATCAGATACTTATCAAACTACTTCTTTCACAATTTTCCTGCTACATGTTCTTATTTGGATACAGAACGTGGAAATGGGAGTAGTAGTATGAAAACAAATCAGATTAGGGGTTTTCAAGACAAAATGCTAGAGTTAGGGTTCCTTTTTATGTCCTTAGCTTGTTCTCATGTTAGACAAAGAAGCAGCTGTGTATTGTTCTTTTTTCCCCCAGCACCTCACATGTTAAAGAAATGTTACAGATTTAGTATCTAAAGGGAATGTTTATGTTTCTCTCTGTTTCTTCAGGTCACTTTACAGCAATGGTTTGGAAGAACACAAAAAAGATGGGAGTTGGAAAGGCATCTGCTAGTGATGGCTCAACGTTTGTGGTGGCTAGATATGATCCAGCTGGAAATGTAGTAAATCCAGGCTATTATGAAGAAAATGTTCTTCCTCCAAGAAAATAACTTTATTTTTTTTAAGGTAGCCTTATTGCTTAATGACAAGTGAACTTGGATTTGGACCTAACAGTGTTGAAATGAAGCCCAGTTCAGTGAAATCTCCTGTTTGATACTTCTGTTCATGTCTCAGTATGGAGGAAGCAATTACATTTTGCTTGAGTCAATCTGTATATCAGGCCCCTGCTGTTTCTGAGGGGACCTCACTTTATTTGAGGATGAACTATAAGCAGCATTTCTGAAGGATAAAATGGGTAAGATTTTTTTTAATTGTTTGCATGAGCTCTGTGTCAGCATGTGAGTAAGCACATGTTAGATGTCTATGTTTTTTTTTGAACAAACAAATGTATAGCTTTCTGTAAACTGAAGATACCAGCTCGTAATTATATTATGTACTCCCAGCTGTCCAGTACTTTTTAATAACTGTACCTTAGTTACTCTGTCTTTACCTCCTGCTGTTGTGGGACCTACTCTCTGCAGATGGAACACATGCAAAACTTCCTGTATGAAAGGTACACGTGTAAAATGTAGTGCAATTCAGACCTGTGTGTTTTTATTCAGAGGATCTCACAGAACACTAAAAGGCTGCTGGCAAAACTGTGGCCATCAACCAAGCTGTGTTTTTATTCAGAGGATCTCACAGAACACTAAAAGGCTGCTGGCAAAACTGTGGCCATCAATCAAGCTGTAACTAATGCATGATCTAAAAAAAAACCCTAAATTTTTTTAATCCCATTTTAGATGCTGATATATAAAATATGTTTAAATATATTTTGAGTTCAAAGTGTATCCTACAGTTTACAGTATGTACCTTGTATTATAATCAAATTGTTTACTTCCATTGCATAAAAATAAGATTCTACTTTTTTGATATTTATGCACAAAAAAGTTTCTTTGATGGTGTACTTTGGATTTTATTTCTCAGTAACTTATTTTTATTTCCTAAGGAATGTCTTTTAAAGGTGTCATGCTATACAGGCAATAACATTCCCAAATCATCTCATCTCCTTTAATAATGTAACAGTAGGTGTATTCATATTGTCATAATTAAGAGATGTATGCTCTTTATTCATATTATTCAATAATAGTACTGTTTCACATGCTGGATTGATGCCTTGAAAATAATGAAGATTTAATTTCCTTAAGAACAAGCCAAGCAAAATTTCCGGGGACACTCTTTTCTCTGATTAAATGTGGATTGGGCCATTTTGGCCAGGTTCATATACTCTGCTTCAATTTGGGGGTTTGTTTTCTTTGTAAAAGTTTCTCTTGACTTTTGCTGGGATTGTGTATGCCATAATCTGGTTCATGGACAGTGCCATTACAGAAATACTTCTTTTTGTTTACACAGTTGTAATAAACTGCACTCTTATGGCTTGATTATATGTCACTGTAATGCTGTTTGTTACAATTTTTTTTCTGTAACCAAGAATTTGACACATATCATGAACAACTGAAAAATAAATATTTTTGAATATGAACTACTCAAGCCTTTGCTGTTACCTGATTCTTTGTCGAATAATCATCATATTTTATTTCCAGGACATTAACATATGACATTATTTCTTTTGTAACACGGGGGGAAATAAAAGCAGCAACCATTCTAGTCCAGGAAAGAAAGAAGAGACCTTCTAAGAGAGGCTAAATCATGGAGCAGATCATAAATCCTCACTTCATACAAAGACTGAGCGAAGGGTCGGGGCTGAAGAGGAGTACCTCTTTCTGTCCTGAGCTCCTGCTTTGTACCTTGTTTCATTCTGCTGCTCCCTCTCTCGGCTAACAGTGTTGTCAGTAAAGAAAACTCACTTGACTCCCACTCAGGTGTGTGTGTGTTTCAGGAACTGCAGCCTTGGGGCCTTCCTCCCCTCAGCCCTCAGCTGACAAGAAAGATGGGAATGAAAACAGAACTTTCTATAAAAAATAACAGGCTTGCTGCAACTGACGAAAAGTTAAAAGCTGATGTTAAAGAAATTGGCAGTATTAAAATACTCTGGTTTTTTCCTAGTGACTTTTATGCTATTGGCCCTAAAATTCTTTGAATGATTGATGCAAAACTGTACATATTGTAGTTGAGTGAGTCAAGTCAGAATCTTTCTCTGCTGCCACCTAGGTTTTATTTTAAGTTCAGAGAGAAATGGGAAGGTAGGTAAAGAGAGAAAACAAAACCAAAGCTTTACTTATCTTTATTTAAAATGATAACAGCAAGTGGACTTCTGGAGGTTTTTAGACAGACCATTTTGAAGGGGCATCAGAAGTAACTGGACATGGAAGAAACACAAAGCCACTCAAATAGCCTCAGTGCTTGCTTCATGCGCTCCACAAAGAGTTCACATAAGTATGATTGTAACAATTAAAAAACCCCAAACTGTTTATTTTTTCATGACCCAAAATTATGATGCTGATACCTTCTGCAAATGAACTCTGGCTGTGCTGCAAACCATGGTGTATGTAGGAGTCCAAATGCAAAGGGAAGGGTGATGTTGCTGATGTGACTCACTCAAAAGCCACGTGATTTTTGGGAATTGTACACTGAACCTTGACTTTCCAGCCATCAGTATTAAAAAGACTCTGTGTTGGTGTATTGTCCCACTCTCTACCACATCTTGGAGAGTTGTGGAGGTTGGGAGGTGGCAAAGAAAGGTTATCTCCTGTCAGGTTAGAGCAAAACAAGATGTTCCTCAGACAGAGTTTTAGAGGTAGAAGTAACATTTGCCCTGGGAACAAAGAATAGGCTAAACTGAGAAAAATACCTATATTTAGAGGCCTGCAGATTATTTCTAAGGTCTTTTTGCAGCAGGAAGAGGAGAAAGAGGAGGAGGAAGAGGCGGAATACTTGTTGGTCTGAGGCTTAATTTCTAGTCTTCTGGGTTAAACCATAACAGAGCATTTGGAGAAGTACTGGGATTGGTCTTTAAAAGGCACTGAAAAAGGAAGTCTGCATTAAGCATTTTCAATTTCCAGCTTCACTCCTTGACCTTCCCAAAAGGACAAAACCTCCTTCTGAGGAGACTTGAGGCTGTTGGTTGACTAGGAGTTCATCATGACCCAAGAATGGACACTCTCAATCCAGAAAGCCAACGCTGTCCTGGGCTGCATCCAAAGCAGCGTGGCCAGCAGGGTGAGGAGGGGGATTCTGCCCTCCTGCTCTGCTCTGCTCTGCTCTGGGGAGACCCTTTCCCTGCTCGCAGAGTGCTGCATCCCTGGAGCACCTGGGGCCTCTGGTGTAAAAAGGATGTGGGCCTGTTGGACTGAGTTCAGAGGAGGGCCATGAAAATGATCAGGAGGCTGGAGCACCTCTCCTGTGAAGACCAGCTGAGAGAGGTGGAGCTGATCAGCCCGAAAAAGAGAAGGTTCCTGGAAGACTTTTTAGCATTCTTCCAGTGTGTAAAAGGGACCTGCATGAGAGCTGGAGAGAGATTCTCTGCCGGGGCATGTAGTGATGCTGGGAATGGCTTTAAACTGACAGAAGGTGGGTTTAGATTAGATATTAGGAAGAGATTCTTCATTGTGGGGATGGTGAGGCAGTGGAACAGGTCGTCCAGGGAAACTGTGAGTACCCCCATCCTTGGAAGTGTTCAAAGCCAGGCCGGATGGGGCTGGCGAGGAGGATTGTAACCGGATGATCTTTAAGGCTCCTCCCAGTCCGAACCGTTCCGTGATTCCATGAGCAGATCTCCCCTTAGTCCAGTAGGTAGTTTGCCGCTTTTGACCGCGTCCCTTTCCCAGCACTACACTCCCCGCCACGCCGGTCCCGCTGGAGCACCAGCCTTGCCCGCCGCTCCGGCGCTGTCCCGGCAGTTTCCCGGCAGTTTCCCGTGGCCGCCGTTCCCGGCGCGGCCCGCAGGGGGAAGCCGAGCCCCGCGCATCCCGCCCGGCCCCGCCCGGCCCCGGCGCTCCCGCCGCCCCTCCGCCGGGCTCCAGCCTCGGCCGAATATTCTTAATCCCACGGCAGCCGCTGGAATAGCTCAGGCGGGGGTTTGGGGCTCTGCTGCACGAATTTGACTGAAAATGTGATTTGGAAGGGGATTAACGGAGCCCACCCAAATATACAGTGAGATAAAGTGATGGGAACAGGGAGTGGATTTGTATTCTGTCCTTTTTTGGTGAGCCCAGTGACTGCACCTTTAGCAATGGCCCGGGGGCTGCAGGTCCACCCACACCTGCATCCAAAATTCACATTAAGCTGCCAGAAAACAAAGCAGTAATATAGAAATTCACAAAAAGCTGGCGTTTATTTAAGTGTCCTGGCTGACACAGTTCTCAGTGTTGTTTTGTAGTCCTGACTCAATAGCTAAACGTCCTCTCTGGCCTTAGGCATGGGGAGAAGGTGGTGCTGGATACCTGTACGTGTACTGATGGGTGTCTGTCGATGCGCTGGGAGTGGCAGAACACAGAAGAGGGAATCACTACCTGGAACACTGCTTCAGAGCAGCTTGGCTGGACCTGTAGTACTTTCTCCCATCTGAGGGAAAGCAGTGTCATTCCAGGCTGCAATAGGGGATGTAGATGGCTTCCCCACTCCTCCTGCCTCCAGTTTTCTTCATTCCCCCCCGTTTAATTAGGCTTTCTGCAAAACAGAGAAGAAATCCCCCCTGCAACAGAGAGTTGGCTTTTTTGTGGGATTGCCAAGAAGGGTTCATTTGCCTTATGACAGTGGCAAACACCTGTGCAAAATTACCTATCCTGTATATTTCTTACCCAAAGCAAATAGCTTAGAGTGCCTGGCTTGCTTTGTGTCCGTGCTGTGCACTGGCTGAGTCTCTTCTTAGAAGCCTCAATACAAAAGCTATGTCAAGTGTAAGGAGCATGAAGGGATTTCCCCCTGCCCTTCCATCACAGATACCTTACCAAATGCCTTGCTCCAGACAGAGTTAAATTGTGGGAAATGTGTTGAGTCACCATCCCTAGAGATATTTAAAACATTCGGAGTTTAGGGGCATGGTTTAGTGCTGGAATTGGCAGCACCGGATTCATGGCTGGATTTGATAGTCTTAAAGGTTTTTGCTTCATAAAAGATACCATGTTTCTCTGTTTCTATGAATTGTTTCTCCAACAACCCAGCTATTTCTCTCCTATATTTGATAATTAGTGACATATTGTGTCCCTTTTGGCTGCTTGCCCACTTCCCTTGACAAGTGCAGAGCGTGCATGTAAAGCTCAGAGAGTCTTATGCAATTATTTTGGTTTGTGTCATCTCTCTTTTCCTTGGTTGGGAATTGCTAGTGAACACAGTGCCTTCAGGCTGTAATTTCCTGTTGCATATTTTCTGAAACCATGTGAGGGATTGTTCCTGATGAGCTTTCCAGGAGCCTGCTACAATTGAACTTGTCTAATTATCAGCCAGTTATAGCCTTCAGCTTCTTGCCACCCTTTTTCTCTTGTCGTTCAGGATTGTTTTATTTCCCCCTCCTGGGATTTGAGTGCTAATATGGATCATGGAGTCTCTGACAGTAGGTGTCACAAGTTTGTCTGGGTTAGCACAGAAAAATGTCAGGAAGAGAGGGCTCTGAGCAGCAGAGATGCTTCACAAAGGGTTTATATGGTGCCTATATCTTAGACCAGGGCTTACCAAAGGATAGTCCGGGAGACAGCGATGACTGCTCATGAGAGTGTATCACCCTGATGCTACTCTTCAGTAAGGACATGATCTGGTGGGCAGAGGTCGTTGTGAAATTCCTAGGGCTGAAGGAAAGGCAGGTGGCTCAAAGAAGATGGGAGGATTGACAGAAATGTCAGCAGGACTTCCAAGGATTGTTCTGTGCATGTCTGCTTCATGCAGTGGAGCAGATGGAGGAGATGCCCCAGCTGTGCCTGAAGTGAGTCGAGGACTTGTGGGGCTAGAAACATCATTCAGCAACACAGAGCTGGTTTTGACAGACCTGTGTACCAATACACCCCGCCTACCACACAACCAGCTGAAAGGTACACCATTTCAAGGAACCTGATCATAATTTCTGGAAGCTGCTTTATTCCTGAAAAATGCAGTATTCACTGCCACGTATCCAGGTGTGTTTCTATGAGCTCTCTTCTCAGCTCTCTGTTTTCCCAGCCTCCTCTGTGCAGTGCTTCAGGACTTTGTGGGGCCATGCTCTAGCCTGCAGAAGCCTCACTAGGAAGAATCAGCCTGAAGGTGGTGTTTCCTTCTTTTCTGAGGACTTAGGTAGAAAAAGACAATTTATGACTGTATTTGTGGAGCTGGGCATCTATCCAAAGGAGGATGTTGGGATACTTGCCCTGGTTTTATGTGGTGTAAATAGCCAGGAGTAAGAGCTTTGAATTCCCCTCTTCTGATTGCTGAGAGATTTCCTCCCCAAAACTTCAGCTGGCACTGTGGCACCCTCAGGGTCTGCAGCCACTCTGGGTAAGGAGATGTATTGTCATAAATTCCCAAAAGGATCACGGTCTTCTGGAGGCAGTGCTATTCAGAGCTTTCAAATATCAGAGGCAGCTTGAAAGATCATCATTCTTTTCCTCAGCCCCTGGACTGCCAGCTTTGTGCTGTCAAAAGGCTCTGCTTAATATTGCTGTGCCTTTACCATGCTTGCTGGCACGGTACCTTTCACACAGCATCTCTGTCCCTCTCCTCCTTCAAATAATAGGATTTAATGAGCAGAACTGAGTATTTGTGTTTATGTATAAAACCTCCCATGCATTTATCAAGGAGGTGTCCAAAAGCTTTGGAAAAACAAGAAAAAAAATCTTTTCTTTATCTGTCTTGTAAACTTCTATAAAATTGAATTAAAGAACAACTCAGTGATTGTTTCTCCCTTGCTATAACTGGTTTCAGTGTGCTGCTGTACTCAGAAAAATGCATTATATATGTTAGCAATTGTTTCTCTATGCCTATCGCAATAGCTGAGGAGTTAAAATTGCTAATGATCTTTCCAGCAGCCCAGCTATTTTTCAGCTGCTCACTGAGGCCATTAATCAACATACTCAGGACTGCTTGAGCAACATTTGCTAGCAATTAACCTATGGGTATGGGATTATTTTCTTTTTTTTGCTATTACATTTCTATTCTAGTCTGCACATCAAATAAAAGATGTATCCTAACACTACTTTTGCTAATTGTAGAGTCTAGAAAACAAAAGTTCTCAGGCCTACATGGACCAGCTTGATAAAAGAAAAGAGGGCATCCAATATGCTGGGAAAATGTTATATTAAATACTTTCTCAGGTTGCTGAACATTACCTGATCTCTTGCTTTCTACTTGTTCTCCCTATAATTATATATATAGATGACAGAATTGACATCTGAGATGTGTTGCTTTTAGTTATTATTTTTGTGTAATACTGATTGAAATACTCCACTGGGGAGAAAAAGAACTGTGTATGTGCTCCCCTGACCTTTACACTGCCTTTACACTCAGTGATGCCACTGAGTAGTGGTATCCCCTCATTTTTCACTAGTGAGATATGGGACCAAAATATTTCCAGTATTACTTCAGTGGTGCCAGAGAAGTTACACCTAGGGAAATCTCCCCCTCTAATATATTCTACTCTACAAAATGTATTTGACTGGAAAGTGTTACTGTGTGACTTTGAAGAGTTTCTTTATGTCACAGAAGAAAGGAAACAGGAAAGTTAGTGAGAAATTGAAGAAAGAGTTTGCCTCCAAAATGATTGCAGGGCACTTGTTCTGGTTTGCAGGACTTTGTGAGATGGAAATTAAAGATGTCCAAAGGAACAAACACACACCATAAGCAGAGCTGTTGCAGTATCCTACCTGTATTGACATGATTGCATAGGACCAGTACCTCCCATCCTAGCCTCCACTGGCAGTTCTGTATGGAGATGGTCTAGAAGCCTTAACATTGCCTAAAGCTGGAGTAATGTGAAGTCCTGTAGCTGTGATCAGAAGCAGCTCAGCTAAAGCAGCACATGCACCAATGGCCAGGTTGCCCCAGCAGACCCCCTTCTGTTAGCCTTGGTGAGAATTGAAGGGAGGCTTTTCTACCTGGAAAGGAGTATTTTTCATGTGTACGTCCTTCTGCTGGTGGTATTTCCGAAGTGCAAGAGGAAATAGTGCAGTCCTCTAGCACAGCCAGTAGTAGCTCTGGATCCTGGCAGCAGAGGAAGGGCTAGTGAAAGAATTAAACTACCTGCCATGCTTCAGAGCCTGTTCACATCACTAAGATATACTTTTTGGTTAATAATAAAGACAGGAGGGTAGTAATAAACTTATTATTAAAGTATCCACATCAGAATTACTTAATTTTCTTGTCAACGCCAAGTTTCATGTTTGATGTTCATTTTCCTTCACCCCAGACCTTCCAGAGAATGTGTTCATGCTCCATCTTAGGTTAGACTGAAATCCAGCATCACCAATTTTGGCAGCATTTGTCATCCAGACATGCAATTCTAATACGCAGGACTGTAAGAGAAGCCTAGATACAGTGATTCTCTTGGCCCTTATTTATGTCAGAGACAATGCCAGTTTCTAGCCCACATCATTGTGGGGGAAGGAGGCTTCAACATGTGACACAAAAGCAAACAAAAAAATGTCTCCCAACACATTTAACATAACGCTCTTGCTTTCTTTTGGAGTATGACTCATGGGTTTTAAATGATTAGTAGAGCCCCAACTTCAATTGCAACTCAGAATAGAGCCCTGTTACCTCTGATAAGAGAGGAGGATGTCACTTTACTGAGTGTGGCAGCCCTTCTTATCTGCACCGGAATGGAAAAGCAGGAAAAAACCAGGCAGGCCACATGCCTGAAAAAGAGACAGTTTAGTTCCCCTGAGCTCATTTAATATCTTCAGCTCTGGCAAGTGTGAGATTTTGGGCTGAGGGAGAGACCTTTCCGAGAGAGCAGAACAGGCTGAGTTAAAGAAACAGGAGCTGACACCAGGTCTGAGTGTAATGCAACCTAATTAAAATTAAGAGTGGTTGGAAATGTGTTTGGTTATACTCTGCAGGCAATGAAAGGCCATTTTCCTAAAAATGCTATCTTAACAATTTGCTCAATTTATATTCTTGTCTTTTCATTTATTAGTTACCTAAACCTTATAAAGCAGAGCTTTCTCCATCCTCACAAGGCAGGTGTGTATACAAATGGCAGGTACTGATGAAATGTTTACTGAAAAGATTAGCTTGTCAATGAGGCAAAGGATGGATATTGATCCCCCTTCTATGTTTGTCAACCTGTAACCTGTTTAAGAAATGGCCTACAGCAATGAAATCCAATCAAGCACTCTCTGCAGCTCCAGTTTTCTTGCAATATAGGGAGGGGATTCAATCACAATAAAGGAAATGAACCACTTATCATATAAATGAGGGTAAGGCAATTAACAGGTTACAGGTTCCAAGTGAGGAGAGTTCCAACTGCAAGACAGGATTAAACAATGGCTAGTCTGCACACCTGAGCTTTCCTGTGGTCTTTCCACAGGGAAGGGTTGTTATGTGGCAAAATATGTTGCAATGTTGAGTTAACAGGTTTAACAGAAGAGAGCACACTGTGTGCCTCCCCGACCTAAACCACTGCTTGATAACTTTGTAATGGAAATGTTGTCAGAGGTGGCCAAAGCAGCCTTCTGAGTAATTAATACCACTTGTCAATCCATAGGGCCACCTGAAAAACAATTTTTTAAACTCTATGAAAATTGTGAAAGCTTTCAGAACTTTTATTTCATTCAACATCGGAAGAAAAAATTTTTATATGATCCTCCTACCCTCACCTCCCCCCAGTAATATGTCCCAGGATCAAGCTGTGTTTAAGACAAATGCTGGAATCACCAGGCTGCAGGTACAGCCTTCAATAGCTAGTCTTTATTTATTTATTTATTTATTTATTTGCATGAATGAGTAAGAGGGCAGCATGATCTACAGACCCTCTCTTCCCTCCAGCAGAGTGGATACACATGTACAACACCTAATTTGTAGGTTCAGATCCCTGCCCTGAAACAGAGAACAGCAGCTGACGTTCAAGCATTGCCATTTGAGACAAGCAATCAATCCTTTTGGGCTCTCAGAGTTTCCTTCTCCAGAAACGCAATCCCAGACCTTGTTGGGAAAAGATAAGATCAAGTAATTTTTCCATTAAAAGTTAAGATCTTGGTACTTGCAGTGGGTTGAGTTTGGCTGGATATCAGGTGCCCACCAAGCTGCTCTCTCACTCCCCCTCCTCAGCAAGACAAGGGTCTTGCTGAAGAAGGGGAGTGAGGGGAAAATAGGACAAAAAGAGGGGAAAACAGGACAAAAAGCTGATAGGTCAAGGTAAGGACATGAAGAGATTATTCTATCCAGAGCCTTGACATGTAAATCCAATACAGTGCTCCAGCCTTTTCCAGCTAAAAAATGTGTGTAACTGCAAGCATCTGATCAGTGCTTAACCTAGAGAAAGTTTTCTTTCTAATCTTCTATCTCCAGTGCATTTATTTTCTTTTCTAAACAATATTCTTCCTAATGGATACCTTTATTGCTTCAAATGTGCACTGAAATAGACTACATTAGATAAGCAGCCTTCAAAGAGCAGATCAGAAAGATTATGTATAGCAGTCAGCAAAATGTGAGAATTCAGTGCACTTGTGGACACGGGGAAGGCGAGAAGGTACGCAGTCCTCAATCCCCACTCCCTGTGTCAGCCAGACCATGGCAGCCTGTCCAGTCTGACCCAACAGCCTCTAAGTTCACCAACTCAGCTGAAAGTGCAGAGAAATCACAGCTGATCTAAAAGCCCTTCTGAAAAACAGCTTGCATTGGCCTGCTGGTGTTACCCCTGGCCAGGAAGAAGAACAAGCTCTTGTGGCAGTCTGCCAGCAGTGGAGGGTTAGCTTCAGTTTTCCAGCAATTTACCTTGCTGAAGTAAATTGTGCTTTAAGTATTAGGAGTTGCTGTAGGTGAACAGTTACTGCCTTAGGCATACCCACCCTCCCAGGGATGACTACTGCCATGTTTAACCCCTTCCAGTTCCATCCTCAAAAATGTCTTTCCAATGGTGTACAGGGTCCTTGAACATTGTCTCTTCTTTTGTAGAATCATGGAATAGAATCACAGAATGGCTTGGGTTGGAAGGGACCTTAGAGATATCTCATTCCAATCCCCCTGCCATGGGCAGGGCCAAATTCAACTAGATCAGGTTGCTCAAAGCCCCACCCAGCCTGGACCTGAACACTTCCAGGGATGGGGCATCCACAACTCCTCTGAGCAACCTCTTCCAGTGTTTCACCACCCTAATATCTAATCTTAACCCACCCTCTTTTAGTTCAAAGCCATTCCCCCATGTCCTATCACCAGATGTCCTTTTAAAAAGTCACTATTAAAAGCAAAATAATAATTTAATTATTAGAATTACTAAAATCAATGACTAGAGCTATTTCTCCAGCTTGAAACCTTAATTTTGTGACTTGCACTGACTCAGACAGTAGGAATAGGATCTCAATTAAAAGTAAATTTTAAAAGTTTGAAATAAAGGCCTAAATCTTTCATATGCAATGATGTTAAATATTTCATAAGTAAGCAGTCTCATGTGAAATAAAATGCTGAAATGAAGCTGTGACATGGTGGTTCATCTTCCTAAGCACAATAACTATGCCCAAAAATTAGTGTGGATATTGGAATAGTCAGGGTAGAGTCAAACCCTTTAAGGTTCTTATGGCATTATCTTGCCATGCAGACACCTTGCTGGTGTACCAGTACCATCTGGTCCGGCATTCCCAGCTGGAGGTGTCTGCCACTCATTTGCAGGAGAGCGGAGAATCCTACATCTGGTTCCCGCTCTTCTCCCGATACCACGTCCCCCAGAGATTTACTGTCTGCTTTGTTAATGATTAAGAGCTAACTACAGAAGGGCACGAATCAAGTATGGACATATTATATTGTGCCAGAATTGAGGAGGAAGCCTCAGGCTTGTGCCCCATGTGCCTCTCTCCAGTATTAATCTTCTCAGTACATGAAATATTTTTCACCAATACATAACCTCACTTATTACTTCCTGCCATTAAGTGCAGCAAATACTCAGACACTCTTCTGGAACATCTCCAAATGAAATCTCAGAGTCATTACATTAACCTTTTCCATTATAGAGCAGAAGGAAATTAGCTATTGGCACACACAGAAATACTTAGAAAGTGGTATGATATTTTGCATAATTGTATTTTTATGCTTTCCAACAATGCAAAGAGTTAAACAAAAGTGTTAGCAATCCTGTATGCTTCATTAAAAACTCTCAATATCTCTATTTTCAGCAAAATAAGCCATCAGAGTTAGATTCTATAATTGACACCATTGCTTAGGGAACAAACCTATGAATCTTATTAGAGACAAATTCATTACTTTAAGTCCACCCTTAGGATGCAGAGCTCATAAAAGAAACCTCTGGAGGGTTCAGCTTAGGGGATGAGATGATTTCAGGCTGCAAATCTACGGATTTGCTGTAATTAACCTGAACTAATTATTGTCAGGCGATGGGTCAGACATCCTGGATAAAAGCCCCTGACTGGTTTTGTGGTCTATTGGGTTTTCAGCAAGAGAGCTGCTTGTTAAACAAAGAAAAAGTACTGAAAGCACAGCCCTATATATTCTTAAAGTAAAATAAATCTTTCCACTAGGAGAGCATACCAGAGTCTATTTAAAATGCACAGTCAATTGGCACACTGAAATGTATCAATGTTTAATACTCTTGTTAGCTCTCTCACTGCAGGCAGCCATCACTAGCAATGGTCAGAAACAGCTCCTGGGTGAGCTGTGCTGCTCTCCCTCCGCATGAAGAGAATGCCTGCCTGCCTGCTTTTGCAAATATCATGAGAAGGGATCCATTAAACAATTCTTTGTGCACTGCAGGTACATGTTCTAGTCCTGTAATGGATGCTGCCCTGTCACTACTGTGCTGCTGCCTTCGAGGGGTAAGAAAGATGCATGAGTGCACCTACAGAAGCTTCTATGCCTGGAATAGGGCAGGAGCTGGCTGGCCTCTACAAGACATGCTGATAATCCTGTAATATAGATTGCCCCTATTTACTTATCACAGCTTCAAAAAGCAGTGACTATTTTTATCAGTGGTGGCAGGACTGTTTAGTCTTATTGTTTCAAACACAGGTTTTTGTATGCATCTAAATTTCTAAATTCTGTGGAAATCAGTGGCCATGACATGAAAATATTTCGAGGTCTCTCTGTCCTTTGAACTTTTCAAGACTTGCCTGGGCAAAGCTGACATGATCAACTTTCACCTTGAGTGGGACATGACCTTCAGAAGTCCCTCTGGCCAGGGTTTCTATGACCCAGTGTGGTTAAGTCATGGTTACAAGGAGAACTCTGTGCTCAGGTGCTGTGCTTTCTCAGAAGCAGATGCTTATTGACTGCCCCTTGCTGAGGAGTTATTTTCCCTTCAGTCCCAAGGTCCAATGCCATTGCTTTTTCCCTCATAAGTAGGCATCTTACCTTCCTTCTCACCTCTGATGGTGTTTCTTGGCAGATGGTCACATATTTTTACCGAATGTTTCACCGATATGGGCAATTTGTTTCCATTTCCTCTGGGTGTCTCTGATGCTGTGGGACTGAGTTTCTAACAAAGGACTCTGAAAAAGGGAAGCCTGTATATGAGTGCAGCACAGTTAGAGCTGATTTTGGCAGTGATCACCTACAGACCCTGGAATACACCAGTGAGGGAGCACAGGGTCAAGCAGTGGCAATAGTCAGTGGCTCTTGTCATGTCAGCAACTTAAAATATCTTGGTGACATCTTAACTCACTTGAATGTGACTTAAATGACTTTAAATTTTGAGCCTCTGTGAAAAAAATTCTGTGTCAGTGCCACCAGATAAATCCCAGGTCCCTCCTCTGCTGAATGACTGTGGAGTTTCTTCAGGTTCCTCATGTACTCAGGTGCTCCCAAATAAAACTTTCTGCCTCACAGGAGTATTGTGAGTGTAAGGGAGGCTCATATCTGCTAACCTAATGGGATCCATCGAGCTTTAGAGGTCTTGAAATTGAAAGAAATTGTGACTAGAGCTTTTTTTTTTTTAAAATATTCTGTGTATTACATTGATGGGATTGTTATTGGTTTTCACTATTTGTATTTCTTTATCTTTTTTCCATCATTAGCAGTTTTCCTACTGGTATAAAGACATTTCCTAGCAAGCAGAGGATTAAAAATTACTGGTAAAAATAGCTAGAAATCTAAACAGTTGAACTGAAGGAAGGTATGGGAGGGATTGATACTGAGCATAACACTACTTTGATGTGGAGGCAGCAGCACATGAGGTCCTCTGTAGATCTGAAAGTTCTAGGTGAAAGGATCCTTGTAATCAAAGTCAGAAATTATTCATTACCTGAAACAGACTTTAAAATGCACAAGTAGCAGCATTTAAACCTTACTAACATTCTGCAGGAGGCAGCTCTTGAAGTACATCAAATGCTCAAGTTTTATGTTTTGTGAGGACATCCTGCAAAGTAAGATCAGTAAAGTATCCCTCCTCAAATGATTATGGGTTTGAGTTTTTGGGGGTTTTTTTTGCCAGCCTACTTTTCTAACTTAAATGTTTTCATTTTGCTACCAAGTATACAAAGCTCTCCTAGATGTTGCTCACTCAGGCCTGCACACGAGCAGGGAGATGCACATGTCCTCCAAGTGTGGGCAGAGGTCCCTCTGTGTCACCTGGAGGATGAGGTCACTGCACTCCAGGGGTTGGCAGGGCCTGGTTGTCATGAAGGGCTTTGTTGAATGGGTCTGTCTGAGCTCCTAAGGATTCGTACGTAGTATAAGATAACCTTTTGCTTTTGAGCATTTCTTGTTTAACCCTCTGACCCTGTAAATATCAAACATTAGTCTAGTATGCATTGTTTCTGTTTCCTGACTTGGGCATCCCTGTAAAAACAATGCATCTTCCTGTTGGGAGAGCACGGAGAGTGATGCCAGGTAAAAAGTGTCTTTTTGCCATTCTTCCATGCGGGTCCTCAGCTGACCTAGCTGTACTTCAGCCTTACTCCAGCATCAGACTTCTGACCTTGATGTAAACAACACCATCTTCAGCGTTAACGAGCTTGCCCACCGCTGACTGCCCTGTTTACAGATAAAACCTGCTCCTGCAGCAGCAGGAGGAAAGCCTCCAAACCCCTCCCTTCACTGCCCTGGTCAGCTGTGACTGGTGCTTCAGGTGTGATTTTTTGAGAACTAGTCTCTCCCTAATCAGCATCAACTTAGGGCAAAAGCATCGCAAGCTTGCTCTGTGCCTGTTTATGAAGATATTGCAAATCAAAACTATTTGCCAATGAATGGAAAATCCTAAGTGTGGCAGGAGAAGCTGCAGTTATCAAGCATCACCACTGTATGCCACTACAGACTAATTACTCTAGTGGATCCCAGAGATGAGGCACCGCTACAGCAGACCCTCAAGAAACACTTAGTTAATATTAAATTGTAATCCTATTACCTTTAGATGTTCTCAGTGCTATTAATCTCACAGCTTCCAAGTCAGTAGTTCAAAAATAGATTATCTGAAAATCACAATGCAATTAACCTCTTTGTGTATATACCATTTTTAAGCACAGGAGCCAAGAGGAGTAAAATAATAATAAATGTATATTTTCAATATCTTTCTGCTTAAGAATATTCCACATATAACTTAAAATTCTTAAAATTCTAATTAAATAACTTAAAAATCAAAAAAACACCAGCCATGGAAAAGATTATTTTCATAATCTATTTATGCTAAAGATAAAATAAACGTGAATAAGTCTTTGCAACACAGACTACTGTGCCAAAGTAAAAATTAACTTCTTGCTGACAGAACATGAAGAACTTCTTAAGCATCTGTGTATAAATGCTTAAGTAAGATTATAAGTGCATAATTTACAACGTACATGATTTTTGAATCATATCCTAAATTTAATCTCTGTTTCTATTGCTTTCTCCTACAGGGTTGAAATCTTAAAAAATATTTTCCTTGTTGGTCTCTTCTGTTTTCTGATCATTATCATTCATTGTTGCTATATCTGGTTATTAACAAGACTTAAGCAGCTGCTTGTTTCTGTCTCTATAAACTTCTATTCTTATGCTTTCCTCAGTTTTTATTATGTCTGCAGTTTAAACTATTCTTTGCTCTAGAAAATTCCCTGTAAGATGGGTAGGAGGGGGAGAACCAGGGCAAGGAAATTTGAAATTATAGAAATTGTCACTTTGGCAAAATAAACTATTCCTAGAATTTTTAGTATTTCTTACAAAATTTGTAGGGAATGTCTCCTTCATCTTGAGCACAGAAGCTGAATAATGTGAAATTGTGGTCTCACTAAGAGCTGAGATGTTTAAATTCAAAACTTCACAACAGATTCATCTGGTACAGGCTGCATCATCACTTATCCCGGGGAAATTACAGACCCTCTTGGACTGCATCCTTTCCGCTCCCTGGTCAGTGAGGAAGGTGGGTGGTGCGACGCTTGGCGAGCGTTTCCTTTTATGGCTGGGATATTTTCTCACCTCTGAGCAGCTCAGAGATGTCTTTCTTTTGCCTGTGCAAAGGAGCTGTGCGACCTGTTTACAAAATGGATTAGTATGAAAAACTGCATTAAAGAGATTAAATGACAGGGAAAGAAATAAAGTGAGAAAATGAAATCTTCTCCCTTGAAAGTGTACTCTTAGCAGGCTGAGAGGTGCACTTTGTCGCTAAAGTAACATCGGTGAATTGTTTCACCGCTGAAGATCTTTTCAGCTGATTTTACAAGAGCTCCTGCTAGAGCCTGATGATGCTACTTCTGCTGCAATGCCACAGCAGTTTCATGGAGATGGTACAAATTGATGTATTATTTCTAAGAACCCTTCCTTGTCCTCTGGGGTTTTTCTAGGCATTGTGACCCATGATTGCTACCAGAAAGCTGGATCCAATCCAGATATTTAAATCTAGACGTGACTTCAATCATTTACTGAGTTTTGTCTGTCCAATAATTAGTAACTACTTGTATGTTTGACATTGTAGTCTACAGTTTGGTAACCGCTCCCTTTTCTGGCTGCGGTATGATATTTGAGCTCTGAAACGGGTTATTCCAATCCCAGAAGTGAATTAATACCTTTCACAAGAGTTAGCCTCTTAAAATAATTATTGGGAAAATGAAAGTGTAATCATTAGTCCAATAATGGCTCTAGTGGAAGGAAACATAAATTAAGTCATATTGGATGTCTGAAACACTGAATTAGGCAAATTAGGGATCTGATTTTTCTTTAAAAGCCTTAGTCTATAGTAGTACTAAAGGAGGGCAGTGCTGGATGTGAGAGGAAAATAACTATCAGTTGTGAAATATCTTTGGACTGTTTAGCAACATTACCATTCACAGCCACGGAATACATTACATTTTATTGTAAACTTTGTTCCTCAGAGAAGTATAAATCTTGAAAGTGTGTCAATACTTGGCAAAGTAAGCAGTCTCTGGAGGCAAAAAATGTTTAAGACCATCTATCAAGTATAAGAAGTTGATAGCAATTAAAATCAGAGCTGTTTATGTATAAACATAAATTGCAGAGGTAGCTGAAAACTGGCCAGTAAAAATCTTGGCTGGGTGGAAATTCCAATAGCAAAAGACTGCAAAAAGCAACATCTGAATTTTAAGAACTGGTTTTGTGGCATATGTAATTTCTTTAGCAATAATATTTTGTATGAAATTTTATTACATTGAGGAAATTGTATGTGTTTATTTATTTTCACATTCAGGTATTCCTTAAAAAACACCACAAACAACAAAACCCAAAACCCACTGAACAGTGGGTAGAAAGAAGATAGCTTGCATAAAATATTACTTATATGTGATAAGCAAAAACCAAGTTATATTTCAATGCTCGTTATTACCCCAAAGAGATACAGAAAAGGATGGGGAATGATTTAATGTTGATTACTATAATAATAATAATAATGATGATGATGATTTTTAAAATTATTGTGTATTAAAAGGGAATAATTAGTTGTGTCTCTTTAATGTATGGGTTCTCAGGAAATAGACCATTGTGGGCAGTCAGCACAATTTTGTTGCTTTTCACAACAGTTACGGCACTTCAATCTTCAGTGGAATGAGAGCCCACGGAAAGAGTACTGGGGGCTCTTCCTCTCCTGAAGAGGGACTGCCCTGTGTAACCCAGCCACTGGACACCTAGTTGCTGGTTTGAAAGGAATATGTTGGTGTTGTTCCAGGTTTCTGGTCCAGTGGTCAGTCCTGGCTCCCTGTGTTTGGGTCAGTCCTTGAGGAGATGCAAGGGGCACAGCCAGAGCACCACTTAATGCAGTGCTGGAGGGGATGTGTTGGGCTGTAGGTGGACCCTGCCTCTTCTACCAACGCTTCCATGACTTTAGGAATGGCAAATAAAGTCAGAGAGGCTGTTTCCTTCCTTAAGACATGGGGAGGTGTGAAGAAGACACCAATTTCAGATGTGATGGTCCTGAGGAAGCTTGAAGAGCAGGAGTGCTGTGCCCACAGTGACCTCCCAGCCCATGCCATGGTCATGGGGAAACTTGCTGGCAGCAGGAACAGTGCCAGGCTGCTGGGTGGAAGGGAGAGACCGTGGCTACAAAAAGTGGGATTGAAGGCTGTTAAACAGAGCATAATGTACAATGTTTTTTTGAAATTAATGAGGCTTGCATGTCTTCAAAATGCATTTTAATATTTAAATTGCTGCAAAAGTAAATTATTAAAACAAAGTGTCCATGAATTATCACCCTTGATCACCCAAGCTGCAGTAGTAGAAAATGAGAAACAAAGAGTGCCTAGGTCAGTGAGGTAAAGGAAGGGCTGTCCCCTTTTCATGTTGAATTTTTTACACTGTCAGATCACTTCTTTTCATTTCTGTTCAGCTGTGGAAAAGATGTCTTAGGAAGAAAGTCTTAAAATGGGACCCAAATCAGGACCTAGTATGTAACTGAGAGATTTTGGTGTTTCAGCCACCAATATCCACCACTGAGGGAACAGAGCAAATCCACCCACATAAGTGGATTAATTCTGGCATTAGACAGAGAAGAAACAGCTATGTCAGGACCTTCCTCTCATCTTCCTTACTTCCAGAGGAAGATCAGTCCAGCAACAATTTCTACATCTCCTCCCAAAGAGTGCAAGAGAAGAGGGTTTTATTAAGTGGTTCCAGCTTTCTAGGGGAAAAGAGTGTCTGAGCTTCCTCAGGGAAGATTTGCAGGGCTCCTGCTCTACACACACACTGTGAAGAAAATCAGAACAAGTGAGATGGTGAGAGAGCATTTCATTGCAGAGAGCTACTAGACCTTGGATCTTTCCCCTCCTTTACTGGAAGAATCTTTGGACAAGGGACTAGTCTTCTTTCTTTCGCTTGCAAGGGCAGGGCTACTGATGGGCCCCTCAGTAACACAAGGAGTAAAGAGAAGCCCCAGGAAATAACAAAAGTATTTTGGTATTTTTAAACTTAGGCTTTGTCTCACACCCTCTCCACCAAGAATCTGTGAGAATTTCGTAGAACAGGACGTGGAGAAATCAATAGAGGAAACAGCATCTGAACCACAATGCAGGCATTTAATGTCTCCTTGTGCATTAAATTACCCAATTAATGTTTCCTGTTGCCTTAGCCTGTTCTAATAAGGCTTGACTGTCGCTTATCAGCCCCTAATCTTCTAAATGATGAGCAAGAACTGCAGCTGGATTTACAAGAGCCTTTGGGGCACAATACCAAACTCCCAGAGTGACAAAGATCCATCCTTGGAATTATGCTTATTAGGATTTCTCATTCATTATCATTTACTTCACATAGATATCCACTAATAAGATCAGATTGACTTTATTATTTATTATTTATTAAGTACTATTAAAATAGATCCACTGGACAATCAATGCCTATGTATATATAATTCCTCAATAAATAAGATTTTTTGTTGCATAAAAATGTAGTTTCAGATACCAATACTTCTTTGAGTTAACGAGTTTGCCTGCTATGTGGGCTTATTTTTTCTGAAAGGCTGATATTTAGTTTAGAATGTTTTGGGGTAAGAAAAATTTTTCCAGAGTAACTGAAAGTAATTTTTATGGGCTGTGTCCATGAGTTAGCTAATTAGAATAAAGATGTTGGGAAAGAGTGGTAGGTAATGAGTAACTAACAGGGATAAATTATTTTTAATAGACAATGGCAGTATATTCAGAATGATAAATCCTTTCCTTTTGTATTATAATAAATAAATAAATAAATCTATTTTACTAAGAGAGACTTCTTATGAACTGTGAGGTCGGCTGGGGGGAGGAATAGATTCATTTAGATAAAATGCTATTAAATTGCCTGCATAGTGTCCTGTCAGACAGCTATTGATCTCATCCCATGGGAGAAATTGATTTCTGTGCAGAGAGCTATGTGCTCTCTGCAGTGTTTTGCTCCAGTGCTATTGCTCTGGTAATCACACGCTGCTGCCTCTTTTCCTTTCTCTCTCTTTCCATCTATTTGTTGTGCAAAGATTGATTGAGAGACATGAAGGATTCAAATTGCAATATTTGTTGTTTTTTGACCTTTCCAATTATATTCTGTTAAATATGTAAATAGTTCATTTGTAGTTCTGTACATAGAAATTTGCTGAAGCAGTCTGCGAGGAAGGCTTCCAGGGGGATGCTTGTACCTTTGTTCTCCTGCAGACCTATTAGACCTGACTCAGTGAAGGGATTTTGAATACAGCTGAGAATTCTCCCTGCTTTGTCAAAGCTATCTGGGCTAGTTCTCAACACAAGATCTAAAGATGGCAAAATAATTCAAACTTTTAACACCAGAAATACATAAAAGTTGAAAAATGACATGATAAGTGATTAAGCATCCTTGCTTTGGTTTCCTTCTTCTAGGCATAGGTGCCCTTTGTCAGCTCTCATTGTTGTGAGTCATTTTTTAGCAAGACAAAAATACCTGAGGTCAACTAATGACAGCATTAAAGTTGAAACCCACTTTTAAATCTCCCCTCTTTGAATAAGAAGCAAGGTCTTTAATTCCCATGAATTTGATCACACATTGTTTCTTGGATAATACAGCTTAAGTTTGTCTGATGAGTTATGTATGCACTTGACTTTTTCTAGTATTTCTTGTCATTCTTACACTGTTTTCATTCTTATGACTCATTTATCATCATCATCAGTGCTAAGCAGTTTTTTGAATGTCAGCTTGTGGGAATCAAGGCCCCTGCTTTTCTCTGGGACCATTACTTGGCATTTGCACATGGAGAAAAACTTCTGAATGGGAAAAACCCAGGGTAGACCTTCTGGCTTCAAATCATGCCAGTGCTAAGGGCATAGAGGGAAAAAAAATCTGTTGGTAGATCACAGCTGTATTTTAGTAGTCCCAGGCTGCTGCATTAGACCTAGGAAAGAAAGTGTAGGATGGATCTTCCTGGAAGATTTTCCTAAACAAACAAATCAAACATTAGGGTTAACCCTTCTTTAACAGAAGTTTAGAGAGCTGCCCTCATTCTCCTCACACCAAGGTCTCTTTGAAATTAAATCTTTCTATGATTTTATGAATTCAAGTCCTTGTCATATTTAAACATTTGCCAAAGATAGCTCCTTGTTAGGACATCAGCTCTAACCTATGAAATGAAGCCCTTGTTTTTCAATTGCCTTTTAATGCTTTGGGTAGCACAGCAAGCGAAGATACATTTCTTCTCCTCTTCATTAGCCTGTCCCCCATGCTAGCATTTCACCACTCGACTTATAATTCAACTTTGCTTCAACTGGAGGCAAACGTTGACTTCTTGTGTGCATTCTGAAGGTGCCCAGGCAGCAGGGAGAAGTCCATATCTGACGTCATAAGGTGCATGGGAGCAAACACATTTCCCATCTGTGGAGAAATGCAGCTGAGATGGGAATGCTCAAGCAAGGTGACAGGAGTCATTGGATAAGATCACTGACTGCAGCTCCCCAAATCCAGCACCTCTTAACTTCTGGCCTGAAGGTGTGACATTCTCTCCCCCCATCTTGGAGTGCACAAAGGGAAGAAGAAGCTGTGCTGTGTGGTTCTGTTTGAAATACAGAGGGAGGGAGGTAATAGAGTAGGGAGGATGAGGAGCCAGAAGGAGAGAAGGAAGATGAAAGTGTGGGGTAGTTTGTATGTGGGAATTTGCATACGGAATGCACAATGCTATGTGTATTTGGTGACACATCGTTGTACAAACATATATGAAGGAAAGGAGTTGGGTGTGAGGAACAGCAAAAAGCCCCAACAGTGAGACCAGCATCAGAAAATGGGCTCTCTTCCTTACCTGTTCACACCTATCATACGTTTGCAGGGCAAGTTTCAGTCGGATTAGGACAAAGCTGCTGCCTTGCTGCAAGCAAACTGGGACTAGAAATTATTGTGAAAGGGGCCTTAAAAACTCTAGAGGTATACAAAAATCAGTCCTGGGACCTGTTTTTGTTTGCTTATGTGTCTCCTTTATTAAGTAGAATTTAATTTGATAGCCTATTAGAAGTACATCTAGAAGGAACTGCCCCTTACCGAGTGTTTCTATGCTTCTCTCTCACAACAGGGTGACTTTTGCACTGTAATTACTTTTTGTGAAATAAATATAGCAAGCTACTTGCAATTGAAGAGCCTAGTGTTGCTAAACCCAGGATTTTCCTAAGGCAGCCTTGCAGTCCAAGTACCTTAACTTCTATTGGCTTGTGCTTGTCTGTGCTTCAGAGAATATTTAATCAAGGAAAGAACTGACCCTCATCTCTGTCCCCATTAATTTAATGCAAGAATCCATCATTTTAACAGAAACTTTATTTGTGCACATGGAAGGCTTTGCCTTTCATAACAGGGAGATCATAAAAGGGGAGAAAATGTCAAAGCTGATGGTGAAGAATGAGCTGCTGCAGTTTTGAACTGATGTTTTTCTTCTATTCAGCGTCTTCCTCCTTTTCCACCCATGGCTAAGGAGAAATACAGAGAAATTGAGAGGACAATAAAAAGCAAAGTTGCAGTACAGGGAAATATACAGACCATAAAAGCATTGGCTACGAATCTTCTCAGGTCAGATATCAAAGGTCTCTGTTACTATTTGAAAGACATTTTTTAAAATTAAGGACTTCAATCCTGTCTCCAAGGCTCTTCCTAACCCCACAGGATCCTACTAACACAATGAACATCCTTACTGATGCATTCAGGTATAGACTAGGCTCTCTCATAATTTGGTTTGTTCTATCTGGGTGTGGGTTGCATTAACCTGGCAGAGTGATGAGGGAGATTTCTGTTGTTCTCTGCTTTGAGCTGGTAAGTGCAGGCAGATTCCAAGGAATTTCCTTTAAAGGAAAGAAAGCTAAGCTGTTCTGAAAGGCCCCAAGAAGTAAACTAATGATTTCTGTCAGTCTGATAACTCCATTCTCATGGTTCACAGTTTTTTCCCACTATATCTGTTTTGTATGTTCAAGTGTGGAGCCCTTGGTTTAATCCTAAATTTGTAATTGAAAAAGAACTATTGAACTGCCATTGTGGTGCTGATGAAAGCATAATCTAAAAGTCCACTGGGCTTTTTTTTCTGTCACTGTGTTTCAGATTTCTGATCCTGCTGTCCACTCATACCTTTGCAAGTTTGTGGCATAGTGATTTCCTCTAATTGTCCAGTTTCATCTTCCCACCAAGTTTAAAGGAACAAAGAGTAGAAATATTGCTTCAAGTACAAAGCAGCCACTCCTGTTACTTGCATCCCTTCATCTAGTAAATGTACAGTAAATGAACTGAAATATTGCTGACTGCTCAGAAGTCCTTTGTTAAGTCATCTTTGTCGAGAGGACTCTCACTTACAGATGGACTGGACAGTGGAAGTTGTGCCGCCCCTGGGAACTCCACCTCCATGAGCTGTGGCCTCCTTGGACATGGTGTCAGAGGCCCTGGATCCACCAGAGATCCCGCTGCTGGTATAACCTGATGAGTGGGTTGTGCCTCTGGCACCTAGAACAGTGGCAAAGGATATGTTATTGACAAAAAAGGAAGGAACCTTACAGGACAATTATGAACTACTGTGTTTTAAAACAATTCAAGGCTAGCAAATGTATCAAAAGACAAGGTGATTGCTGATCACTTGACTTGTTCTGTCAGTCTACTGCTTTTTAGCTGCCACCTTGGGGAAAGGATATTATCAGTGCCGTTGGGGAGCTCCCAGAACACAAAGAAAATCTATGGCTCTTGCTCAGACTGTTTTTGATAAACCTGGATCTCCAAAATATTTTCAGCACAATTTGCCTCTGCTGAAATTGCACTTTTCTGTGGAGCTGCCTGAGGACTGTGGAATAAACTTCTGTAGAAACTAGGAATTGTTGCACTTTCTGTTCCAGGTGATGAACATGCTCCTTTCACTTCACCTTCCCTTACATAAATCTGTAATAGATACCTGTAAAATTCAAGTACCACAAGTTGTGGTAGCCAGTGGCCAATTTATATGTTTATCTTCATCTCAGTCTAAATAAGCCCCAAGCAAGATATTCCTTTACAAACTCTTCTTCTCCTGGGAGAGGAGTAAAGCATCAGTGACGACAAATGTTAGTGATAATGCTTAAAGCATTCCTGGAGGATGCTCAAATATTTTGGTGATGAGCTTGTTATAACATCTTCTGTAAAGTGACACTGAACAATACTCATGCCCCACTGCAGAATCAGCCGCTCCTTCGAGCATGTTTGTTCTGCAGGGAGGGAGGAAGGGTTACAGTCTGAATGAAAAGGTTAAGAAGATGTGTTTGGAGAGATTTCAGGGAGCACCTGCGGAAATGAAATCAGGCCCTTTTAGCTCTCAATCAGGCAAAGAATGTGTGGCAAGCTCTCCTGCTGCAGGGAGCCAAAGCTCACACCTGTCTTGGCAATGTTACAGAGCTAGCATTTTCCACATGGATAAAAGCTCTTTTGGAGTATCTCCTGTCGGCATGGCTAAGGTTTCCTTGAGTCACGCAGACTTCTCTTCACCAGAAGAGTGGTTTTCATAAAAGTCCATAGCTAACACAGAGGTTGTAAGAATAAAACTAGGCACAGTTAAATGCTTATTTTGCTTTAGTTTCTTATAAAAATTCTCAGCACATAGAGAGATAGAAATCTTCAGTGTTTTAGTTTAGAACTGGCAGCTTCATGATCTCTCTAGGGCATCTCCACTGAACAGTTTGCCACTGGTTATGAGTGTGCTGTACCACCCTGATCTGTAACAGAAGGCAGCTTTGTGCAGCTGACTAACTTATCACTAGAGTGAGCAACTGGCATCTCCTGCATATCAGGATTTCTGCTGCTAAGGCAATGTAGTGCCTGAGAGCAGCTCTGTTCTCTGCTTTTCTCTCTCTCTGTCCCACTCCTCTCCTGACTTTCTCTCATATTCTGCCCCTTGGCTGCTACTAGCCCTTAAGCTCTTTCCTACTGAATATTCAATAAACACTGTATTCAGCAACCTAAACTCCAATCATACAAAGTGAAAATTTAAAAAATGCCTCACAGGAGTCACATACAGTATGTCTCTGGATGACCCTTATGTCACCTATTCCCTCACTGTCTAGAGGGCCTCACTCCATGAATAATATTGGCAATGTAAATCATATCTTTAAAAAATTTTCCAACTTATTTCCTTTCAATCAAGCTTAACACACTTTTGGATATTAAAAATGGTCCCTGAATCTGGACCCTGGCCAGCTCACCTGGTCAACCACCCATTTTATGGCTGGAGAAGTCATATTCATCTCCATCCCTCGGAATTCTACCTGCTGATTATGGGAGTAGTAGACCAGTGGTAGACCAATATGGCAGAGGTGCCCACCTATAATCAGCCTGCTGGTTGTCATACCTTTGACACATGGGACATGTGGGTCCGAGACCCCGAGGGCAGAAGGGGTTTTGAAGCCTCTATCCAAGGTCAGAGAGCTAATTCTGAGCTGCTGGGTAAAGCAGGATTGCAGGGGGCACTCTGTTCTGTGGATTCTTGCCTGTTCAGAGGATGCCTGCTGAATCAGGTCACACAGGCAGGTCTGGCAGGGAGAATACCTTGTGCACAAATCCCACGGGATCTGGGGTTAAACAAGTGCCAGGCTGTAAGAGTCGTCTGGTCAGGGACTGCTCTCAGCCAGCAGCAGAACAGCAAACACCTGCAGGGTTAGCTCATGTGAAAGGCAGCTATGCCTTAATCTAGCACTTAGACAGGGGATGTTAAGGATGTGTATACATTCCCTTCATTAATTTGTCTCTTGGACTGCAACTAATTTCTCTCCTCTAGAGAGTTTGCATAAGGTTTTAGGAGTTCTCCCTGTATGGATGTGTGTGAGTAAAGAGCAAGGGAAATTTGGTAATTCATATGAAATGTAGCTACACAGATCATGTTCTTGCATAAGTGCATCATTGCTTGTTGCTACCATGACTCTTCATATTATTGATGATTCCTGGCAGAATGGAGGAATAGCACAAACTTCAAATAAACACTGTCCAAAACCTCCTGAATACCACGTATGTGTATGTCCCTTCCTGCATAGTATGTGCACACACAGGAAACACCCTCAATAATATCCTGCTCATAGCACACAGTTAAATAGAGGAATCTTCTTTCTTCAGTGCCATACAGGAATGTAGGAGAGAAGAGATTATTTGGCAAGCTTATTTTCGAGGACAAACAGCTGTCTGATCCTAAGCACTGAACCACAAAACCACACACAGAGTCACACACAGAATTGCTCATACCCAATTCCTGGAGAGTAGAAGTGGGGCCTCCAGAAGGCACACCTCCCCCAGAGGCTCTGGCTTCTTGGGACATCAGTGATGAAGCAAGAGATCCTCCTGTGATCCCAGAGGGAGTGAAGCCAGCGTTGCGGACGTTCTGGTCAGCCATGCTGCTTTCTGCTGGTGAGAATTCCAGGGAAGCACTCAGAGGCTGCTCAGCCCATCTTTTTATACACTCTCCAGCTGACAGTGAAGAAACGAAACTGCTGCCACGGTAAGAAGAATAGAAACTGAAACTTATTATCAGCCAGGAAACAAAACTGAACTTTATCAATAGGCCTTTTTATTGCTGTTGCCATGATGGAATTTAGGCAAACCAAGTAACTTCCTCCTGTGATACTAAAACAAATTACTAGTGCAGGAGTCATTGCTTGGCAACTGATGCAGCTGAAAGCTTTGCTTCTTCACTCTTTTTCATTGCACCCTATTGCACTGAATTGCATCTGTAGAAAGTACTGCATGGTTTTAAGAATTCCTACAACTCTGAGTAAAGGCAAGAGACAAAAAGGCAGTAAAGTGGTGGCATGCAGAGACTTCAGGTGAGTTGGTTACCACACCCAGAGTTCAGCTGTGGTAGAGCTACCCCTGAAAACACTGGTTCACACAGAGCTGGAAATCAGAACCCAGCTAACAATGGATGGTTGGAGTTAATTTCTACACGGAAGGAACCATGAGGGGACCTTGTCTCGTATGAGCAGATTGACACAGATGCTTTGTGCTTCTTCATGCAAGTCCCTCTAAAGCAGAACCTCTGTCTTTAATGAACAGGCCTGTGCAAATGGCACACATGCCTTTATCAGAACCTTTCTTAGCCAGGAGTTTAAATAAGGCTCATTAAAAATCCATGGACCTCCCTTAGGTAAAGAAGAATATCTGATTAGGTCACACTACTACAGGAATGGCTCTCAAAGAGGAAATACACAGAATAAAACTATAATGTTTTCACAATAGTGTGATTATCTATATCTTGTACATGGTGGGTTATAGAATGAAGGATATGAAGTCTGTTCCTCTCTTCTTATATGTGCTATTTATTTGAGCAGTGGAATATCTGGCCCAGGTACCCCTAAGCAGCAGCGATCTTTTAACTCTTTTATTTCATTCAACTTTTCTTTAATTTATGTATATTAGTTTCCTTAATTCTAACGTCAGTTATTTTTGTTTTCTACTCTGCTTGCATTAGGTCTTCTGTAATTATGATGTATCTTTAACCCCATAATTTCTCAAGTCCCTCATTTATCATTTTAATTACCTAATGTTATAAAATATCTAAAGTTGAGGCTTAAATGCAGGTAAAAAATTCCACATAAGAATAGGACAGTGAATGCTACAGGCCTTCTTCAAAGTCAGAATAAAACCAAAAATGTCAGTTTCTTTGTACATATTGCTGCAGATTCTTCCTTCAAAAACAGTAAAATCTTTCAGTGTTATATTAATCAGATTTATTTAATATTGCAAACAGCCTATTATGAAATGATGGTAAAGTCTGGCAAAGCCAAGGAAAATGAAGGCTTTACAAGCTGCAGAGACTCTATGTGAGGTGACAATTTACTCAGTCCTAAACCACAAATCATAATGGACACACACAAAGTCGTTTAACTAAAAATAATTAAATCTAGGTATAATAAAAGTTTTATTGCAAAGAAAGTGTCTCCAGGCAATTCAGATTGGCAGAGACATCAGAAAATAAGCAGAGAAAGAAGAAATTACTAGAAGTCTCATGAAAATAAGAGGAAGAAACTCAGTGTAATAAGGAAAGGAAAGCCACTGGAGGGATTCAAGGGAAGCCTTGGACTTGCCTCTACAAACTTGCCCAGTGATCTGGACTCTCGGTTCAATCTGCTTATCAACTCTGGATCTGCTGTGCTCACCTCTCTTGGTGGGACGGTGCCTTGCTGTGCCCTGGCACAGTGTGACACTGACATCACAGCCTCCAGTTTAGAAAGACACAGTGTCACTGCTGAAGTGGGACTGGGAGCAAGAACACAGTTCTTGAGCCTGCAGCTTCCAGTGGTCCTCTCTCTCCATTAATTCTTCCAGAAAGATGTGGTTCTCCTTTGACTGTGCAGCTTTGTGTGAGACATTTTCCTAAATGGTTCCCTACCTTTATTTTATTTTTTTGTGTTTTGTTTTGCTGGCATTTGTACTTAGAAAGGATAAATTCCAAGATATTAGGCAAGTGTAGTTAATGTTCAGCTGTGTTTTCAAGGACGCTGGCACAGAAGCAGTCAGGCAGTTGTAAGTCTTTGTGGACCATTTGTCAAAATCCAAGCAGTGATACTTTAAGAGCTAAACAGGTGCAACTTCTAGTTAAAGTATGGAAAGTAAAAAAAAAAACCAAAGCAATTCATTTTTATCACAGAGCTTGGCATCATAACAGTAAATTGTACCTGGGAGAATATCTGGGTAAGTTAGCTTCCTTATTCCAGAAACTAAAAAATCGTCAAGGAGGTGGGTGGTTTGAGCTGACCTGAAAAGCATCCAGTGGCACTTCTAAGCCTGAGAGGCCAGAGAGTCAAAGCCATGAATATCAAGAGTATGACTGCCCCTTATTTTCAGTGTCACTACAATTTCAGTAGCCTTAGGTGCTGGAGCACTTGAATACAGAGCTAACAGTTTAACTCTCTGAGTTTCAAGTACAAATAAAACCCATAGATGTCAAAAATCTAGATTATGTGCTCTTTGAAAGGAATTGGAAAACCAGAGGCTGCATTGGAAGTACTCTGAAAATATGAGTGGTGGGCATTCTTACCTTCTTAAATTAAAAAGAAAAAAAAAAAGGAAAAATAGGCTAAGCTGAAAACATCAAACAAACCAACGCAATCAGATGTGCAGGCAACTCTTCTATATTTTGCTTGGAAGGACCTTAATCTCTTGAGTTTGTGGATATAAACTGATGTGTCTCTTTGGTATGTTCTCCTTGCAGTCCCCACCAGTCCCCACTTAGAAATATTTACCTCATAGTGAAGCTGGGCAGCTGATCAGAGACATTAATCTCTGCTTTTGGTAGTCACCTTTTTTATTTCAATAACATGTTCATTGAAGTCACTTTTTCATAAACATTTTCCCATAAACCTCTGTTTCAAAAGAGATTATTCAAACAGCTTTTAAACAATTAATCTTTTGAAGGGTATAATTGAAGGAAATAAACCTGTAGAGAATCTGACTGAACCAAAGATCTTCAGCATCCAAGATTATCTATCTGTCACCCTCTGACCTATTTCCTCTACACTACTTTTTAATTTTTGTAGCAATTATAGTGTATATGGATAATACCTATTAGCATATTTATGGTCATTGCTTCATATTTATTGTCTGCACAACTCATTAATCTTCATCTAGTGTGTGAGGCTGACAGCTCAATCTATTTTGCAATCTCTGGGCAGCAGCCATATCCAAAAAGCTTTTGTTTCCCTGTAAATAAACTGTGTTCAGGACCAGAGGACAATGGTACATCGTGCAGTGATTGACACAAGCCA
The DNA here is from genome assembly GCA_013399945.1 of Ploceus nigricollis. Classification (NCBI taxonomy): domain Eukaryota; kingdom Metazoa; phylum Chordata; class Aves; order Passeriformes; family Ploceidae; genus Ploceus; species Ploceus nigricollis. Next base: position 914,594 of record VXBC01006987.1, on the reverse strand, counting down.
TGGCTGCTAATCAAAAGTAGATTTTATTACCAGCTGAGTCAAGTGCATTATGGGGGCATTGTTCTAGCGCTGTCAGGGCAAGAGCATACGTAGTCAGTCACCTTCTCAAGATGGGCTGATTGTTCTCCAAGATTAGACAGAGTTGCCTTATTATCCATCCCAGACAACAAGGCATCTCACCCAAACAGACGCCTTTACAGAAACTGCCTGTACATTGAATTGATTTGAATTGCTAATGCATAATCTGTCCAGCACAGATGTGCAATGAATATTTGGATGTTGTTTTGCATGTCAGTTGAGAAGACTGAATGATGAGGTGATGATCGTTCAGTGATGGGTACTGGACATTTGCCAACAATTGAGTTTGAGCACTTTCCCTGACAGTAATCAGATCAGCTTCCAAAACGTCTTTTCTTCAATTCACTGACAATTTATGTTAGAAGATAATGCAACTCTCTCACAGTTAACACAGTTGGCAGCAATTTGCATTTTTTTCGTATAATTAAATTTTTCATTTCACCCAAGAAGAAATACATGCAAGCTGCCTATAACTGATACAGATACTCCAAGACACTTCCAAAGTATCTCCACCAGAATAAGAGGCCATCTAGACAGACCAAAAATGGCAAAACTCTTCACAACACAGGTAGCACTAGTTTCATTAGTTACAAAGCCACATTTGCTGTGAAAAAATAGCAATCTTGCTATCAAGCCTTATTAGGTAAGGTCTCCCAAAAAAATAGTTAATGAAATCACATTTAACATATGACCATCATCATGCTTAGGGTAGGTCAGCAAACACAATTATCTGATTTAAAAATTCTCAGTGTCTGTGAGGATTGACATAGTGTAAAATAAGAACAGAAAAGAACCCCAAAAGACTGATACTATGACATCAAGGGGCTGATACGAGCTCACGCAGTGACATCACATGATTCAGGTGAATGTGAAAGACGTCTTTATGTAGTCATAATCACAGAATCATACAGAAATTTAGGTTGCAAGGAAGCTCTGGAGATCTTCCAGTCCAGCCAGGGAATTATCCTGTTATTTGCTCAGAGACACACTTGGTTGAGTTCTAGATATCTCCACAGATGGTGATTCCACATCTTCTCTGTGGAACTTGGTCCATGATTTGACCACCCATACAGTGATTTTTTTTTCCCCCTGTGTTTCTAGTCAGAATTCTGCAAATTATGTCTGTTGTTGTCCTTTATCTATGCACCTCCAAGGAGATGCTTCGTCTTCTCCATATCCCTCCTTATTAAAACCCTACCATTAGGCTATAAGTAGCTAAAAAGGTATTGTTAGCTTACAAAATCAGAGGATCGTAGGGACGCTTCTCTGATATTCAAGGAATTTTACCTTCTAACTTTATTTAGGTATGTGTCTAGTGAATCTTTAATCATATAACCAATCACTTTTCTCAGAAATAAATACTAATGTTCTCAAGAACTTTTAGAGCTCTTTCTAGAATATATATTAATTATTGTGTGGTCTTTATCTGTCTTTCAAAGGTAGTGATGAGTACTCATGAGTGTGTAACATAGGGAAGAATCACTTCCTTTAACTTATCAGTCTTCTACTAGCCAAATTTACTATAGCTAGGAAAAGATTGGGAAATGATTGACCCAGAAGTTTTACAGCCAAAGTAAAAAAAGAAGTTTACAGCTAAGTTATATAATATTTTCATATGTCATCCTTTTTCAGGATTAGGCTGTGTGTGTCTCATTTGGATTTTTATTATCATTTTCATCTGCCAAAAGCAAGATATCATCATCCCTGCATTACAGATGAAACAAATCACAAAGTTGCACTGGTGGCTTTTTGGGGGCAGAAAATTACAGTTTTGGAAATTTTAATTTTGTATGCTATTCAAAAGAGAACTAAACACATTTACCATCTATATGCACTGCATACTCATATCGGCTGAAATTCTACAGAATTTCCAGCTAGAAATCCAGAAAAAAGCCTTTGAATAAGTAGCCTGGGAAGACTAAGTTTAGGCCTTAAATGGAGTTAGGTGGCAAAAATCTTACTAATGTCCACTTTGCACATCCAAATTCCAGTCTCTGCTCCTCAGAGCTCCCTCTGACTGGATCATACCCCACAGTGGCATCTCTGCTTTTGACCTTAATATTATGTTGGACAGTGTAGTCACTCTTGATGTTGTAGTTTATGCCAGACTCTACTCCATAGTCCAAGCATAAAAAGTGAGACCCTGCTCAAAGCAAAGTCTACAAAAGAGGGAGTAGTCCTGCCTTGAATGCTGAAGCTGAGAGGCTTCACCCAGGTCAGGGTGAAGCCCTTCAAGAGCAGCACCATAGGAATCAGGAGCAGAAGTACCACTCAAACATGGAGTTATATGTCCCATTTTTTCTCTGCCTTCAAGGAAGTCTTCATTATTACTTTTGGCTTCCCACTGATTCTTTTATTTCCTATCCTGACCTGCCACATGCCTTTGACAGACTGAAATGGATGCTTAGGCATCATTCTCAAGGCTCTAAGGACAGCAGTACTTGAAAGATGTCCTGGAATAGCCAGTGCTAATGTTCTGAGCTAAATAATAATTTTATTCTAAAAACATTTAACATAAGCCATTATTCCTGCACTGCAGATCCTTTCCTTACGTTTAATCTTACTTTACAAAACATGGAAAGTTACTTCAGTTAACAAATAAATGTCAGCAGCAGGGTCTTTGATTTTTTGAGCCTGAAAATGGAGGTAAAGATGAATGTTCCTTTATATATTATTCTGTAAAACAAAATGCATACATAAGGGACAAAACTGTGTCATCTGCCAAGTTAGAGTTCCATTTGACCTTGAGGTTGCAGTCTTCCAATGCACAGCTACACCAACAAAACCTCAGAGTACAGGAATACAGACTATTCTAGCCTCTGGGAAGGAGAAGAGTCTCAACCAGTTCATACAGTCTCCAAGACATACAGATTTGAGGCAAAATTGTAAGTCTTTCTGAAATCTAGGAAGCAGGTTCATGAAGATAATAGACCAAGTATACAAACCACTAATAAGTTTCACCCCTCTCTTAAAGAAATATAAGATTATATGTTTTTCTGGAAGAAATTCGTTCAAAACAAAAATAAAATGCGAAGCAATAGAATTCATGGTCGAAGTCCTATTATTAACAACACTGAGTTCTCGCTGCTATTCAAATATAATAACAATTGGTGCCTTAATAAAGCCATTTCAAAACACACAATCTCCAAACATGAAGTAAGTCTATGTAAGTATGGGCACCTTTTCTAGTTCACAGATCCCACATGGATAATAATGTGTGCTCCAGGGAAAGTGCTGAGCAGTTCAGAACGGCTCAGGTCCCTCAGGACAGCTGCTTCCTCAGCCAGGGAACCTGATCCAGCAGATCCTAGGGCAGGCCTGGTGGGTTCAGTCCACACAGAAGCTGCTGGCAGAGGAAGGAGGAGGAAAATGAGTCTGTGGTACCTACCATCTCTAGTCCAAGCCAGAGGTCATTAATTCCGTGATGGTAGCGGCTTATGTGACTTGCCAGATCTCTTCCTGATGTCCCAGACTGCAGCTTCTGTATCCAAGGAGTGCACTCCAATGATGTGCATGTGTGGTCAGCATTGCATGGTCCAAGGAACAGAAACAAAGTACTGTTTTCAGAAATGAAAGGGCAAGTCTTGTCAGAAGACAGAATTTGAGCACAGAGAGCTTAAAATATATGGACTTCTCCTAGCCTGTAAGTTGAAGGGAATATTATTTTCCTGTTTCCGGGAGATTTTTGAGGCCATATAAAGTATGCTACTCAGGCATTATGTTAATAAGCATAGTATAAGCATTTAATACAAACAAAGAGGTTTCAAACACTGATATAAGTGAGTACCTATGTAAGCATAAGTGCTGGAAATGTTTTTATGGTGCTTTGAAAAGCAATTAATGACAAAGTGGTCAATCTATTACATAGGTGAGGGCTCTGAAGACCAGATGGCCTGATTTGCTTCTCAGTTCCAGCTACAAGATGCATGGACAGGTTTCAGACTATGCTTAAAAGGACTGAGAAGCTTCCTTGGAAGAGCAGTGAGTGGCCGCTTCTTTTAGATTCTTCTAGGCCTTAACAGCCTGTTTCAATTAAAAGAAACCTCTTATTTTTCTGTTTATTGGAAAGTTTTTGCATCTGGAGGATGTTTGGATTTGGCATTAATCTTCTGGTTGGAGAATGGAGGCTACAAATAAACGTAATACAGCATCTGAGATATTGTAAAGGGTAAAGCAGCATGAGTAAGGATGAAGTACAGTAAGAAAAGAACACAGTGAAAGCCCTCTCTGGAAAGATCACAGAGCACATCCTCTTGGCAGCCACACCTAAGTACGTGAAGTAGAAGAAAGCAATCAGCACTACTCAACATGGATTTGCCAAGGGCAGGTTCTCTGTGGCCAGCCTGACTGCTCCCTGTGTTAAAATGCCTGGTATCCCAAGTGCCATGGAAGCTTTTGTAACAGAAAGAAAATAAAATCTGTCATTGCTGTGCCAGCTGATTGTAAAGAAGCTTGCAACTGTAAACAAAAGAAAAAACTTCCTAATCTCTACAGTATTTAGGGAAACATGTCTGCCCATGAATAAATGCCTTGAAGCAATAGTGCCTTCAGCAATTAGGTAACTTTCCTCATAACAGAGAAGCCTCAAATCTTCTGAGCATCACACATTTATGACAACATGATGCAAGCCTTATGGAAAGGTTCATCAAATAGATCTAAATCCTTGTGGCTAGGTCTTAAATGGGAAACAAAGTGCTTCCCTATTTATAATGCTAAAGCTTCTGGGCAAGACACAGTGAAAGACTTAAATTAAATGTCAAATCATGAGGTACTAACAATAAATAATGAAGAGATTTCTGTTGCTTGTGGTGGCTGCAGATAAGACACTGGATAAACTATTTACTGCACGTAAGTTGAACAGTCCTAGATGGATCATTTTGTCCTAGATGAATTGTCTGTGTTTTTGTTACTTGGATGAGTGAGCAGACTGGTGTGAGCCTGTGCTGCCCATGTCTCAGGGCTTTTATGGTCCCAGGCCTTGTCTGTACTGTAAAGTAGCTGAAAGTGTGCCAGAATTTCAAGAGCAATTCTCTCTCATCTTTTCTCCTTATGTAATATAGACCCACCTGGTGCACTCACTGCCCCTACTTGTCTGCACTGTGTGATGATGAGTGGGGCTACAAGGATGACACTCTGTAGTGTGGTTCATCTCTATCATTCAGGTAGACATTATTCTGGAAAAACACAGGCTGCAGCACCTGATTAGTTGAAAGAGGTCGCAGTATCCTCCAGTGCAGTAGGTGACTGTGAGGGGGAAAAAGCTGGAAATTTCCCTGTTTGCACTTTGACACCATGATCTAGTTATACCTACATCTGTCTCTTTCTTACCATTATTTTTCTTTTGTGCCAAGGTCCATGCTTGTTGGTTTGTTCTCTTAAGACACCGGTGTGCCATTAGAATGTTGAGGTTGCTTCTTGGGCTCCAGAATCTGCACAGAACCCCCAGTGCTGATAACAGAGCATCGAGTAACTCTTTATTCCCCACAGCAGAGTGATATTTAGGAAGGTGTCTCTGTGGAAAAGCCATGAAAGTTCAGGTTAAATATCAGCAGCTATTCTCAGTAAACGAGAGAATTGGACATGCTTTCAGAGTGCCAGTGAAGCTGCTGAGAGGAGTTAGTTCCATCGGAAAAAGCAGAATAAATGTATAGCATTTGCTGGCTCTTCTTTGATACAGAGGAATAGGACTTGAAATCTTATTTGTTCCGCAAGATTTTGACACTTGTCAGTTCCTGCCATGGTTATGTCACAACTCATGTGAAAGTGAGTTTCATCAGCTTAAATGAGATGTCGTCTGAAAGTCTATGGATAACTTTCTGGCTGTAGGCCCACCCCCATCCATTTCTCCTGCTCTTTTCCTCTCTAGGGGTTGAAATATTCTTTGCAATTAGCAAAGGGAGTCTGTTAGGGAAGGAATACAAACAACATTTCAAAGCTGAAAAACCAGTTTTATCCTTTTTGTCCCTGTCCACCAGTACCAGCACCAAGCACAGTAAAATGGCCAATTTGAGTATTTTGGGGAGGTGAGAGTTTCAAATGTGAACTTAGTTACTTTGCCCACCTTGTAAAGGCCTGGAGTGAGCGTGGGGTAGCCTGTCATTCTACACGAATGTTGGGAATCAATTGCTTGGCCCTTTTACGCATCAGTGTTTAACAGCACAGTTCTGAGATGAATTTTGAGCCCAGAATCACTATGGTGGAGCAAAGATGTGGAGTCCTACAGAAAGGAAAAACATGAAACCTACTGTTGGAATTGATCAGACTTAGATCCTGCCTTAGCTTTGTCCATTTAGTGCTCTTAAGTTTTTTTTTTAACTCACTGAAACTACAGCCTTTGTTATTTGTTTTAATCAACTTTCTATTGCCATTGTAAATGACCTTGATCTTTGCCTGAGTGAGAGAATCTGATATAAAAGGATTCTTAAAGGAGAAAGGCGAAAACTAGATGAATCCTGCAGGCAAGAGAGAGGAGATTTGAATTAAGTTGTAAAAGGAGTTGATCTTCCTGCTTATTATCCAGAGGAGTTTCCATCCAAGCAGCTGTAATATTGCAGTGACTGAACGCTGGCATGTGAGCACCAGGGATCTTTTTTCCCAAATTTATACCATGGTCATTGGAAGAGGTCTCAGGGAACACAGTGTATTGCAGATTTAATCTTTCTTTCACTCTTCTGTAGGGCTTTCACACACTCATAAGAGAATAGCATCTCAATGCCACATACAATTGCACAAAGCATTAATCACAACAGGCAGCAACTTCTGCTCCTTTCTTCTTGCACATGCTGACCACGAAGGCCATTCTAGGAAGAAACAGAGATGAGAACAGATTCCTGATTATTTCATAATAGGAAGGTGTCTCTTGTATCACAATTAACAGTACAGAGGTGAAGTACAGAGGTGAAGAGATTGAGGAAACGAAATCCAATAAAAGCAAACTTGCACTCCCTGTCCCCTTGTCCAAAGTATTGCACAAGGGGACAGGGAGTGGAAGACACAGCAAACACAAGGTATCAGTGCCAATATAGCCTTTCTGGACTTGAGGTGTGGCTGCTTTCAGCACAGTAACAGCTTGGGTTTAGAGTACTTTTTCCTCTCTTCTGAACAACTCTTCTGCAAGTCCAAAGCAATTACAAAATTTTAAGTGCCCCTACTCACTGCAGAGAATATTGCAAATTTAATTCTAATTGATATCTACTTCAGCCTCTAGAAATGTCTCACTAACAACCCCATAACCCCCAAGTTCTAGGAACTGGCTTCCCTTTAAGAATATATAGGCAGAAGGCAACCTTACTGTGAGCATTTTTATCCCCATGGAGGACAGACTGGACTGGACCTCTCTCACTCAAATGGTCAGGTCTCCAGAGTGGGTTCTTGTATACAGAAAGCACTTTGAGGCTTAAGCATCCCAGATTATTTATAAAATGTAACAGGAATGCAAGATGGGGAATTTTATCCTATCACCTATAATGAACTTACGTATAGCTTTAGTGATTAAAAATTCATAGATGATGATTTATTCACAGTAAATCACAAATTGGTATCTTAAGTTAAAAGTGCCAATTTCTTGTCTTGAATTCCCACTAAAGTGTTAGAAGAATACTTCTATGCAGAAAATTAGATGCTACTGGAATAGGTGACAAAGCATCCCCTCCTTTAAGTATTGTTAAATCAGACACTGGTACTGGATGAATGGAATATCCCCTCTTGGCAGAATTCTCTTTGTATATTGCTTTTTATGTCAATGCATACATTTTTCCTCAGAAAGGAACTGTTTCAGGAAGAGAATTGTCTATTTTCATGTCCTTCAAGCACTCTATGTGCTCTATGGGTGGTCTCTTGATTAATTTTTCCATAGTTTGGGATTCTGCCAAAGAACAGAGGAGGTCCAAATATGGATCAAGAATCAGATTTTTGTTCTGTTTTCAGCAGGATCTGTCCAAAAGCAAATGCTTATGTCTAGTATTTTTGTGTGCTAATATGGTTTCCAGCTCCTAATCACAAGTACTGATGAACTTTCTAAGCAATTACTGTATTTGGACCATCACTTTTGTTGTTTGCATGTTATAATCCACACTGAGTTGTGCTGGTGTGTATGTATTGTTTTTGTTAAACCAATAAACCCAACAGCTCCACAGCCAGTGCATTCACCCAGCTGACAGTCATTTACCTGGAGCAAAGGCTACTTTCTGGTTTCGTTTCTGCTAAGCTCAGAGCTGGGCAACAGCTATGATCTGTAACTCACACATCTCCAGGTCTGCCCTGCTCACCTTGCCTGCACACTGTGGGATGCCCACTTCACAGCACACGGCTCCTGGCTCTCTGTTCCTTAGTGACCAAACGGTCCTTCCTGCTCCCTGGGCACTCTATGCTGACTGAATCCAGAAACGTGGGAGAAGTAAGAGAAAGGTTTTATGGGAGAGAAACTGAGACACCTGGGAATGGAGGTTGCCCTGGATTTCTCCCTGACCTATTTGAATGGTATCTCCTTTGTCAGCACCAACATGGTTTCATTCTCCCTGACCACTGCTGAGTCCCCACTTCATTCAGTGGGGGCACTTCATGTTCTGCACTGCTCTTGTAGGAACTGTGCTTGGACCTCTCTCACCTTGGTGGAGCATCAAATGCCCTGCCAGACTCGTCACTAGGTCCCACCGAGATGTCCTTTGTCATGTTAGGCTTCTTGACTTTCAGTTTATTAAGAAAAGGGGGATGAAGGAGGTAAATGCTCTGTCTCTTGCCAGATGCTAAAAGAGGGGTGCCAATGGGAGACAGGTTCCAGCTAAGTTTCATGCTTCCACAGCTCTCTGTCCTCTTGTCCTGTGTTCCTACAGAAGTGGTCAGGATCACTTTCTGCAGTCAATTGTTATGAGGTTTGTACTACACACAGCACCTTGTTCAGCTGTAGGTTTGTTACAGGGCTAATCCTAGGCCAGGTTTTAAAAGAGTAAATCAGACAAGATTTTTGTCTTTCACAAAGCCGGCTATACAGTGCAGGAGTTCTGTGCATAATTGTGAGGGGAAAAGTTCATTAAGTCAAGATATGTGTGTGCCTGTAAAGTAGGTTGTTTGAAGACCAATTTCCCCAAGACTGCTTATCTTACATATGGGTTTTCAAACTTAGCAACTTTTGCTCCCCTTCTCCATGTAAAACCACTCCAAATTATTTCTATTTTCATTTTGTCAGTCATTACACTCTTTCTCTCTTTCAGTGCACAGAAATTGGAGTCATAAAGATACTATAATGTTAATAGATCTGTCTCAGAGTTCATGGGTTGAAACTTGTTGGTCTTCTCAAATGACTAACAGTGCAAAAATCTGGAACAAACTCAATTAATCTTGCGCATAGAATAATGGGCACTAAAGAACTGCACACCCATAAATCAATAGAGACTAACCCCTAATTTATTTCTTTTTGGGTCACACATTCTCCTTTCACCATAAAAGCAGATAAGGATAACTATAACTAAAATGCCTTTCCTTCTCTACTGTTTGTGTTAACAGTCATGTTATTGAATATACCCCTTCCTTAATACTATATTTTTTCAGTATTCTACAGTTATTGTTTCATTAAAAATACCCCTGTGATACTAACTGTATAATAAATTACAATTCAAAATAAAATATCAGCCATTTCATCCATGAGAGAGAATAAAGCCATAATAAAAAATAATAAAGTTTACCAATATGATAATGTAGCATGAGGTTTTTAGAGACTCCATGCAAATGTTAAAATCTATAAATTTTTTATATTGTGTAAAATTGTAAAAAATAGCAATGAAGGGGGAGGGGAAAGGAAAAAAAAGCAGCAGTGTCAGGTTGGCTTAATCACAAAATTTTCAGATTTCTTTTTAGAATCAGAAAAAGAGTGTATAAAAATATACATATTAAATTATTTTTCTGGCCTGATTGACTAGATTAAAGGTAAATTGAAGAAGGACAACTCTGTCTTTGCACATGCCAACCCACAGTATTGGTAAGTGAAGAAACTCTAAAGCCTAATCACCGCTCTCCTTGCCTCCCCTTGCTTACACCTAATACCCTGCACATACTCTGCCCTTATTTTTCCAATTATGCTTTAAACAACTTTTTTATTTGGCTTCTTTTTATTCATTTGGGGTTTAAGAGAAGATAGCAGGATATGCAAATTTGGGGAGAAGAGAAGATATTAAATTCACCTTGCTGCCATTTTCTTTTTGTTGCATCATCCTTCACACCACACTGGTGGGATATGAATTTATAACTTTCATTTTCTTGTAGACTAATGATAACTTATATAATAATACTAGTCCAATATTAAATATTTCTTCTGACAGCAGGCTGTACAAGGCATATGCAGATTGATTTAAAGAAAACCCTAATAAATAATTTATTAATTTAAATAAAGGAGAAGCGAGGGAGAAGTATGGATTTCTGAAACAGGTTCAAAACAGGTACAAAAAATTACTGTTTAAAAACCTGCCTTTTTGGAAACTCAGCACTGGTCAGCCTTGTTTTCTCATATTGTGTTGGTCTAGAGACAGCACAAAAAATGTACTTGATACACCCTAGAACATGCTGACTTGTAAAATGTGGGGGTATTTACTGTCCTCTCATGATGGAGCTGCTTCCATTTAATTGACAGGAAGCTTGTCACTGACAAAGAACATCCCGGATTTTATGTCCCTAATCAAAATTCTTGTGGGATTTCCAAAAAGGAGGAGAGGAAGTAGAGAGGAAACAAAGCTACACTGTGATAAAATAAGGAACTGTGTGCCTGCACTTCTGAAATGATAAGTCTCTCTCTTCTGTAAACCTAAAACTTTGTTTTCACGTATGGGTCTTTAAAAGAGCAGCAGGGAAAGACCAGGTTGAATGGAGCTTTGTGCAACCAACTTTGGTTTGGTGGTGGGTGATTCTGCCCATGGCAGAGTGGTTGGAGCAAGATGATCTTTAATATCTCTTCAAACCCTAACCACTCCATGATTCCATGACAGTATGAGACTAGATGAAGAGACAGATGCTCAAGAGAACAGAAAAACAGCCTCACAGGATCACCGCATAGTCTGAGTTGGAAGGGATCCACACAGACCATTGAGTCTGACTCTCAAGTGAATGGCCCACGCAGGGATCAAACCCACCACCTTGGCATTATTAGCACGCTGCTTTAATCAACTGAGCCAACCTCAGGGCTCATGAGAACATAAAACCACAAGTCACGGCATAATCTGAAAACATTTAAGAACAATCACAGATTTAATTTCTTGATCTGACACTCTACCTCCACTGCCAGTATTCCACATTTTTTGTCAAAAAAAAGTATGGGGCTTTCTGACCCTTCACAGGAGCCTGCCATTTTAAGATGGCTTCAACCTATCTGGGATCAACATACCAGTAGTCAGGGTCCACCAGATATGCCAGGAACTCCATCCTGTGCTGTTGAAAAGAGCTGATTTCTGAGTTTGACGTGGTGTCACCACTGCTGGAAGTGACTTAGGACATCCCTGACATAGCCTGTGTGCCTGTTGAGTGCTGGAGAACATGAACATGCTGAGAATACCACTACACAGTTATCAAGCAGGCTGTGCAGCACATGATGTGCAGAACCATGGAAGGTGGTCAGAGTACAGGAGAGACCAAACAGTACCACAGGATTCTCATAGTGTCTGTATCTGGTTCAGAATGGACTTTTCCACTCATTCCCTTCTAGCATGCAGGAAGTGCAGCGCTACTTAGAGTTTGCCTGCTTCTTCTGATGAATCAAAACAGGCTTTTCCAGTGTCATGGCTCTTCTAGTGGTACCTACTTGGAAGGGACCTCTCTTCCCATGGGCATGAGAAGCACAGAAAGCTCCTGAGGAACAGAAAGAGTCATTCACCACATCCTGCCTTACCGTCCTGCTGAAGTCTTGGCTGACATTTTGCTACGGAAGCAGATGTCTCTGGGCCATAGGGGCTATACTGTCCCACAATCAAGCCCAAAGCAGGAGCCATGCCCCTATGTCTTTTTCTTTAGACAGATCACTCCCACAAATAGGAATTTTCCATCTGAGACAAACAGGACCTGGCAATCCAAGCTGCCTCTGAGGAGTGGTAGCGCACTCTTGAGGCAACAGAAGAACCAACAGTGGTGGTGGCCTACCACCAGAATACAACTGGCCCAAGCTCTGGGGTAGGCCCGTCCTAACCATCTCTTTTGAGGGTCACACACAGACACAGACTTTAAAGGAGCTTGCTTTTCACATCCAGTTTCCAGAGTCAACTGATTTGTGTATTTATTGGCCAATTACTTCCCCTGATGGAGCTCCAGCACTTCAGTGCTTGGCCACTGCAGTTATGGTCCCTTCAAAAACTGTTTAAATGAACTAAGTCACCTGGTTTTGGACCCCATGGCCACTGTCTTCCACACAGTCACAATCCACATTGTCCTGGGATATTACTACTGCTGACCATCTAATGTCCCTTGGGATATATAGTACCTGGATTGGCTGTAAAGATTAGCCATATCTAGCTAATAAATCCTAATATGATTGTGCAGTCCCCACTGAATGGTTCTGGGAAGACCACAAAACCACAGAAAGGTTTGGGTTGGAAGGGACCTTTAAAGACCATGTCATCTAACCTTCCTTCAGTGGGCAGGGATGTCTCTCGCCAGATCAGGTTTCTCAAGATGGAAAGCAAGAGATCTTGAAGCAGCCTGCAGTGCTCTGCCACACTTGTACACATTGACCACAGCTTCCTGCAGCAATCTGAGGCCAATCTGCAGCTGACGGGGAGCCTGAAGGCCAGGCTCCACGCGGTCTGCCTCAGGCTTGAGGTGGTCCAACCTACCTGCCATGAAGCAGCAGGACTGGGGCTGCTCTGCAAGGGCTGGCAGTGAAAAGTCAGGGGAGATCACATCACGGGACAGCGACCTCACTGACCAGGGCACTGTACCCAAGCGGAGCAGCCTAGTGACAGTAGCTGCTCTTGACAGTCACAGCGATCACCAGGTAAATGCGAGACGGCAGGTCAGGTCCAAGTGGAATCCATGAAATTCAGTGAATGGAAGCTGCAGGATATAGGATTAGGCACATGCCTGCCAGCAACACAGCTCAGGAAAGGGCTGGAGGCCAAGGCTGGAGCAGAAACAGAGCTACTCCTGCAGCTATGATGCAAGTGTGCACCAGTGTGTCTCTTAAGGCTCCAGGTTAACTCCAGCACAACTGAGAGAGGAGAATGTAGCACAGACTAAGCAAGCACAGGGATTGGCCCCAAACACCTTGTACCTTCTAAATGGAACTTAAAACCGAGGCCAAACATGTCTCAAGGGTGTTTATCTGACCACAGACAGTTTTCACTGTCTCTTCTGGTCCTTCAGGCATCCATTGCCACACTCATGATGAAAAAGTTGCACAATGATTTAGGAAAACTTTTAAGGGTGGGAATGGAGTAGAAATGCAGAACAGGCTAGAAAGAATACAGGTTTAGGTTTGCCAGGTTTTCTGATTGAATAGAAATGTAGGAAATAGGGCCTGTGAGACCATCCACTCTCATTCCATAACGAATAAAAATTAGAGTACTCCAATTTCTTGATTAAAGACAACGACAGACTTTGTTTGATTTTTGTTTTACTTCAAATAAAAGCCTTATAAATATACTGAGACGTGGGTTTTGGTCCTAAGCAAAAAAATAATGGTCTCTCTGTTGTGAAGTACTAATGTGGAAATGCCTGAAACTACCTCACATAGAAATTGCAGAATTCAGACCACAAATTATATTTCATACCACACTGCAAATTGTATTTTATAGGTAATACTGGATTTCACTGGATCTATTTTCACACTTAAAATTCAATCGTATGGATTATGTGTGTTATAACAAACAGAACCATCAACTAATAAGGATGCGATAAAAGAGAGATAGATGAACAAAAAATATATTCCTTTCCCCAGACCAGCTTGGGAAAAAAAAGTCACAGTACTGTCATGTGTGCACTCACTGCATTAGGAAAACATGAAGTTGCCACTAAATTAGGCAAAATAAAATGTCTTTATTGCCTGGTCCAGATTAAGACCTTTTTTAAAATCATGCTGTCATTGAGAATGAAATGTTAAATATAGGGAAAATCATTTAAGTATCTACAAACCAGAAATTCCCAAAGTAAAATTATGTCTTCAAGCATCGCAGGTAACGAACATAGATTTCAGCACTAACCTTTTTGCCTGAGGTAGTCTGATATCCTTGGTGTTATTCTAGTGCCACTTCCTCCTGCTCACACACCTGTATGCTTTTCTGACACACAGTGTGACTACACAATGCAATTGGACAAGCACAGCAATGCTCCATCATTTAAAAACCATACCATTCATATTCCTAACACTGCTGGGTTTTTGAAACATGCAGTTGGCTGGACTGTGCAATTCTCTCCGTACTTCAGCTGAGACAGCCCTTTTACTTACAAATTACTGATGATCATTTTAAATACATAAAAATAAGGCTGTGTGTGTCTTATCCAGACAAATCCAAATTTTGTAAATTGAATCAGCCATTCCATACAGTATTAAATAAAACTTGCAGTAATTTTCCTAGTAAGTTACTGCCATTAAACTTTGCAGTTCTCCAAGGCACAGTACACAAAAGAACTCTTGCAACAGCAGATCAGTCTACTACATGAAAATTTTAACCTTCTAGTGACACAGTGGGACATGTTTTGCTTCTTCTATGTGTCAAGTGACATAAGGCAGCACAAGAAGCAAAACAAGGACATTCAGATATCCCTAGTTCTTCATTAGTCACAATGAATACTAGTTCCCTACACAAATGAGAGACACAATATTGTAAAATAGAACATAGGAATATAATTTTATTCTGTTAATCTGCGTATGTATTGGTACAGCTGTTCTGAGAAAGCTTCTGAAGAAAATTTTTCCATAACTCTCACTCTCCCAGCTGCTCCCATTGTGTCCTTCAAGAGAGGATCTCTCACAATTTTTTCCATGGCATCAGCAAATTGCATTGGCAGAGGATCACACAAAAATCCTGTAACGTTATGTGAGATTGATTCTAAAGGACCACCTGAATTAACTGCTATAACTGGACATCTCATATACATCGCCTCCAAAGGGACAATGCCGAAATGTTCATTGCTTGGTGTATAAAGTACACACACAGAATTACTAAAAAGAGAGATTTTCTGTTCATCTGAGAATGATCTCAGAAAAGTCACATGGTCATTAACATCAAGTTTGGCTGCGAGTCTCCTCAGCTCTTCATAGTGCTCCACGTTTTCTAGAACTCGCTTATCATAACCACCTGCCATAACCAGGTGAACTTCGTCCCACTCATGAGAATCAAGTCTCCCTTGAAGTTCGTGCAAAGCTTCGAGAGCCAATGCCAGATTCTTTTTTCTCTCATACCTATTAATGGAAAGAAACAAGAACTTTTTCTTTTTTGGTATCAGATCAGCTATGTCTGCAGGAACAATTTCTTCAAAGCTACTGATGTTGAGTGATGGGTAGAGGACATCTGGTTTTATGTGTGATAGGGACTTAAATGTGTCTTTGAACACGCTGGCAGTGAACTTGCTGTTCACAACGATACAGTCTGCCATGCCAGTCGTGTACTCTTCCAGCCAGTCGAGCGGCAGTCTGTAGAGGCGCTTCAGAAAAGATTCTCTCTTGGTCAGAAGTTGATCGGGAAAGTGACAGTAAAACAAAACCTTCTTACGGGTTCTGGCCAGTCTAAGTACAGGAATGCAGGCAGACACCTAGTGCAACCAGAGAGATGGGACAAGAGGAGAGGTTAATTGTTTGTGTCAGTGCCAACAGTGTGTACATGTGATTTCAAAGCCATGCTCTGAGAGCCACTGCTTTGCAAGCCAAGTGCGTTCTTCCTCTCCCCCGCACAAGAACATCAAGCTGTATTCCCTCATCCAGGACCTCTTGTGGCCCTATAACTTCTCCCAGCTCTCCACCAAGGTCCTATCAAGCCCCAGGACTTCTCCAAGTACCTCCTTCTACCACTACCAGGGGTGCTAGGAGCAGAGTCCAAGCAGCAGTGGCATCCTCTCCCTCCACCTGCCCCAGAATGTAAGAGGTAAATTGCAAAATGTGATAGGTCAAGATTATCTAAAGTCAGGACGTTCTTTGATGTAAGATCTTTGTACACTTTCAAGCCTAATCAGCAAGAAAGAAGACTTCATCACTGGAACTGTCAGCAGCTAGCATCCCATAGTCAAAGACATCCTGGAACTAACAAGCCTTAAAGATGTAGTAAATCAAGATGTTGATTTATGTCTATGTATACATTGCTTCTTCATACTTCGCAGAATACTCAAGGTCCATGTATCCTATAGCTGAACTATGTTCATTATAACACTAAAAAACACACTCACAGGTCAGAAAGACCTGCTTAAGTGAAGACCATTTCCCTGAGCAAATGTAGAAGTTTACTGGGGATATGTAACTTGTATGGAATCACAGAATCAATTAGGTTGGAAAAGAGATCATCAAGTCCCAACAATGACCCAACACCACTGTGACAACTAGACCGTGGCATAAAGGGTCACATCCAGTCTTTCCCTAAATATATCCAGGGCCGGTGACTCCATCACCTCCTTGGGCAGTCCATTTCAATGTATAATCACCCTCTCTGAAGAAATTCTTCCTAATGTCCAAGCTAAGTCTCCCCTGGTGCAGCTTAAGACTATGTTCTTTCATCCTGTCACTAGCTGTCAGGGAGACCAGTCCCCACCTGCTAGAACGTCCTTTCAGGCAGTTGTAGGGGCAATAAGGTCCCCCTGACCCCTCTTTTCTCCCAGCTAAACATCCCAGCTCCCTCAGCCACTTGTCATAAGACTTGAGCTCCAGACCCTCCCCCACCTTCACTGCCCTTCTCTGGAAACTATTAACCAATCGTAATATTATGAGAGGCTGCACTTGGAATGTTACTAACTCTGAATTTCTGTGTAAAAAAGATGGCACAGAAAGTCTGATGGGGTGTCCTTAATTTGTGCAACACCGTGGAGCAGCCAGGCTTGCACAGCTCTGAAATGAACAGTCAATGTCTCTCTCTTGAGTGTGTCATTATTGGCTTGTTGCACACCCGATAATGAATCCAATTTTGTGGGGATTTGATACTCCAGGGTTCTGGAGCATGTCTCTTATGAGAGACTGCAGGAACTGGGCCAGTTTAGTCTAGAGAAGAGAAGACTAGGAGGGCATCTTATTAATTCATATAAATATCTCAAAGGTGGATCTCAAATCAAGAGGATGCTGCCAGACTCTTTAGTGGTACCCAGTGACAGGATGAAGAGCAGTGGCCATAAACTAAAACATGAGAACTTCTACATCCACATGAAGAACTTCTTTACATTGAGGGTGGCAGAGCACTGGAAAAGGATGCCCAGGGAGGTCGTGGAGTCTCCCTCTCTGGAGACATTCCAAACCCATCTGGGCGCATTCCTGCACCACCTGCTGTAGGTAACCCTGCTTTTGCAGGGGGTTTGGAGTAGACCATCACCAGAGGCCCCTTCCAAACCTAACAATTCTGTGATTCTGTGAAGAGCAGCCCACCAGCATCCCCATCTGCAGTCGGGCCAGCGGCAGTGGCGTTCCCTTGCCCATGCCCATGCCCATGCCCGCACCTGGTCGCACACGAAGGCGTCGAAGGTCTCTCCGCTGANACGCGGCCGCCGAGCGAGGGGTGCAGGGATAAGGGGCTGCTGCTGCTCAGGCATTAGCCGGGGAAGCCGCGCTGTGCCGGGATGCGCGGCGCGGGGCGGAGCCTGATGCGGTCAGGGACGTGGCCGGAGCGGCTGTAGCGGGGCGGGTGTGAGACCGCGCCGAGACCGAGCCAGCGCCGCCGCCATGGTGAGAGGCTGCCCGAGGCGGGGGGCG